>WBNM01043227.1:0-42111 GCA_013399055.1 Ramphastos sulfuratus
TACTGTGATACTGTGAAGATAACTATTAATACCTCCTCCTAACGCACCAGAAGGTGTGAATGAACACCATGTAAGGAGCCATCATAAAATCTGCATCCTAACTGAATTTGCAGTGGCAGCTATGGCTGAAAGGAGGGTTGAAACAAGAGGGGGTGATGAAGTACCTCACAGAAGTAGGCAGTAGTGAATTCATCTCTTCTCTTCTGAGTCTGCCCTGCTGTCCTTAGCCTGAACTCTCTCTTCACTGACTCCTTTGTGTTGGGTTCTTACCTCTGTGGCCAGTTCTGTGATATTCCTCCATGATCTTTTTCATCATTTTTGAGAGTACAAGAACTATTCCTTGGGCACTTCAAAGTTTGTTGGTTTTGTTTGTTTTGATTTTTTTTTTTTCCCCCCAGATATATCTACGTACTGTGTTTGATCAAACACTGGAGAACCAGTACAGCAGCATGTGAGTGGAATGCAGGTCATTTCCTGTGTTCTGTGAGATAGCTTTAATACTCCTGCTCCATTGTACTGCTGCACGTTTGTCATCAATAATGAGTGGCCGAGATGTTACTGGAGTCATAATTTCACCTGTAAATCTTTATCAGTTTTATAGTCCATGAGAGTGGACCACTGTGTCTCGGCTTCAGGAGTTTTCAGGTCTGCTGAAAGGGGAAAAAACAGTCTGTAGATTGAACAGGCAGAGCTACAAATATTGGGAAGTCGTTATGATGGAACCTCACAATTTTATGTTTAGATAATTTTTTTGAGTGATAAACAGAGTTCTTTAAACTATTTTCTTATTTTAAAAGGATCATTAATTCCTACCTGTTTAGAAATGAAGGCTAATATGTAAAAAGCAAAAAAAAAAAAAAAATTAAATCAACCAGATCAGGCCAAAATGATCATATGCATATTAAGTATCTACTTGCACAAACTCCTCTTCAGCAAAATGCTTGAGCCTTTTGGCTATATGTCAAATTATGTCAGACTCTGATCAATAATGAAGCTGTTAGTCTCAAAGCTGCTTCCAGCAGGTTGTCTATCCAGGAATATATATTAATTAAAGTTTGTGTGGTGTTTTGTGTACACATGTGCCTACATTCACATAAACTCTTTCTTGGACCTGTACTGATTCCTTAAGCATAGAAGCTTAGCATTCTAAGGCAATTAACCAAAATATGTTTCCAGGTATTTCTGGGATTTTTACTTCAGCAATTATAAACTGGCATTTATCTGCTTGCCTTTTTGAAGTACCACTGCATAAGCTTTGCAAGCTAAGCATGCCAGGCACACAGCCCTGAGCAAGTTTCTGTAGCACAATGCTGTGCTCATACTGAGTACCTCCTGTGAATGTTGTCTACCTTTAGTAACAAAACCTTGTGACTTTACTGTTGCTTAGTCCTGTTTGTTATCCTGAGGGTCTTTTCCAACTTGGATGTTTCTGTGATTACACACATACCTGATGGGACTGTTGCTGAGAAAGTGAACTTTTTCTCTTTGTGAATGAAATTCTGAGGGCAATTGTGATTTAGTGTTTATTATGATAGTGGGAGGAGGGAGGCAAATATGTTGTGCAGAGAAGGATGTTGGTAATGATTTTCCATTGTGAACGCATATATATAGGACATAGTATAGAAAATGTACAGCAAGAGTGAGTTTAGACATACTTCTGTTGTTAGTTGCAGTATAATAGAATTAAACTGAAAAAAAGAGTGTATTTGTGTGTCTGATTGCTTAAAACTACTCATTAAAATTTGGTATACTGATGCAAGTGGGCTGGATTAAACTGATTTTAGTTGATGCAAATCCAAATTGATGTAATAACCTTCCCATTCTGGATGAGTCAACAAAATTAACATGTGGTGTAATCTCATTTATTCCTCCATGGCCCATGCAAGTACTTAATGAATAGCAGAAGCAAATGGTATGGCAGGACTGTCTCTCTCTGTTTCAAGTGTATCATAATTTGAGAGAAGACCTTAGAGTCCAATGAGGCTATTGGAGATCCTTTTACAGATTACTTGCCCTTTGAAGAGAAGGGCAAATAGAGGGTGCTGGAGAAGTATTGAAGAGGGTGCTTATCTTGCTTTAGCCCAGAAATAGCAGAATAAATATAAGGGAGAGACATTTGAAAGCCAGCGAGTCTCTTTAACTCCTAATTTCCGTTAGGAGTGAGTTGCTGAAACCAGCTCCGTAAAGAGACCTGTTGACACAGCTACAGTTTAGCCACAGACCTCAATGATTTTGTGTTCTTTAAGGTCTGGGCTTTATCAGTATGAATTACATGTCAAGGTGACATTTCTGTCTTTTAAATTTTGCTTCCCTGAAGGTATTTGCAAGTATCAGCACAAGAAGCTAGTTAGTGTCTGTGGTAGGAAACCACATCCTCATTGTATTTGCTGTGACTTGCATTCTTTGGTTGAATTTCTGTGCTGTCTAGAAATCACATTCCATAGTGCCTTGGTTCCAAGCCAAGGTAATATGAGGGAAACTTCGTATCCTTCTGTCACATTCCAGTGGGAAAGAATATCAATTGCTTTAAGCAGCAGTTCTCCGCTGTTTCAGAGAAATGATGTAATCACAATGTGAAGGAGAAATATATTTTCCTGCCTGAAATTCTGGTGGAAACTAGATTAAACTGCAGAGCTGCTGAGCTGAGCTTCCTGATGTGATGGAGAACTTTGCTGCACAAGCAGTCTTACATTTGTTTGGAGGAAGGGGCACCAAAAAAGTGGCAAGTACCAGAGATGTCCTTCTCTATGAATTACTCCATGAGTTGCCTCTGCCTATGTTTTTGTTTAAAAATAGCTGCTGAGTTAAGTTGGCAAGTGTCAGGCAAGAATTATGAGTAACTAAGGTGTGAAGCCAAAAATTAATTTTTCTTCCCCCCCCCTTCAGATTATTTCCAAGTTTATCTTCTATTTAAAAATAATAGTTTTGCCATTTAATTACATGCAGCTTTCTCCTACAGTCTATGCACAAGATGAAAGACTCACCAGTGGGGTATGTCTGACTTGCAATGATGCTTTGGAAATAAGTCCTTGGCTTTACAAGGCGGGCTGTATAGAGCTATATTCTGGAGGATAGACTGATGGACAGCGGTGATGAGACATTCAGCAAATGTCCTGCATACAAAACTTTCTTCATTCTTCATTGTGTCTGATGACTCTGGTTACTGTTGATACAGGCTCACTTTCTATTCATACATGACACATCTACATTTTTCTGGAGCGATCACTAGCACCTCATCTAAAAGCTGTTGTTAGAGCTGTGTGCTGTATGGTTTGTGCTATTACTTTAATTTTTATGGAAATCTATGTTGTAATTTATATATTTAAATCTCATGTGTAAAGCTGTAGATCACAGGACGTTAGGGGTTGGAAGGGACCTTGTGAGATCATCTAGTCAACTCCCCTGCCAGAGCAGGATCACCTAGAGCAGGTCACACAGGAATGTGTCCAAGTGGGGTTTGAGCGTCTCCAAAGAAGACGACTGCACAACCTCTTTGGGCAGCCTGTTTCAGTGCTGTCACCCTCACAGTGAAAAAAATTTTTCCTTATTGTAATGGCAGTAAGGTGATGCGAGATGGTATTTTTCAATATTAGTACCTGTTTGCATTGATTTCACTGTCCCTGGATAAAATCACTAGGAACACTGTAGAATAGGAAGGCTGGACAACTTAAATAGGTTTAAAGCTAATAGAAACGGGGGGAACTATGGATGTATTGCAGGAAGAACCTTTCTTTGGCATAAGTTTCTGACAGAGTAGCTCTCCTGTGACTACAAACACCTACAGAGCAGCGCTTCACTTGTTTTGCTCAGCCTGGCATCTCACTGCTCTGTGTCTTTGTTGGAATTTTGCTGCAATGTGTTGGGACAGGTTATTGTTTTGGTATATTTATCTGACAGTGGTGCTGGACTAAGCAACCTACCTCTTTGCGTTATTTTTTTAACATTCCTTCTGGTGATGAATTTCATTTAGTTTACCCTTTCATCATTTTAGTTGTCTGCTGTAACTTGTTCTGTTCTTCCGTAATCAATTAAAGTTAATTGATATTAATTCAAGTCTTGGAACAAAATCAGAAGGCAATTACAATCTTATGGTCTTTAATTATGTTTTCTTTTGATTGTTATTCTGTTAGTGCAGTCTTACAGTTGGCTTGTTGGCCACTGTTTTTAAGAGAGCTTTAAAAAAATATGATTTTGCTGTTTATAGTATAGTTGGGTTTACTACGAAATTCATATCCATTATCAAGTAGGTGACATCCTACCCTAAGCAATTATATGAAAGTAAAAGGGAAAAAATGTTCAAAATGTCTTTTCACTTCTTTGATTTTGATTTACCTGTTACAGGCAATAGAGTTTGCTTATTTCTTTAAAATAAGTAATTAAATAATGAGGAAAAGCTTGTTTTGAAGAGCAACACATTAGAAGAAGAATTCCTCTTCTGCCTGTCTACTTGCTTTTTTTTTTGCTCATTGCTTCTGTCTTTTTATTTCACGTCCGTAAATGACATACATGAATGTGGCATTGGTAACTACAGAATAGGTCAAAATTCCATAGTTTTGTCCATGACATTATCTGCTTTCTGTTAAAAACTTATGAATAATACTCTGAAACAACTAGAAAAGAAAGCAAAAGTTGATGTACAGTCATTTTTAATGTTCTCACCTTATTTTCAGAAATAGTATCAGCCATCCAAATCCCATCTTATTAGCCATGGATTTAGGAGTAATTGTTGCAGGCTGCACAGGTTTCAAAGATACAGAAGAATGTCCCCCAAATGCTAGCTTCTTAGATGCATTTCCTGCTTGTGATTTTTGGGGAGGCAAGTGTGGCTAGTCTGCACTTCTCTCAACATCATGGGAGGATGTGATCAGCATTTAGGTTTAGTAACTGATTTTTGCATTGATTTAACATAAATTGGAAGTCCAAAATTAGTATCTAGCCTCTTGTCAGCAGGGGTGTTGAAAAGTCTTGATTTTTACTTTCTGTTTTTTTGTTTGGGTTTTTTTTTTTTTGCTTGTTTGTTTGTGGTTTTTTGATTTTTTTCCTCCTCTTGAGATTTGTGTAGTAAAAGGCATAGGTCTATAATTAATCTTGGCACCTGCTGAAATTGGCATTTTTGGTGAAAGTAGTTTTAAGAGGATTTACTTTTTTTCCCTCTGTCTTCATGGTGGGTAGTGATGGAAATGTCAATTAACAGTTTTATGGGGACTATCAAACAGCATTTTGTCATTTTGCCCTCTGCGTTGTCTGGAAAGGCCTAGCAGAGGAAAGGCCTAGAGCAATGTTTAGTAAATGCACGGCTAAATAAATAAAAATAAGTGAAATCTCTAGCCTCCTACAGAAATGCTGCAAATGCAAGGTTGAGGGAGGGAATCCCATAAAAGAAATTTAAAAGATAAAAATCCATCTTTAGTCAGATAAAGAACTGCTTTTCCCCAGAATGCAGTCAATGAAAACAAGTTGAGATATTGGCTGGAAGAACTCTTTCTTGTCTTTTGAAATACTGTGTTTTGCTTTTGTTCTAAGGACACAAACCAGATCTGTTCATCAAAGGCTTTGCTGATACTGTTACTGATGCTATGCTAAAATAAAAAGGAATCCAATTATCAAACAAAACCCATTGAACAACAAATAATTACTCTATGAATTTTTAATTTTATTAACACTGTAGTCACAGTGATGTTCCTCTTTCCTCTTTCATACTTCTTGTGGTTACTGATCTTTTATAGATGAATTATGGGGAGTAAAAATCTATTAGCTTGTTCCATCTGTCTTCCTTTTCTTTTTTAATTTGATAAAATAAAAAAAAAACCTGCATCTTGTGACTATTACCTTTAAACGTTTTATGGTGCACATCCAAAAAGACTCTTTTCTGTAACCTCTACTGGTGCCTGAATATGGTAAGCAGGTTACCTGGAATTCCCAGCCACTGCCATCCAGCCCAGCATTCTTTTCCCAAGGTGAGGCAAGCCCTGCTCCCCTATCCTCCCCTTCCATGTCATGCACTCGTCATGGTAGAATGGCTGAACCTGAAAATAGAATCTCAAGAAACAAGGAGAGTTTGTCTGTAGAGACCTGCTGCTTGTGTTGAAAGAGAGTAGATGCTAAAAGCTTACGGCAGGTCATTTGAATAGAATCAGGGGCACGTGTGTATATATACTTTAGTACTGGTTTTATGACAAGATCCAACCTTTTATTTTGGCATAGCTCCTAACTTCAATGGGAAGCAGTGCTGTGCCTTAGCTTACTGAGTAAAACTGGGCCTTTGCCTTGATGGTTAAGATTGTTTATCACTGATAACAAAGTGGGCTTTGTATTAGAGCCCAGCTTCCTGCCAGGCATGCCTGTTGTCCCTTACATCTACGCTTACCTTTGTCAGGCTATGTAGAGGTGGCACAACACATGTATCACAACATCAAGGAATTCTCATTTTCTTGCTTGACCAATGTGACAGCTGCTAGTGATGTGGCAAACAATGTGTCTCAGAGTAGTTGTATTTGTCATTTGAACATCAGTGTATGTTACATGTGCTCCTGGTACCACTGTTCCTTGTAGCTCTTTTGGGTTGCACTGCTGTGGATGGGAAAATGCAGCAACTAAGAATCTTCCTAAGTTACAATTAAATTGTTCTGTGTGAGGGTGTCTATCATATTCTTTAATTAAAAGTAAAGGAAGGAATGTACTAACATGGACATTTTAAAACTAGCATTCATTTACTCCATTGCACTTGAAAATTTTCTGAGATGATCTAGCCTGTGACCTTGTAGTTTGTATTTGTCGCCATTTAATTGTTTTTCTCATGTTGTCAGTTCGTTGTACTGATAGCAAATGGAGGCATATTGGTATCTTGATGTGGAGGAATTTTAGTCAAATACACTTTTTAAAATCAAGTTCTCTTTTATTTCGTAAAGAAAAAATGTCTCTACTGTCTTGTCTTTTTATTGAAGAACCCATGTTTCTTTTTTTTCTTATATTAGCAAGAAGATGTGCCTAAAGGTTTTGAGCTTTGGCAGTAGGAATCAATCTAGAACCATCTCTCAAAGTGAATTTCCAGTTGTTCTCAGTTTCTTTTTCAGAGATCGTTTATTTATTTATTTATTTAACCAAATAATTTTTTATCTCTCAGTTTTAGCCAGCTCTAGTCAGTACATTTATATGCCAAATCATTTCCTTCTATTTCTCTTCATCTCTCCCAAATACACTTGGACTTCTGAAATAAGCTGTTTTAGCAATTCAGCCTATGATATAAGCTGTCACATGAGAAGAAAGATTGGTTCAATCTTCTGCCTACTTCAGTGTCTTACACAGCTGCAATTGGACAGGTCATTTGTTCCTGAGAAAACAAACAGACAGCTGTGCAACTGCAGCATGTCTATTTAAATGATAACACTGGACACTTGTACATTTGTTTTTTTCTTACCTACTGGTGCTATGAGATCCATAGTTCAATAAGAATGTCACTGCTTTCACAGGTTGTGGAAACAACTTTCTAGTTGTTCTAGACTACTTTGTCAGTCATAATTCCTCAGTCTTTGCTTACAATATGGTTAGAAGATTCCTTTCCATGTGATGAGGTTTGAAAGCTTTTGATTTCTTTTGTCTGTAACACTGCATGTAGTCTTGCAAGTGGAAAAAAAGGGATATTGATGCATTCTTTGTCTCATTCCTGAAAAACTTGGTGGGAGGGGATCTAATACTATCAACTCTTGTGCTGCACTGTTATAACAATGATCAGCAGACAACTGGTAGCAAATACAGCAAAAAGAGGCTAGAATGTTCCTTCTTTGTTCCCAATTTTATTGAAATTGTAAAGATGAATGAAATATCAAAAAGAATTGCCACAGAAGGGAACTGCCTGAATTTTAATCGGGGTCAAGTCACTGAACACAGCTGTGAGAGATGAATTCAGAATTTAGTAAAGTATCTATTGTGAGACTGTAAATTAGATGTCTCAAATAGCTGATGTGTTACTTGGCAATAAAATGAGTCTGGGTTAAAGAGTTGCAGAGAAATTATTTTTGCAGGCAGTTCCCTGAGATTTAACTGATGAATTTAAATTATCAAAGAGATTAATGCTCTCTCCATGTTGTACAGTTGGAAGAGGTTAAAAAACCACTTGTTTGTGGCACTAATTGCTAAGAGAGTTTGGTTTTGCTTTGAAGGAGTCGTTACAAGATTAGAAGCTGCAGTTATGTAAACTGTTGAAGCAACTATCCTAGTTTTGTTTCTGGAGAAATGCAATGGCTCTTAGTATCAATTTCAAAATAAGTTGTAATTTGTGACTTGGGAGAACCATTTTAAGAAGAAGGGAGAAAATAAAAACATTGGAGTATGTATTTTTTTCAGAACTTTATTATGGATGCTATCTACTCCAACCTGACACACCAAATTTCTGTCACTTGGCATCTTGTGTGGCAGTAGCAATTTCCTAGAATGTGTTTATTATTCAAATTTATCTTGCTCAGTACACACAATAAATAGCATGGTGCAGTGCTGGCCACAACAGTAAACCATGTTGGTGGAGCCTCAAAAAATAACTCAGTGCTAGGAAACACCCAACATAGCATATGAAACAACTAGGGAACACAGAAGCTGTAGGTACAGCTATACAAGTTGCATGTCATGTCATTGTATGGTTGTGAGCTGGTGTGGTAAGTGTTCTCTGGCCAGTCTCCGCACTAAGTGACTTGGCAGAGGGTGTGACTCACTGACAACCTCTAGAGCCAGCCACGTAACTCATGGAAGCATCTGCAGTTAGACGAGAATATTTGATTAAAAGCTGGTTATAAAATGTGCTACAGAAGCATCATAAAGATGCCAAGCTGAATATAAATTGTATGTTAAATATAAGCAAGCACAAGTTTATCTTCTGTTTTCTACTAGTGTTATGTGCAGAGAAAAATACAGGTTGCTGCTGCTGCTTAGCACAGCTGCAAATCTTGGAGAGTTAAGAATGAGAAAATTTGGAGGCCTGTGCACTTGAACAGAGAACAGAATACTGCTTGTGTTTCTAACTGCAGAACTAGATTAGAATATATCAGGAGAACAAAATTGTTAGACTTAGGAAATATGCACTACTGTAGGCAATCCATCCTAATGCTGCATATGTTCATCTTCTGGAAAATGTAGTATGTGTCCTCATGAATCCTCAGAAAATGGATGGACCCAATTCAAATCATAAATGTGCTATGACAGGTTATATGGTGACTTATCTGGACACAGACCTGTGTCCTGAACAGTTTTATTTCCTAAGTATATCCAGTAGCCACTAAATACAGAAAAGAGTAATTTCCTGTAATAAACACAGGGAAACAAAGGAATGGTTAGAGAAAATTATTGAAAACAAATTTATTGTGCTACTTTTTGTGTAACATAGCAGGGGAGTAAAGATGGTACTGGACTGGAAGCTGGCTAGAAAAGCACTGTCTTTATCTTTTCTTAGTGTTTGGTTGTTTTCTCCCTCCCTTCCTTCCTGTATAGTCATTTGAGTTTGTAAGTAAAGTAATTTTGAAAACATTTTATTTTTCTCATGATCATATATAAAAGACTGTTTTCAGGTCGTTTTTATTTTTATGAGATGTTCCACTGAAGAAGGTAAAAATATGTATCTGCAGAAACAAAACTAAGATTTTTTTATTTCTTTCTTTGCCTTTCTATCTCTATATACCTTCAAAACTTTTTATAACTTCAAAAACTCTGTAGTTTTAATTTAGATCTTAGGGAATTGGGTGCCTGCCATAGCTGTCTATGCAGAGCTTAGCACTATGAGTTTTGCTTTCCTGTATCAGCAATGCAAATGGAAACAAATACTGCAGCACAGTAAAGGCAATAGTGACATTCCAGCTTAAACTTGGCAGAATTTAATGGCACATTATCTCTGCTAGGAGACCAAAGTGGTAGCCCATTTATAGCATCTGTAGTCAGCTTCACTTTCAACTTTAACATGCAGAAATGGTTCTTTGATGTTTAGAAAGCTTCAACAAGATATAAAGCATAAAAGCTTTTCTGTTTTTAAATGTGTAACAAGAAGAAAACTTGGAAGCTATCATTCTTGTATCGTTGCACCAAACGTTTCCTACACCCGTGTCTTATGCTTGAATACTTAGCTTCATGCTGTTTATAATCACTGCCTGTGATTATGTCCTAAGACTTACCTCCTTTATGGTGTTCTGTCCATGGAGCATATCTGGTTTACCTTCAGTATTAATGCTTCTACCCTAACCTCTGCCCTGATCCCGATCAACAAATCTTCATTCCCCTCTGATAATGTGTTTCCTGACTTAGATGCTTTCCACTCTTTGTCACTTAGACTTTTTTTTTGCCCCTTCTGTCACTCTTCCTGCTTCTTCCTGCAGATATTTGAGGGAGTAAATTTGCTGGATATCTTACTTTCATTTTCAAGTGGTACTAGTTTGCTTTGTGAAGGGGGTTATGATCCTTCTGTTCAATGTCTTGCTAATATTTTCTGGAGGCTGAAGCAGAAGATTCTTAAGTTGTACATTTGTCTCCTTTAACCACTCTCTTCTTATTTCATTACATCTGCCTGTTATTATACTGGTTCACCCACATCAACTTGTCATTTGTCTTCCGTCCCTGATTATCATTCTTGTCTTAACTTTACAGCAAAACTTACAATTAGCATTTGATCTCTGTGTGTGTGTGTCCAAGTTTGACCTTTGGAGTATGCTGTCTGTGCATTTGACTCATCAGTTATGTCCTTCAATAATTTCTTTCTCAGTCCTCTAAATTACATCTTCTATTCTCAAATTCATGGTTCTGGGAAAATGAAAACATGTTAATGCTATTACACAAGGATTTCCTCTATATAAGAGTTGTCTATATTGATATCTGACATTTTTACTGCTGGTGATTTGCTAAAGCTCATGCGAGTGGGAATTCTCTTTCAGTATTATGGACTGAAAGTTGGAAAATGAAATTTTTTTAAAAATATTTTTGCATAGGTGGGTAAAATTTAAAAAAAATAGACCTTAAGTATTTTCATAGTTATAGCTTAAAACTTAAACTAGAGCTTTAATATGGGAAACTTTAATAAAATGTGCGAAACTTTAATAAAATGTAGAGACATTAGTGGAAACTAACACATGAACTTCGAAGATAATGTTTCTTCACTAGTTTTCTTTAGTGAGTTAGATATAGCTGGACGTTTTAGAAATAAGTGAGAAGTCTCTGGAGAATTACTGACAGATGGCATATGTGTAAGTTATGTTAAACCCCCATTGTTGGCAGTCTGTCTCTGGGAAAGACAGGCTGCAGTGCTGCTGTTCTAAGCAAATATTTTCTTAGTTGTAGTTTGTTGCATTTCAGAGTAAGAAATGTTAAGAGCGATTTGTATAAATGCTTTCTGTATAGTTGTGTAAGACATGCCTCAGCAAGCAGAGTACAATCCGTTGTTCCCAAATTAGCAGTGTAATTTTGCTAAGGCAATACGTTCTGGCATTACTGATTTTATTTGCCATTTTCATGGGCAAATTACAGCTGAGCATTTGATGACTTGTGTACACATGATAGTCACTGCATCAACTAATGATGAACGTCATAGTCTAGGGGAAACATATTTCATGCTCCTCTGATCTTGTAGTACTGATTCACTCTAGGAAATGGTTTGCTCCTATTAGAGGTGTCTCCTGCAGAAAGTCTACCAGAGAGAAATTCAGATAGGTTATCTTCGGGACTTAACTTTATCAACTGTAATCTGAAATGTCTGACCTGATTGCTTACCTGGGGCAGGAGTTGAGAAGTGACAGAAGGAATGACAAAAACTTTGTTGAGGCTTTACACAATTTGTGTATTCATGTGTGCTTCTTTCAAGAGTATGAGTATATGAAGATAAATAAAGAGAAATAAATTAAACCATTTTTATTACAACTAAATAAAATCCTAGTGCAGTAGTTTAAAGCCTACTTTTAGATTCAGTGCTTCATCACTATTAATATAATACTCAAATGCAACAAAAACATGTGGGTCTACATCTGGCATTCAGACTTTTAGAAATTGGGTATTTTGGTTGGCTGTGTTAAAATTGATTTTAGTTTTCTGCATCTCCTAAGCCTCTAAAATACCTTAAGAGAGAAAAAGTACATAGAAACATTTACATTAAGTGTTTTAGGCCAACAATCAAATCTCCACTGCAGATTTCTTGTGTACCACAACTTTTTGTTTGTTCAAGGAGAGAAATAGATTATAGCATGAGAGTAAATACATTCAATGTTATGCTGTAGTCAGTGACTTTTTAATAGATGCATGAATTTTTCATCACCAGAAGAGTAGAAATGCTATAGTCCTTAGCAAAGCTTTGAGAGAATAGCCCAAATTCATAGCCCTGCGTGCATATGTATACCAATTTCTCACTGACTTATTTGTGTGAGACAGAATTGCATGTATGTGTTCATTAGAAATGCTGGTACCCAGTGCACTTCATGAGCTTGATTCTCCCATTTGTGTGTCATTTGCACTAAGAAGGCTCACTTGAAGAACACACACTATTGCCTTTGTCACCATTTAAAATATAGAACTCTACTGACCAAAGACACATTTTGCTTACTTCTGGCATGAAATTGCATACCCATGCTGTAAGCAACTGACAGAGAAAAAATCCCACTGTACTTCAGACAAGATAGTTCAGGGGCTACTGAGCAGCATCAGCTCATCTTGTAATTTGAGACAGCTTATTTCCATGTCCTTTTCATTATTTGATCCAGATGCTACTCGATATGTTATCTATCTGTCTATTCTGATGTTGATCTCAAGATGTCAGCTTGCCTTTAGTAACAGCAATATGTAAAATCATATCTGTCAGCTAGAGAAACATCTCATGATAGATGGAGTATGCAGAGTTAGTGGTTTGGTTCTGTTTAGTTCATAAGTAATCTAACTGAACAGAATTTCTGCTGTTTTGATTTATCTGGTTTGTGGCCTGAATAGTAAGTAGAATAAAATCCTAATAGTGAAGCCCTTAAACAGACATTCTTGAGGATTTAAGACATACCAGGTTTTTTGTTACTTGGAAGAAATTCATGTCATGGAGTATTGTGGTCTTACATTTAGTTTTCAATGTGCATTACTATTTTATTCCTAAATTAAAATAGACTTGGCTCTACACACAGCTATATCATTAATCTTCAATTTACTTATCAAAGACTGCTCCTATCCTGCAGGAATGGGAATCTTCATCTCTTGCTGAGTGAAAAAAGAATATTCACAAGCCAGAAATGCATCAGTACATTGATCCATAGCACTCAATAGACTGTCCAAAGCAGATTATCACACAACAGATATGCTACAAAAGTATTTATGTCATGTTCAAATAAGCAAAGGAAAGAAAATTCCCTTGTACAATGTTTTACCTGAAATATTTTTTTACCTAAAAAATAGTGCACCTCTCCATGGAGAATTACTTTAGCTGTGTTTCCATCACTAGGTAAAAATTTCCTGCCTAAATAATCATACTAGGTTAGGGAGAGGAGGAGGAAAGAGAATAAATTTATGGACAGCAAGTCTCTTACATAGTGGTACCTGTTATGTTTGTTGTTACTTTCTTTTCTGCTGCGAAGTTATTTTCAGACTAAATATTCCACAGAAGAAATATGCTGTTGTCCCTAAGGCAAGTGCACCACAGTCCACAACTGTCATTTCTAAAGCATTTGGGTACTACAGGTTTTTTAATTCAAATGTGTAATTTTAGTAAATTACTTTGCAGATTTCTAGCAAAATACACATTTGTAGTCAAGCAGAGATTTCTGATAATATCTAGCTATAAATATTGTCTTACAGTTTTTACATCCTGCGAAATTGCAGTATCAAAATTTAATAGGATTCTTATGCTGTGAAAATACAGGAGCCTTCAAATTTAATCTAAGACTTGACTCTTGGGTATATTAAAAACTGATGGAAAGAAAAAAGTCTTTCCTTTTATCTATGTTCGGTGCTTTGAAATGTAAGTATGAAACAATCATCTGACATGCTTTCAAGCATCAGCAGTTGTAGTAGCATTTGGACGTGGCACTTGGTGCCATGGTCTAGTCTCGAGGTCTGTGGTAATGGGTTGGACTTGATGATCTTTGAGGTCTCTTTCGACCTTGCTTATACTGTGATACTGTGACATATTTAATCTCTTGTTATATAGTATAATCATTGTCTGATAAAACAGATGTAGAAAGACTTAGTGTATTCTGTGCTGATATGCCCTGATGTTTTCCAACTGCCCTGTCCACTCCTTTGAGTAAATTAACTTTACCAGAGTGGTCTTTGCCAGAGTGCATGACATTGTACATCTGCTGTGGTAAAAATGGCACAATTGCTGCAGTGTTGAGACTTGAGTTCCAGGCAAGGTCTCACAAGGGCTTCACCAGTGATTAGTTTTGTTTTTCGCATGTATACAAACTGCATGCAATTCTTGAACATTACTAGCTTTCTGTTGTTTAAATTCGTCATTCAAAGTGCCACTTTCACCCCATACCCCAAACTTTCACCCCATAAAGCAAAAAATGAATAGGAACAGTTATGGGTAATTAATGAATTTTCTGTATCACCTCATTGAAGAAAGGCTATAAAAGGTAGACTAAATGTTGCCAGTCTTCCTTCATCATTACCAGATGTGTTTATGCCAGTGTTCATTAACGCTCGTGTAAGTGAAGAATTAATTAGATCTCTGCACTTTGTCCTTATCTTCAGCCTTTCCACTGGTAATAAAGAAATACAAGGCTAGCAAATTTTCTACTATACTGGGTTGCAGAGCTGTGCAGAGCAGCCGATACTGGCCACCAAAAGATAGAGGTGAAGGTTTTCAAAAGGCTAGAAATGCAGGCTGCTAAAACCAGCAGAAGATACCTGCATAGTCTGAGCACTGACTCATTCAGGATAGTTTGAAGGATCTGGAGGAGTTAAGAATGAGGAAGAAATTCTTACGGAAATGGTGCATGCATTTTAATTGAAGTAAGAAATTTTTCTTATGTCATATATATCTTCACAACTTTCCACAATCAGAATTCAGATTGTTTAGGAGTCATTGGAAATGACTGATTAGGAAGACTGTTGGAAATATTACACCCTTAAGAAATACCTTAATGAAGAGAAGTTGTTCACTTAACAATGAATAGAGTGACTTCATCTTTTCCAGAGGTTTGATTTTTTTTTTTCCTTTATGTTTGATTTTACTGCTGCTTGAGACATATGCTAACAATGAATTGCTACAATTTTCAGAGATGTGTTTTGAGTAATACACCTGGTTAACTATAGTGCAAACCCCGGGATTTTATTTTGAAAAAGAGACAACCAATCTGCCACAGGTGTGACTACTTATTGATTGAGAATAATGGTACAATATTAATGCAGGTGAGTTATCTCAGATTTCCCTGATTTTAGTCTTTTCTAAAACAATCTCTCATGGCTGGGCATATGTTCCCTAAGGAAAAAGGAGTGGAAGTCTTGACCCCAAATGCATGCTTCTTCAGGATCAAAAAAAGACAATAGGACGTTTGTTCAGGTATCTTGAGCCTTTACATGGATTATTGGGTTTGTAACTGCACTTTAGTCTATCAAGTGCTGACCTCTTCATGTCCAACTTTGATTCCTATCCCTTATCTCTGGTGTATAGGACATTATGCATTAAGAACACACTCTTAAGAGAATGACAATAAGCCGTGCTGAGTAGCTGTTCCGTGTTAATGACTAAAACTGTCAGATTAAAAAATGGAATGGGAGTTAGAGGTGTGACTAGGAATACCCACTCTAGTGTCTTCATTGTATTGAAAATAGGAATCTGCAGATGTTTAAACAGTCTCTATAGCAAGGGATGTAGGGAATACCTAGTTTTCTTTGGTGCCCAGTGTGGGGCTAATTAAATTTGATTTATTGCTAATTAAGTCTGAAAGTTAAGATGAAATTATTTTACATATTTTGGGGGGGTGGCCTGGCCAGCATTCCTCATTTGAGTCTGCAGTTTGATTGTTGGGAAGATTGGTTCCTTTCTGATTGATTTAATGTGGAGAAAGCTTAAAAGAATGTTTTGGAATTATGGAGAATATCTTCTTGGCTGGGTTGGCTTTAATATCACTGATGCTATTACAAAATCTGCTTTTAATAAGTCAGGAAGTATTACAAATGCAGGAATTTATTCAGCATCTCTGATGAGGGTAATTCTCCCCAAAACTGAGGTTCCAGACCCCTGTGGCAAATACAACTCAATATAATAAATTAATTTATGTTAATAAGTAAAATGTAGGTTATTTTGTTGTAATATGGCTGCAGTGGAGGAACGGCTGTCATTTTTCTGAAAATCACCATTGACTAGCACTGATGAGCAGTAAGAGAAGGTATGTCAAATTAAGAGGGTTTTTTAATGTAATATTTAATTTAAATTATTTTATCCCAACAGATAGATAGTTGTCTTTTTCTGACAAGAACATCTATTCTGTACAATCAGTTCCATCGATTTCGCTTGCACACATCAATATGGCTTTGCAAGCAAACATTTACAAAACTTTACAAGTAAACCCTGCTCATGATCATCTCCTGTTCTTTACAATTCATCATCCAAAGGCAGCCTTGTCCTTTTATCATGCAATAAATCTTAACACATTATCCTCAGGGCTCTGAGCACTCTAGGCTGCACTGGATCTACTAGCCTCAGATCTACTTAGTGGTGCAAGCATAAGCACACTGTGCTCAAGGATTGCAAACTGTGTTGTGGACATTGCTCCTTGTCTGTCTGTTAAAATACAGAACTACTTCTCTAATTTTGAAAGGCACACGTTCCTTTGTGTACATTATTGTGGCTTTAAGTTACAATTTTCCAGTCATTTCTTCTACCCGATGATAAGATTTTAATATCCAATGTAAGATTATTCTGTCTATTGTAGTTTGGATTCAGAAAGCAAAGCGATAAGTCTTGCTGCAGCTGCACTTAATTGAAGTTGCTCTGTTGAATATCTGAACATAGACAGCTCTAAGGGTGAAATGTTTGTTAATATGCTAATAGAATCTGCTGAGAAAAAGATATATTTCCAGATATGCATGACTGTTTTGGGACCCTGAAAAGCTCAGAAAGTTTCAGATTATGTTGTCTAAACTACTTTGTTAATTTTGTATATAAGTTTGCGTAGTCTTTTTACAGGGGTAGACCCCCAGAATTGGAGTGTTAAAAATCAATTCAGCATGTACTGCAGTGACATGGACATGTGCTTTTGTTAGAACCATTTAGTATTTTGTCAGGTTCATAGATCCTTTTAAAATGCTCAGAACTCTCGTACTAAACCTCAACGAGCTTCATACACATCAATCAGTGTGCTATGAGGCTTATACAAGGAAACCTAATAAATACAGTAATTCACCATCTACTTGCATGGTTAGCGCAACAAATGAATTCTATTTTCTCTTGACATTTTACTCTTGAAAATCTTGTAACCAGATAATACTTCACATAGATATTACGTCGCAACTCACAGACTGCTCTGGAAAGTGAGACAAACTTCTGTCTGCACTGGAAAATGGCAGAATGTTTGATATTTTTCAGAGAAGTGTTTGAGATAACAAGATATCTCTTCATCTCTGTGTCATGTTAAGTCACTGTTTTTCCAATATTGTTTTATTACTATACAAACTTATGTTGGCTTTGCTATTCAGACATTTTCTTGTTTTCTGCTTTCCCCTGTCTTTCAGCAAACTGTTTGAGTAATGCATTCCTTTAAAGAATTTTTTTTTTTAAAGTAAATAATATTTATTTACACATCTTTATGGTATTTGCCAAATAGCACATGGCATTATAGGCCTCATTCTATCAAAATTCCTGTTGGATGTTAGCTTCTGATACAGTTTCTAAAGTTGAAATTGTATTGATTTGACATAGCACTTCTAGTTCAGCTCCATGGTTCATGATACGGTACTTCTCAGCTTAAACAGAGCCTTTTCGGTGTGGTAATGTCTCTCATTTAAGTCTATATTGTCTTTCCTGTAGAAAAATCTTTACTACTGTTCATAGAGTTCCTAACAAAAAGAGCAGCAGCACAAGGACTGTGGTGCTACTGGAAGAGCATTGACATAATCTTAAAGTCACTCTCTGAAATGGAAAAGACACTTCAATGGCAGTTGAGTCCATCTCAGCTTGAGAGTCAGTTATAATCTCCTTAAGAAAAACAAGCCTCATCTATTCCAGCTTTCATATGACTTTATTACTGAATTGTTAGTTTCTAATATTTTTTACCCTAAATTCTTTCTCATGTTTATTGAATTCTGTTCTGTGCAGTCAATCTGCCTTTCAGTATGAATCATATCAGTTATCTGTTCCTGTAGAATTATCATGATACCACTTATCAGTTTTTCTGCAGGGCTTCCCAAGCACTTGCTGCAGTGTTATGTAAGCTGTTTATATGATCAGAATCGAATTCTGATAACAGTTCACCCATCTCCACACACACACCCCCACCCCCCCCCCCCCCGGCTTAAGAACAGATGCAAATTAGAATTACTACTTTGGAGGCTGAAACTGCCAAGTATAAGCATGAGTAAGCTACTTGTCGCTGTGCAGCATTATTTCTGCTAATGTGCAGAATTGTTTCACTGCAGAGATGATCCTGAGTTTCTACCACCAGATTACTTTCCTTACACATAGACACATCTTTTAATTCAATTCATTTATACTTTAGAATGCAGTTTTGCAGCAGGGGCTGGCTCAGTGCTGTTCTTGTGAGTGTAATGTTCTTGAGGGTCACTCACACTGTTAGCTTCCTAACAGACTATGCAGGTACAATGTTTAACTGTGCAGTCTCCTTTATAGTCTCATTAAGCCCCTCATAGATATGGGACTTACTTAAAACTGCCAAATGTTCTAAGTGCCATTCACCTTGAGATACAGCTATGAACTTGAAGTTATTTTTTTGGCTGATGACACTGTTAGTGCTGAGAGGGCAAAGTGTAAGGCATTAATGAAATTGTTTTAACAGATTTCATAGAACAGATTTAGAATCTTGTACATGTCTGTACAAGATTTTGACAGCTTTACTGTCAAAATACGTGTTCTATTTGTTGTTGAAGTCTGTTGAAGAGCTGCCTTCAACAGGAATTAAGTCGATTATGCTGATGTTTTCATTAATTTTTCAGTATGAAGCAGCATATCTGTATCTTAGTTGTGAGGGGGAAAAAAAAAATTTTCTACTCCGTGCAGGTTGGACAATCTTGCCAAGCTATGGGAAGAGCATCTGCTTGCTTGTTTACAGATTATCTGTTTTGCTGTTAATGTTCAGTGGTTTGCACTACTCAGCCCATGGCTATGACCTCAGCACATGTCAGCCCAATTAATTGTAATTGTTTTTACATTTAAAAATTCACTTCAACACTTAATTTAAAAATAAAAAAAAAACCCACAGAAAATTAAGAAGAAAAATTTCTGAATTATTAGTGGATACAAAAGCAATAGAGTAAATGATTAAATATCTTTAAACTACAGTCTGCATAGTGAGTATTGTGACTATTGTAATTTGTAGAGAAAACCCACTGTATCGTCACTGCCATAAATTTCAATATTGATGTAATACTACTTGCACATGAATGCCTCCTTTCTGATTTCAGTTGTGTGATTTAACATCCATCCACTCAATTGTGTACTGTTGTAGCATCCATCCACTCAATTGTGTGCTGTTGTCCAACTGAATAGTATAATGGGCTATAAAATTCAACATTTAAAATTAGTCATCGGCCTTGACCATGCAATGCAAATACACTTGAGCCCCCACTGTAAAGTGCTATCAGGGATTATTTCATTAAGTCTAAGTCATACAGAGAAACCTTGAAATGCCTTCCTGGATCATCTGTTGTCGTTTTCTTGACATAGAATAATCTCTACAAACTCCGTGATGTTTGTACTGTGTTTCTCTTTCCAATATTAAGGCCTTTCAGGCCGTATATTTATTATATGTAGCGTGATAATTTTAATACTTGTTCTACAGTCCGTAACATCAGTGCTTAAATTACATTTCATAGCTGAAAAAGAGTCAAGGTCTTTCGAGCATGATACACTGGCTGATATTTCAATAACATAAAAAAAAAAAAGAAAGATGCAATAAAAAGTCCATATTCCTTTTTGCTGTGACAGCCAAGAAACAGCTCATAGCCAAGAAACAGCTCATTCCATTGTGTCAAATACATCTATTTGACATGCATTAGTCATTCCTGTGGTGCTTAAGTAGATGCCCAGTCTTGAAATATCTTTGCAGGGAGTGCTTACTGTCCATAAATAACTGAAGTCACACTGTAAGTATGGTATATTTTAGCCTAGAGCTGTATAAATGATATATGAATATACTAGTCATTTCCATTCAAATAGGCGATTGATTGCTATTAACACTGAGAAACATCCAGCCCGTACTGTTAAGGCTTTCTTTGAAAATATGAATTTAGCTTAACTGCAGAAAGAGTTGTATGAATACCTGAGAAGCCAATAATTGTTTCAGAAGTTATTACGTTATTCTAACGTTACAGAAGTTTAAAAACTGGTAGCATTAGAATGACAACACAGTGTATGTGTTACAAAGACTTTGAAAGACCTCCTAATAATGAACGCCATCTAGGGTAGAGAGTATCCATCCAGAGTTTGAGTCACATGAAGTATATCAGTATATATCTTCCTGTTAATCAGAGGACAGGGCTTTTTGGAAATCAGTATTCTTCCTGTGCAACTGAAGACCTTTTTTTTAATGGGAAAATAACAGTTTGTCTAACGATAAGATTAATGATGCTTTTACTGGAGACAGTGGGAAAACTTCAGTGTGCAAGGTGGGAGCTACATCTTAGTTGTCTTCTGTAGACTCAAGGCTAATACACTCTACCTTGAATATAGCACACAGATAATATTGAAATTGTGAACATGATGCACATAATCTGCATAAATCCCTGGTTTCATTTTCTTTTAGATATAATATGCATAGTGAAAGTTTGAGGATTTTCTGATTGTACTGGTGTATGGACAGGTGATGAAATAATCTAGGTCGACAGACGTTTTGGAGATAGTACTGTTCTGAAGTGAAGGCCTCTAATGACAAGAAGATAAAAATGATTATTTTTCTTGATGTCTTTTCCCAGTGGATAGTTAAATATATTTAAATTAGCTCATTCTGGCTTAGTTTTCTTCTAATGCAGTCTTCCCCAGATTAAGTAAGATTCAGCCACAGTCTAATTTTTCAGTCAAAATACAATCTCTTAATTCTTAACAAAATCCAAAGCACTTAAACAGATTTGAAACATTTGATCACTGGAGTATTCTTTAAATTTCTTGTTTAAAATGGATAATTAAGGAAGTGGTATGTGACTTATGAATGTATACTTTCAGGTCAAAATTTATGTTACATTCAGCTCTGTCCTGACTGTTAATTCACAGAAGGTGTCAGGTGCAAGGAATGTGGGTTTAACAGTAAAAAATCAAGCAAAAATACTTTTTCATGCTTGCTCATATGCTGATGTTTTAGAATGACAGGTAGTGAGCATAGGAGTTATATTGTGTGATTCAAACTAGCACCATATGGTTAATGTAGCTTAGTGTCTCATGATGCAATAAAATCATTGCAATTTGATGCAATTAAAAATGAAAAATAGAAAATGAAAAGTCTTTTGTGTGTGTTGCAGTAGCCATTTCCAAAATAAAATGCTAATATAATATTCTGCTCTGTGTAAGATGTTTTTAATTTATTTGTGTAGCCAGAAAGTTCTGCTTTCAGATACATCTGGTTTTTAGCAAAGTCTTGCTTTCGGTTATTTTCTGGATGACCTAATTAGAGTATAACAAGACAGCTGATTTGCTCCAAAGTCAAATAAATGTAGTTAAAATGTAGTTATCTTTAAAATGTGCTGGAGACCAAAAGTGGCCCAAAGACTTTCTGCTACAGTTTGATTTAGCAGCAATTATCTATCCCGTACACATGAGTAGAACTGTGTTCTCTTGCTGTGACCTTCAGGAGATTAAAGCAACACAGCACATAGTATACGCTCTTCCAGTTCTATGTTTTTCTGATTGTAACATTTCTTGTCTTGGGAGCTGCCTAATGTAATACTGCTAGTTTTAATCATGTGTGTGCTGAGCATCTATAGCTTTGGAAGCCTACCCAGCTGTCTGGGCTGTGCAAAGTCTGTGTAAAAGCCTAAATTAAATGGTAAGATCTTTTCTTGTGCTGTGAAGAAAATCAGTTGCAAGGGGAAGATGGAGGAATAAATAAGCAGCTGGAGGACTAGTATATACTGATTTGCAGGGTGATGATTTATTATGTTCCATATATTAGAGTCCATTCCTTTTCTTTCTTGTGATAGAACTCCTTAGTAGTTAACAAGTAATGTACTTACAAGTACAGTTTCAAAGAGCTGTCAGCTGACCTGTTGTTGGACAAGCTCTCTCTAGGGGATTCAAGTGGCATTATACTTAGTGTCTTTTGTCACTCAAGGTTTTCTGTGTCCTATACAATGGAAGATATCTGTATGTATTTTACTTCAAAAGAAATTTTGGAAAGTGGGTTTGATTCAGGATAGTCATTTTGATTGTAAAAACTATGCTCAATCAACCATACACTTAGCAGACACAATTCTTCAGACATGACTTTTGGTTAAGATACAAGTAATGTATCTGAAATAATGTTGAATATGGCAATCAGTTCCTGCCAGATCATGCTTAATGTCTCTACAGCTATGAACTCACTGAATTAATGACAACAAAAAAGCATTTGCATGGAAAATTTTTGAATTTTGATTTCAGCATTAAAGCACTTTCTATCCAGACCTGCCTTAGAATTCCAGTCTCATATAATATACAAGAGACATAGAAGCAGGCAGAGGAGGAACAGATTTTTTTAATAGATGCCACTGTGATAACATTTCAGATACTTTAATTCATATTAAGACTAATGATGAAAAATTTGGGAAATCATTGTATGCATATCTGTCAGCCAATTTCATCCGTTGCTACACAACCAGACAGCACTATTCTTCCCAGCACTGTGCCTGGGAAGGAAGACAGCTTTGAACAGTTCGATGCTAAACCCGCTTGTCCAGGGTGTGGGGGTGTGAATGGGAAAAAAAAAAGGGGGGGGAAGGAAAGAAGAAAAAAAAAAAAAGCATAGCAGTCAGACCAGAAGTTGTAAAAGGTGTTAGGAAAGGCATTTCAGCCTTTTCAGTTTAACGGTGGAAAGGAGCCGTATTTATAACAACAGTTCAAAACATTCAATACACTTGCTGATTCATGGAAATACTTAGTGTTATCTCAATTATCTGTGGTAATCAGACATATGAATGGGAGAGAAATTCAGTGTAGTACAAAATTTGTGTGATTTAGGCTTATAAGAATATATTCAGTAAGATCACTCTTGAAAGCCTGTAAGCAGTGTTCTGTGGAGAGTAGGTATGGGCTGCTTTAAACAGCAGAAAGCAGAACAGCCTGCTGCAAGTGGCTTCCCTCATGTGACTGGGAGTAGGGCAAGAAGCAGCACAAAGGACAGACCAGCTTCATGCCATTTACTAATACTGAACTCTGTATTGCTGAGAGCGGACTGTAGATCCAACCACAGCAGCAGATTAGGCAAAGGTACTGACAAATTACAATTACCTCTGAAGCACTAAATCAAGCATAGAAGAGGATAATGTGAATGAGAAAGGGAAGAGAGCTTCTTAATCACAAATCTGTTGCTGTAACTAGCACAACAGAAACACAGTTTGTGCCAGTTATGTGCAATTATGTTTGCTTCGCTGCTGTTCGAACTATAATGTGTGCCAAAGGCATACTTCTGTCTTCTAAGTGCATTAAAGGAAAGGTTAGAAAGCTCAGAACTGCGTAACTTATGCTGAAATATGAAAAAAATCGATTGTTAACTACAATATATCGAGAAAATCCAGAGGTGCAAGACAGAGATCTATTTTGTCATTAGGGGCTTCACTACTGTGAGTTTAAGGCCCTATTTTGACTTCACATACAATGTCTCCTCACTGGAATCAAGGGACAGTATATATGTGATGAGTCAGTGGTTTCATAAAGACTCATAGAATGGCTTAGGTTGGAAGGGACCTCAAAGATCAAATAATTCAACCCCCCCACCATAGGCAGGGACACCTCCCACTAGAACAGGTCATTCAAGGCCTCATCCAACCTGGCCTTGAACACCTCCAGTGAGGCAGCATCCACAGCCTCCCTGGGCAACCTGTTGCAGTGTTTCACCACCCTCACTGCAAAGAACATCCTCCTAACATCTAGTCTAAATCTCCCCTCTGCCAGTTTAAACCCATTACTCCTCATCCTGTCATTACAAGACCTTGTAAATAGTCCCTCCCCAGCCTTTCTGTAGGCCCCCTTCACATACTGGAAGGCCACTACAAGGTCTCCTTGAAGCCTTCTCTTCTCCAGGCTGAAGAGCCCCAACTCTCTCAGCCTGTCCTCATAGGAGAGCTGCTCCAGCCCTCTGATCATTTTTGTGGCCCTCTTCTGGACTTGCTCCAACAGTTCAATGCCCTTCTTATGTTGTGGGCTCCAGAACTGTATGCAGCATTCCAGGTGGGGTCTCATGAGAGCAGAGTAAATGGGGAGAATCACCTTCCTTGCCCTGTTGGCCATGCTTCTCTTGATGCAGCCCAGGACACGGTTGGCTGGCTGGGCTGCGTGTGCACATTACCAGCTCATGTTCAGCTTTTCATCAAACAATGAAATTCCCAGTACTAAGCATACAATTTTAAAATATTTGAATAAATTATTTAACTCTGCTGAGAGTCACTGATGTTGTGATAATTATCCCCTTCTGGTGTGCCCTTTGTAATAACTGCGTAATCTGTCAACAAACATGTAAGAGTAGTATATTCCTATTTAGTGTGCCGTATCATCTTTAAAATACTCAGATGCGAACATCATGTAGTTTCTCACTACAGAGTATGGACAGACTATGTGTTTCTTTTTTGCACTTACAGTAATTTTCTACTTTGGATTGTTTTGTGGGGTTTTTTTCATGAGAAATAACCCTTTCTATATATATCTGAAGTGAATCGTGCCTTTTTTTATCTTTCCTTGGTGACGTAATGTTTCTGATTGTGAGACAGCATAAGATATGTTTTGTCATCCCAGTTTCTTCTATTAAGAAGAATAGAAAATGTTACTGATGAATAGCAATTATTCTATAATTATGCTTTTTTAACTTTACATTTGTATATCTTAAATGCAGTATGCTGCAATTTGGCTACTTTCAGCTGGTAATCTCATCTAATACTCACAAGGAAATGCAAATTTAAGTCTTACTCTCGATCTAAATGTTATCAGGACTCCGTGAGAGTAATGTCCTTTGTATCCAGCTGCCCCAAATGTACTTTGCACGCTGTGTATACTCAGTAACTTGAAGGGATTGAGTTTTTTCTTCTGTATATTAAAATAAATTGTACTAATTCCGTCAAGGGGTTTATAGTTCTGATAGGTAGCAGAGATCAATATCAGGGCCTTTGTTTGCACTCCGCAGCATTTTACCTTCTAACAATGCCTGAGAGCTGGAGGAAAGGGCAATTTTGTTTTCAGTGTTTTGAAGTAATCTGTTTGAGTATGGTTGCAAACATTTCTACTAAATGTCATGTGCGTTAGTCTGAAATCCTTGAGGAAAAGCAGGTGGTTACCTAAACAGCTTAAGTTTTGCTGCTCAGAAATAGAAATATACCCAGACTATATGTCTGCTTTATTAGAGAGCAAAAGAAAAGCAGTTTTGTAGCTTGGTTATATCACCAGTGATCCAGCGAGTTTGAGTGTTTTTTGAAGAGCAGAACTATGCCATTAAGCTCAAAGATGAAGCAGTTTCTTTTATTTCTCTCAATTAAAAAAAAAATTGGAAAAACAAGATTCTGCTCTCTAGATACGATGTATAGACTCTCTTATTCTTGTTGGGAGGTAGTCTTGTGAAAGATCACCCTCATTCATCACCACTGTTTCTGTCAAGCTTTAGGATTAATATGCAGTCTTGATCTGAGCACAGATAAAATAATCTCCTTTACATTAGTCACTTGTATTAATTCCATGGCTGATGGAACACTGATTATTTCTCTAAACTTGTTTTGGTATCTAGTAAAGAATCAAGGTGAATCGCAATATAGCAAGCCTTAAAGGAAGAATATGCATCTTATACTATCATGTAACTTAAATGGTTGGTTACTTCTCGCAGCGGTTGTTTGTCAAGTGAGAATGTACTGAATGATCTCTCGGTGAGGATTGCAGTCAATTAAGGATCATCAGAGCTGTGATTGAAAACAGTAAGAACTGGAGATAGTAAGTGCCACAAGAGCTCTGGGATTTGAGCTTGTTCTGTAATTATTATAGTGTAGTAACTGGATATCAGGACTCTGCCTTTATGAATACTCAATGCATGCAAGTCATCAATTGGTTATGCAGGGGGATGCAGGAACACCTTGGTTCATCATATGCATAGAGGAGATAAAGAAGCCATCTCCATCTCTGTGATTGACAGGATCTCCAGCCAGCTCCACAATGTGGTATTTGATGGCTGCAGGATCTTTCTGAGTGGGAATTTTCACAATCACAGGAATAGTTTCTATAGACTATATACAAATGTTACCTCTATTCAGTCTCACCTATTCTGCAGCAGGAACTCTTTGGGACACTCCACCCAGGGCAATAATTAAAGCATATTAATTGAACTCGAAACAGCAGAGGCTGGCAGAGGATACCTTGAGAAATAAATAAAATTTCCACTCAGAAAGATCTGGAATATGCATGTGCTGGAGTGGTTACGTAGGACCACGGGCCAGCTGGATTGTGAGGTTTGAGCAGAATGGTCTGGGTAGTCTGTCAGAATCCAGATGAATATGACACTGCAAGAATGCCACAACAGAGACTCTCGTTGCCCTCCAAACAGAAAGTAGCTGTCCTGGTAAAGAGATTTGATTCCCTGTGTGAGTGTTGTCTGATAAATAGGTCTCTTACGAGTTAAGATGTTCCTTTAAATGAACACTCTATCCATGGGCATCAGTAAGCATCACTGAAAAGCAGTATCTTTTTTTTTTTTTGCATGACTAAATAAAATCATAAGTATGCTCTGTTTTCGCTCTTTAGTTTGATTCATGACTTGTTCATAAATTCACTTCTGACTCCTGTGTTTGTTCCCATTTCTGTTTCTCCCAGATACTTACCACTGATCAGATCTATCATCTCAGCTGCTTAAATGAACCCTGTCTTGACATGCTTTGGTTAAAGCAAGTGGCTGAAATATAGCATCAGAGAGAGCTTTAGCAATGCATCCCTTTTTTTTTTTTCATTGTGGTGATTAGTTAGTGTTTATTAGATTGATAATTAACATGACCATACCCTTGCATTTTGGTAGTAATTGAAAGATACATTTTGTCCCAGTAAACAAACAAGACTATTTGCCAGCCTCAGTTTGCCAGTGCCTGCAATTTCCTTTGTTGACTGTTCATTCCCAAAAAGAAACAGGTTGAAAGAAATATTAAAATAGCATAGAAAAGCATTTAAAAGCTTACTTGAATTTATAGCTTCCATCATTTTTATATGCAGTCTTAATAAATATATCATCACTCATTGCTTGCTTTGGCTTACTTTGTTCCTAGCTCCCAACAATTGAGGCTTTCAGTGATAATGATGATTATGCTGATGGAATCATTAAGACTTTTGCAAATAAGGACTTCTGCTATTCTTCTTTTTTTTTTTCCTTGCCTTTTTTTTTTTTCCTTAACCACCTTGGGCATGGCAGCACTTTTAGATAAATATGGCAATTATGTAAATGTTATTACCAATGTAGTGTGTTCTTATTTTTTTTTCTGTATTACAAGACATTGTACAAGACACAATGACCCTCTTTTTTTTTTTAATCCTTTTTTTTTCCATAAAATGGTATTCTGTTTCCCACTGAGCTGTAAAACCTGTTTCCAGTTTTCACTTAACTACTTTTGCTTATGCTATTCATGGCTTAAATGATAGTAATTATTCAAGCATAAAACAATTCTGCATCCCTTGTGATAGTTTAATGTGTTTTTCCACTGTGCAGTACTGTCTGCTGATTTATAATGGATAATTATAATCTATTTATAGAACCATATTTAACTGCATATAACCATGTTTATATAACACTTATAACCATGTTCTGCAGAGGATGAAATGGGACATATATTGCAGGTATGCATCCAGAGAAACTAGGAATAGATTTGGGTCACTGAGAGCTTTTTACAGCAAATCTCTATAGAACATTTGGAAGATATTTTACTCAGTGAAAGTTTCTAGAGGAACCAAATTATATCACATGTGAAAATGTTACTAAATCATGAAGAGTGATCCATGCCTTACAAGTGAAGAAAATGGTCTCCAGAGGTTTTCTTTGTTGTTGTGGTAGGCCTAAATAGGCCAAAATAGGCTTATACATGTCTTAGCTTGCCCAGACATGTTTTTCTGCTCTCCCTTCTTCTATTTTGGGTAGAAGCAACTGCAGGAAAGAGGAGAAAGAACCTGGAGCCATTGAGTTTAAGGACTCTGGCTTGCCCAGACTTGTTTTGCTCCTGTGGTAAGCAAGGTACATACGCTTAGCCTGTGCCTGCCTCATGCAAGGTCTATGTTTTTCCCAAATTTGGGTAAAGCAAGCCTATGGCTTCGCCTAATATGGTCAGGCTTGGCTAACTGCCATTCTGATTGGCTATTCTGTGTCCAAAGGCCCATTAGTCTTGGACTGTATTGATAAAAAGGGATGAGCAGGTAACACAATATACTCTGTCATTGTATTCGTGCCTGCTGCTGCCATTGCTGTCTGCTTCTGGCAGTGTTCTGCCTCACTGCCTTCTTATATCCTGGAAACTGCCTGCGTCAAGTTTACCAGGAACAGGCTCTAAATGCCTCCACGTGATTGGCCTGCATAGCCAGCATGACATTGTGCTGAGACTGCATATCACAAGACATCCTGCCTACACCTGAAAGTCTCCTGTCAAGATGGGAAGTCCTGGAGATACACAGATCATCCAGAGGAGCCAGGACCAGGTCAGAGATAATCTGCCCCAGCATGCTGTGAACCCTGGGAAGAATCAGAAGTCTCAGCGGCTGACAAGACAGTAACATAATTCCCTGAAAGAATCTGAGTACTGTCTGAAGTTGCAGTTAGTCCTGGGAAACTGGGAATCTAATATTTTGTGAGTAAATACTTAAATCCTCTTGTAATTCACTAATTGCCTTCTGCAATAAGCAGAAAGGAGATTCCTATGTCGTTCTAGTGAATAAGTGGCATAACTCACTGCAAACGGTATATTGACTGCAGGAACCTTCTCTTCCAGTATAATGTTTGCATTTGCTAGTTCTTTCTTAGAGTGTTCTAGTTTTGCCTGTTCCCTCTGTGTATAAGTATCCAAACCATGTGTTTCAAACCTTGTAAATAAGTTTTCTGTCGACATTTAATGTTAACAAACAGTTTTCATAGTTATTAACAATCTTTGCTTGGATATCAAAATTAATATTGATTATTAGTTTTGCATAATTCGTAATATCATGCCTCTGCTCAGGCTGTGGGAGACCACCTATAAGGATCAAGATAGGATTAGGCACAGATGGCAAGTCTCTCATTAAATGAATGCTTACAATACAAGCCTTGGATGCAAGCTTCAAAAAAAAAAAAAAAAAAAAGGGTAATGAAATGCAGGCATAACAAAATACAGTTAAAGGTAATGTCCAGTGTATAGATGTGTATCTATTATTTTATATGTAGAATATATATACTTACATATACTTGCATATATATATGCAGACTCCATGAACTTTGTCTTGGACTCCAAAGTGTTCCATCATAGCTAGTAACTTTCTTCAAAAGATAGGCCAAGAATTCTTTCTAGCACTTGCTTGGAAGTGGTGTAGAGCCAGGATAGCCACTTGCGGAACTGTGTTATCTGTAGTTATTGGAAAGACTATAATTTAGTAACCGAATGCATTATTTTGACAGATTTCTGGCAACTACTTGCAAGCAGTGCAATATAAAAGAAGCTAGAGTACTGTTCAAAGTTACAGCAATGATGGTTTTAATTTGACCAAGGAAGGCAGGGAGTGTGTGGGGTATGGGGAGTAAATATTTGTTCCGTGTTTGCCTTTTCAGATAGTTGCGATTGAAGTAGACTTTTTTCATTAAATGTCCCTGCAGAAGGTATCAATTGTTTGAGTCAAAAAGTAGAGAGAATATTTATAAGAGGCAAGAAAAGGAACAAAATCCTTTAACATTTTCCAGCAGTGAGGAACAAAAGCTTTAATGTTTCAACTGTGAATTAATGATCATGTAAGAGGTGCTGTAGCTGTGTTAAAATGATGTGGTACTAGTCATGTTTCTGGCATATTGTTAGTTCATTGTTTCAGTGCTTTCTTGGGATGTATTATGCTGTACTGTGTGTGCCTTTGTCATTCATCTCTAAAACTGTGGCCTGTTACTGTGGTTCTTGAAAAAGAGTGAATGAATTTGGTATAAGTACTTTCAAAATAATTGGTAGGGAAAGAACTGCATCAGTGCTGTTGATGTCTCTGTGAATATTTGTATCTATTTACCGTCAGATTTAATATCCTTATAGTCTAAATCAATAGGTGTATTCACTTGATGAATAGTTCCATCAGTGAAGAGTCCTTGTCTCTGGGTGCTGGCAGCCCATGGATGGACTAATTTGTAGAAGCGCTCATAAATTGAGGATGTTTTACTGGTCTGTGTTGTGAAGCTGATCTCCACAGCATCCTATAGAAACCATAGAGACTGACTCCTCCAAAGGACCTCTCCAGGTAGCTTGATGAGTCAGTCCCCTTTGTTGGAGAAGCTCATCCTTCCACTGCAGCTTCTGAATAACTGCACCAGCTGCTAAACATCTCCCTGAATATGAATATGTGTCTACAGATTCATCCATTCTGTCCAAAGCAGGATACTCTGGTTAGGTACTTCCACAGAGAAGGATGTTGGAAAGATTTCTCAGTTGAAAGAAGATGGCAGACTTCATTTACAATAAAGTTAAATCCAGATGAAAGAGAGATTGTCAGTGAATTTTTTAGAAAATTAAAATATTTCAGTGTTAGGAATTTGAGTTTATGCAAATATGACCTTTATTCCTGCTTTAAATACAGCTTACAAGCAGAATGTGTTTGAGAGGCTGCAAACAGTAGGAGTCAGCTGATTCAGTTTAAATGTGAATCCCTCCTGCTGTGACAATTAGCAAAAAGATGACAGAGAATTAAGCATGTTTCTTAAACATTAGGTTTTTGGATTAAGCATAAATAATGAAGCCAAATATTTGCATAATTAATATTTTGTCATCCCTACCATTCAATAAGGATCAGTTCAAACTGGAAGCACACCAGAATATTAGGTAGTTTGTTCTGCTCTTTAAGGAGCTGATACCAGATTTCTGTTTACACTTGTTGTTTTCAAGGGTGTAATGCAGACCTGTTTAAAAACGCATAAGCAGTGAGGAATTCAGCTTCATGTAGTATTGGGAATTAATTAAAAAATATCTCCTGTTCACAAGCACCAATTCTAGAATTGCCTGGCAGGAATTCAGGTTAGATACTTGCTTTCCAGATTAATAGTGAGGAATATGTCTTCTTGGTTGGCATTTTGAAATATTATTATGGAAGTCAAACTGCATATTAAATGGTAGATGGATGGACTTGTTGTGTAATAGCGGAAATTGATCTGAAGTGTAATTTTTTTTTTCTGAAAAAAAGAATCCGAACTTGCTTTGTGAATTTGGAGAATGGTAAAGAAATGCTTTTCAAAGTACTATCGCTCATTTCTGTATGTACAGACTAAATATATTAAGTATATAAAGACCTACAAGACTTTTTAATGTAGTAGTAATTGCTAAATTTTAACTCATTTAGGAGAAAAGTTTGGAAGCATTTGTGGACTTGCTAGCTTTCTAGTGTATAAAATTCTTAGTACATCATTAAAAAATGTGAATAATATCCATGTATTTTCATGGATACGTTTTCAGTTCATGAGCAGGTTCTTTTGCATGAATCCTATCACTGAACTCTAGAGATTCAGGCACTAACTGCAGCTTTGTTTGGCCACGCTTATTACTTAGTGAAACCTTCATGTTGCCTCCTGGTTCATATTAGTACTCTTCTTTGGATTCAAAGACCCATTGATTTGAGTTGCCAAAGCCATACCTGTTCACAAAAAACAAGAAGATAGAATATGAGGGGAAAAAACCTGTTCTAAATCAGCACAATTTGTGAACTAACTCAGCAAGAGTGTTTGAAATAAACACTTGTCAGGACTGTGGCTGAACTTTAGATAGGCCATATTTGTCATTCAGTCTACTTGTCATAACTGGACAAGGGATTTAAAGAAAATGCACCAATGGCAACACTCAAAGGGGTTGTGGGAGTTTTATGCCTGCCTTTAGACATCACTTGAAGGGAAGGATAATCTCCTGAAAGTTTGGAGGACAGCATGCTGGAGGGTTGAGAGGGAGGGTGGGCTGGTTGGTTGTTTTGTCTAATCTAAAAGCATAATTCTTCCCTTAGTATCTAATTCTTGAATTTGGGAATCAAGTAAAGAGCCTTGCTAGATGAGGAAATCTCTATGTTCTTATACTGGGGCTTCTTCTGCACCAACAGCCTCTGTAATCTTCAACTGCCATTTGCAGATGAAATTCCTAAATACAGTTAGACTTTGAGAGGTTGCATATTAGAATGAGATATCCAAATTCCTTTGCATCTCATTAAACACGAGAACAAATTTCCAGTGTTGGAAGTAAAATTCTTTAGAGCAAGAGAAGCTGTTAGAGCTAAATATGAACTCAAGTCTTCCACTTCCTTGCAGGCAGCAGTGACTCAGCAATCCAAACTCAGCCAGCACTGCTACTGCCGATGTGTCCACTCTATGACCATGTGATACGACAGTCAAGAAAGAATTGGTCCTTTCTGTAACCTAGCACAGACAAAGGATGATAGTTAAGAGGCTGTGTGAACAACAGGTTTAAATATCCTGTCTAATACAGCATTTGGGAATTGATAATTCTGTGGAAAGAAACATTTGGTGCTACAGTGTTTTAGGGACAAAATAGCTGTGAAGTTTTGTTCTACATTAATGTAATCTGGTAAACAAGTTTAAGCTCCTTGATAGTTACATGGGACATCATGCTGATTGAAGTGGAATAATCTGGTCATTTATTTCAACAGCAGCCTGTGTTGCTTTATAAAACATTTCACATTTGGTGAGTTCAGGTCATTAAAAGAACATAATAACCTTGGATCCATATCTCCAGATTAATTTCTACTAAATGGGATGGTGTCTGGGTGAGTTTTGCTTCTTGTAATCTGTTCTAAGTGAAGACCCTTCAAATTATTTTCTCTTAATTTGCAGCTTTGTAGATAGTGGTTTGCAGTTCTGATTATATTGAACTGAACCCTTTCTAACATGATGTCAAATTTTGTCTCATTTTTATCTTGTGTAGGATGAGGTGGTTTGCTTTTTCAGTAGCAAATTGATTGAAAGATCAAAGAGAGCTCTGTGACTCAAATGGTCCAAGTATTGATATTATGCATTAACTAATCCATTTCTGGATACTTTGCCTAGATAAATGCAAAGAAGAGTGAATGGAGATTTCTCATTTCTCGGTGTTCTTCAAATAATCTTTGTGTCTGTTAGAGTTACTCAACCAGAAGCAGAATAGATTAAACTTCAGCTCTCTCAGTTGCCATATTAGAAAGAAACATGCCTTCAAAGCCCTCTTACAAGGCATGCAACTTTTAATATTGTGTTCTTACTAATTTTTTATTACTTGCATGATGATTGCTCCAAGTGATGAGGTCTATGACTGGTTCTCAGTGTCTGGGTAAGCTAATACTAGAACAACAGTATATATGGTATAATCAGGGAAGAGAGCAACAGGGACACCTAGAAATTGCACTAATGCATCCAAAAAAACACTTTGCAAGGCAGTGGCTGCACTGCAGGATGAGTTTTAAGAGATTTATTTCCTGCTTAAGTGCCATATATTTGGGGGTTCTTATCATGGCTGGTGTTATTTTGATCTCCTTTGGGGGCACGTGGTGGGGTAAACAGTTTTAAGAATGCTACAGTCTCTTGCTGATAGAGGTATTTCATCATTAACTACAGTATGCCCCACAAGTCAAGCGTGCTCTTTAAGTACTGTAGGCTGCATCTGCTACATCTGAGCCAGTGCTACAAGACTGACCATCTAGGCAGCTGATACTCAGGACATCTTACAGGTGTAGGACATCTGAAACCAGAGTTAACTCACTTGGATATTATAATCCCTTTTAGTTTTATTTATTGTCAGTGTCGTTATACTGACCATTATCTCAAAACATTTCTGATTAAGGGCAGAAATAGACATCGAAGGTTACATAACTGTCATTTCTACTTGAACTTCAGCTTCTTATACTGACAAAGCTGTATTAAAAATGTAGGATTGCAATAATCACAGAATCACAGAATGGTAGGGATTGGAAGGAACCTCTGGAGATCATCTAGTCTAAACCAGATCCACATAGAGCAGGTTGCACAGGATCACATTGCTGCTGTTGTTCATACCATGCTGCAGTCATGACAACTTCAAAAAATGAAAGTGCTAACTGGAGCAAAGTGTTATGGGGCTTGAAGTTCTGATTGCAACATGGGAGGCTTCCTGTTCCAGTTGCTGCATCTGGGTTTGAGGTTCTTGGGGTTTGGCTATTTTCTGCAGGCATGGTGGCAGAACAGGTGAGAGTTGGGTAGCACTGGTTTTGGTTTTCTGTTTTTATGGTGGATTTTCTTCTGTTTTATGCTGAGTTTTTTCCTATGCTGCTTCTGCAAATAGGCTACGGTAATTATGCATTGTATTATAAATTAGATTATTAGCTAAGGTAATTACGCGTTGTACTTATGCTATCTTATCTTGTATTAAACTCTTTTGTGTGTTACTCTTACTCTCACTTTTTTGTTGGGGGAGCAGGCAGGTTAGCCCTTGTGCTAAACCATTACACTCAGCAAATGTAGATGTTCAAGAATAACTTAATTGCATATTAGACACAACAGAATCCCATCATTTCCTTGACTGGTTTATGACTAAGTATTCAAATATATCCCGAATTCTCTATGAGCATCTTAGAATAAAAAGACTGAATAATGATTTCCAGCACTTCAAGATGTCTCACAAACATGAATGCACTCATACAACATCTCTAAAATGTTCTCACTCCCCACAGTCTCAATCACTATACTTCTGGGAATTTCACTGTATTATTAAACTCAATTAAAGGCAGCTGATCTGTGAATTACTCAGGAGTCAGGAGCAAGGTAGATGGATGATCTCTCTATTTTGCTAGCATTTACGAAGATGGGGCTGGTCTTAAGATGTTTAACGACTCTTTGAAATGGTGCAAAAAGGCAGCAAACATTCCACAAGGCTCTCTCGTGTCTTTTTGGCTATGAAGAATGTGGTTATGACACTGGAACTGAAGGAACAGCACTACAGTAAGTGAATATAGAGGGAAAAGAACAGCCTAAGGATATTCAGGATCCAGTGGGGAAGGTCGGAAACAGCAACACACAGATAGCAGCTCTTCATCCCAGCCTGACAGAACTGATAAGCCAGATAGGAACTGTAAACAAAGTATCGGACAACTTTAGAGAAAATAAAATTCCATTGCAACTGGAAGCAGGTTTATAGAAAACCAGTGTGAAGGCCAAAGCAACAGTGAAAGGTGCTGTTCTTCCAAGAAAAAAAACAGTCTTTGCTGCCGTAAGCTATTTAGCTGTTGAAGCCAGCTTTGTTCTGTTTTCAGTCTCCTCCAGAACCTCCTGGTTTCAGCATTCCTGCTGTATGTGAAATAGCTTCCTACTTACCTTACTAAAGAAAAAAGCTAATAAAGAAAGTAACACAAAGCACCAGAAGATATATACTGCATTTTAAAATTAGAGTGAAGGGTTTTAGAAAATTCAAGTATAAATTATGCAGCATAATGAACAAATCCAGATGATTGCTGGTTCATTAGTAGCAAGATTAGCATACTGCTACTTCAGACATAGCCACTGCAAGCACATTGTTTAGATGTCTGCTGTTGCAGTCATCTGCTTAGAATGTATTTTGAGATATGTAGCCAAACTCATTCCATCCAAAGAGAAGAGTACTACTTCTGGAGTGGAATCCTGTATCAGAAGAGAGCGCTGGTGTAAGAGTTTCTTTGCTTTCAACTATCAAGTGGCCATTGCGGTGTGAGTAATGGAGCACTGGGACAGGCTACCCAGAGTTTGGAGTCTCCTCAGGAGACTTTCAAAACCTTCCTCCAGGTTCTACTCAATCTGTGACAGCTGAGCATCTTACATTTTGACCTTTGTGTTTTTTAAAGACAACAAATCAATTTGAAGCTGAAGTGTACTGTATTTTATTATTCCTATATATGTCTGTATTTTTAAAGTCCTTTTCTTTCTTCCATTGATTAGTGCTACCAATGGCAGATTTTGCGGTAGCCTACAGTCAAATCAAGTTGTTTCCCTCTGTAAACAGAAAAGTCCTTGTACTCATGTTGTCTATTTAGTCTCAGTGAGAATTATGTAAGATTTAAATAGCCCTGCAAGATGAAATGCCAGACCTTGATCACAAATCAGCTCTTTAACATCATTAGAGGAAGCAACTGTACTGCTTTTTAATTACATTGTAGCGTAGAAGTTAAATTAGACAAATTTTTAAATGCTTAATATTTCGGTTACATATATTACACAAATTCATATTTAATGATGGCAGATTTTTATATACTCATTCTTTTATATATATACATACACACAGATACACATGAACAGATAGATTAATAACGTAAGAGTTAAAACATTCAGCTTTATGATTTGTAGGAAATCTATTCATTGTCAGCAGTTTTGTAATAAATGTGTAAATTGTTAATAGTTGACACTGCTGTATGCTGTAAGGCATGCCAAGAGAGACATTATGTTGCAGGAACTGATTCACAATTTTTATTTCCAAGCTTTAGCCCTTGGAGTTGTCTAAGATCTCAGAGGTTATATATGCAACTATACTGAAAAATCTCTCACCAGGAAATGGGGAATGCCTTGCTTTTCCACAGTTTCTTTTCAACTAGTGAAAAAAAGCTATCAAAAATCTGTAGTACTAGTGAGTAAGAACACTTTCCAGTCTCCTTGGGTAACATCTGCCAAGTAAAGCAGCTCTCTGGCCATCTGCTTCAGATTGAGGGCAGTGAGAAGAGGAAGATATTTAGCTAAAGCAAGAGGATTTTATTGGTATTTTTACCTAAATATAAATATTTAGCAAGTCATATATTGCTTATTAAGAATGTAATTTTTAGCTTTAATATAATTATTAATTACATTGAGTATAGAGATCATTAAGAATAAAATACATATTAATTTTTCAGTATTAGTATGGGAGGTCAACAACAGTTGCTCTAGCACTCCAAAAGAGAAATAGATTTTTTTTTATATACTTGATTTATTTAGAAACATATCAAGGCAAGCATACTTTCCTCCATTTTTCTTCACCATAGGGGAGTCTAAAAGGTCCTTATAGTGACCACTCAGAAGGTTTTCTGCCACTTTTATGTTTGTAACAACTCTCTTTTGTCCTTGCATCCCATGTTGTCCTTTATGCTGATTCTAAAAGGCATTTCATTCAAGTGCAGACACATCTGTGGTGGAACCATAATGGAGGAGAGGAAATTAAGAAAAACATCATTTCCAATTAAGGCTGCACAGAGAATTTAGGTAGACAGAATGTAATTACATGGATTGGAATTTGTCCAGTGTTCCAGGTCTAACAGCTCTATAATGAAATAAAAATATTTTGTTTACAAATACTTTGTTCTTGTGAGCACATCCTACTCTCAGATCCAATCAATTTCAGCATTACCCAAAAGAAACAAATGACAGCTTGATACTGTGAGTAGGAGTTGCATTATAGGGGCATTCTTTTATTGCTTTGTTCTCTGACATTTATCTCCTAAACCATGGGATCTAATTTGTCACAATTTTTTTTTCTTTCATATTCATCCCTACAGAAGATGAAAACTTACTCTGCAGATCAAAAACAGTTGCTGCATTACAAGATAGATAGGTCAGATTTTTAAATTATTTTTTCCTCTCCTCTTTATCGTCTGTTGCAATGAACTAGTCTTAATTTAAGTACATTTCTTATTCCTTGCTGAGATTCCCAAAATCTAATCCTGAGGGTAAATTTATGAGGATCTTTATCTGGAAAAGGAAGTGCAGTGTGAAGTTTTTGGGAAATAAGAAATTAGAATTGTCATTATGTTTTATGAGCTGAATCTGTTCTTGAAGGACATTGTTTCTTGTATATTCTTGTGCACACAGCAGTGACAGGGGATGGAGGTGGACAGATGAGTGCTATAGCGATATAGGGTGGTAAAAGTTCTATTACTGTTGCTGCATCACCTGGATGTGTTCATGTGTGGCCTGCCCTAGCTGATCCTGCTTTGGCAGGGGTTTTGGACTCAATAATCTCTGGAGGTACCCTCCAACCACTAACATTCTGTGATACCCATGGAGTAAATAGCTTGATTATCCAGAAAGTATTTGTGAGATTAACCTCAAGTGCTGTGTCCAGACAGACATTATTTCAAGCAAACCAGCACTCAGCCTTGAGGAAGGTGATTAATGTAACCCACTGTTGAAATGATCCAGATGAAAACACCGTGTCTTTGTTATTTTTGTATGTTCAGCAGCATTTTTATACTTAAATAAGCTAGACACCAAAAATTCATTGACCTTCAGCAGCAGAGAAGCACCTAATCTTTTTAAGCAGATACAGAAAATCAGTTTACAAGAAGCTCTTGCAAGAATAAAATGCATTTCTAACCTGAGCAACTAAACACAAAACTTCAACCATGGAGTATCAGAGAGGAAGTTTTATTTTCAGCTAAAAAAAAGCAAACTGGATTTTCATACTCATGCTCTCCCATGCTGTCTTCCCGTGGATGAGCTATAGCACCTTATCCATAACCAAGGGCAAAGATTAGCAAATTTGTACAGTTGGTAAAAATTCACATTAACAAAAGTGTACAGGGTAATTTTCTTTGCCCTTCATTATCCATGTGAGAACGTCTCCATTTTTTACATATATCTCACCTAAACACAAGTTATTGTCTTCAATGCAAAAGTTCCTGGACAAAATATTAATGGACTGTGATGTACAGAAGGTAAGGCTGTGTGGCTGGATGACCTATATAGCTTTAAAAAACGTGACTGTGAGTCTGTCACTCTGATAGTGCCATTATAATCCTGAGTTGTGTTTTTAGTGAAATTGATACGAATTTTGTGTTGGTTTTGGTTTTGTTGTTGTTTTGTGTGTGGGGGGTTTTGTGTGATTTTGTTGTTTCCTTTTTTTTTTTAAAAACCCACAAAAACAAAACCCCCACAAAAAGTCTTCCTAAATACAGTTTCCTTATCTATCTCTAAAGCAAAATGCAAGCACACTTGTTTGTAATGTTGAAAATCCATTAATTTTAGACTTGCTTTTATCTTCCCAGTTACAAGAAAACTACAACTGCTGCAGAAAGGAGCTAGTCTGTTAAATATTTAAGTACATGAACAAAATCTTTGGCTAGAAATTATTCCATGGCTATAAAATGGATCAATTTTAATTTTATCTAGTAAGAGGTAGTGATGCAACGGTTTCTGCTCATTTTTCACTGCAGGCACTTGAGATTTTAAAAAAAAGTAGCATAGTAGATTAGAAAATATTAGTAAACCAGCTCTGTATCAATAGTTTACGGGAAAAAAGGTCCTCACTTGTGCCCTTTTAATGAAGTCCTGAGATGCAGAGTTCAATACCTAGTTAACTCTTGAAGCACTGCTGATATCTGTTTGCTTCTCTGATGCTGATACATTAGTCCTTTAGGAAAAGAAACACTTGTCCCAGAAAAAAAGTTAAGAGAGTGTGTGTAGATTTTGGGGTTTTTTTGTTGGTTTTTTTTTTAAAGAAAACCTGCAGCATAGCATATTTGCATTCAGGAGATTGCCACATCAATACTGCAATCCATATTAATACAGCAAACCTTCACCTTGCTTATTCTGTCCTCAAGGCAGACTTTATAGTAGAGCTCTATCAACATACAAGTAGGAATTCAAAAGCATTGGCTTTTGCTTCTGCTCAAGATAGATACACACAGGCTGGATCTGAAGCACGTAAAGAGGGGAGTAGAGGAATAGAGACTGTTACTGTGGTGTCTTTTCGATTATCCTTGATTTTACTTTGTTGATTTAAATAAAAGGATGTTGTCATTTAAAGCATATGGTTGTTCTTACTATTTTTATCAGTCTTTTTAATATATTTAATAAATGTACTTAATCGTGCATCTCCATAACATACTCTTCTATGTTTAGCATCAGAAAAGATAAGGTCTTTTCTTCACAAACTGTTGGTGTTGCTGGTATAAGAAGGAGAAAACAAATTAGGTCCATGGTAACCGTTGTCTCGTTTCCATGTTCCATGTATGTGTTTAGATTAGCAAGCCTTTAAATGTACCAAGAGGAAAGCAGCAGGCATGAGTAGTTTCTTATCTATTTCTACCTGAGAAAATATCTTCATATGAAGCCATCTGTGACAAGGAAAAGAAGTCCCATACATGGGTATATGCTTCCATATAATTCTGTAAATAATTAGTCTTCCCAAGCTTTCAAGAGTCATGGAAGAACAATAAAATGAAGATGTTACAGGATTGTTAATTTTTATTTCCCTAAGTGCAAAAATGTGTATCTGCGGATGGTGACTTAGTTAATGATAACCAATAATTGCTGTTTGAGTTTTATATTAGTTGAGAATAGTGTATAACCATGTAGACTGCTGGCCTTTATTCTTCTTCTCATGATTAGTTACAGCTGTGGTGGTGGTTTTGTCTTTTTTTTTTTTTTTTTTTTTAATGTACTATTATGTCATCTTGAACATATTCAGAGGCTATTTTATTGAAGAAATCATAGGTACAGGTATCCCAGTGAAGCTAATACATGGATCTGGCTCTTTATTTGATTTGGTAGTACATATTCAGCCTGATTCAGATTTCTGCAGATCTGCAAAATTCAGATCCTGGGTTCCAGTAGGAGGTAACTTGCTTGTTGTTTTTCCCTATTCTTTCATATTTCCTTCTTCCAATCTCTTAGTGTAAAAATCAAGTCTAAATGCAGCACTCCTTGATAAGACCTCTTCTCGGGAGTGTTACAAGGATCATCAGCTCTACTTGGAAGACCAACAGAAAGTGATGAGGAGAGGGGAGACATCACCGAATCTCTGACATGTAATGGGAGGATGGCAACAAAAAGCATTGAGCCTATGTTTGGTCATTCATAGGATCCCCACTGTAGATGTGCAATTGAATTAAATGTTTTTTCTGCTTACTAAACATGAAAATCTTTTCAAACTGCATACTTTCTTGTCCATGCTTTCCATTGCAATTGCAGCATTGACAGACATTATGAGCCACCTTTTTGCCTTTCAAATAGCACCAGTGGTTTGAGCCATTGCATGTACTCAAAATGAAGTTGTGTAAGAAGTTGCCTTCTTTTAAACAGAGGTGGATCCAAAGTCCATTAGACTCAGTGGGAGTCTTCATCATTAATGGCTTTAGCAAATTTAATCTCAGGCTCATAGTCAATTTTGTAGCCCTATCACAGTAGGGTTCTGTCTTGTACCCTCTAATCCTTTTCCCAGTCTTATTCCTCATCTTTGAACTAACTTCATGCTTTAATGTGTGTCTGTCAGTTGAGAGTCACTGTACAGTTGTTTAAGCTGCTTGCAAAATTTTTAATTAGAATAGTATAAGGACCAAATCCCTCCAAAGATTTTTACTTTACTTGGCTTGCTTTTTTCATCTGTTTAAGACTATGCAGTTTTCTAGGGAAATACCCTTTCAGAAGACAGAATGAGGTTAGCAATACAAACTTCATAGTGGGCTTAGACAGCATCTGTTAAAAAATATAAATTTTTTTTTTTTTAAAGTCACAAGATAATGCTACTTTTTATGGTCCTTGCAGTACCTATTACAAGTTTGAAAGTAGTTATTTGGTCTAGAAAGTTACTGTGATACTGAAAATACAATAAAATATTGACTTTTTAATTGGTCAAACCCCATCTGGAGTACTG
>WBNM01043228.1:0-12188 GCA_013399055.1 Ramphastos sulfuratus
TATATATATATATGAATGAAAAATGAAACAAACAAAAATGGTATGGATCTTATTCTGAGCTCTGATAGTTTCAAAGCCAGGATGATTATGCTGATGGTTTTGTAAGCATGATGAGAGGCACATAAGAGAAAGGTATCTGACAGATTTCAGGTCTGCTGCTCAAAGCATATTTCTTGCTGAAGAAAACCAGTTCTCAAGGAGTTGGGGAGAGCAAGGGGCTGAGCTCAGGAGGAGGAAGTAAACTCTCTGCAGTCCTATACTGGAATGGGCTTGATTTTATGGTGTTGCCAGAGCTTAAGCAAGTTGTATTGCTTGGTGCTTCTGAACTGCTCTGGTGTTTATTGACAATTAGAAGAAAAAATAAAGCTGATCTTTAAATCCTGCCCGATTAGTGGAAACAGAAATGTTTGGGAGAAAGTCTGAATTAGTTCCACTGCATGACAGAGTAAATAGTAGATTTCAGCCTTCGTTTTTGAAACAAAAGGTAAGTCTCATACCCAGAATCCACTGTGCATCAAAAAATCATTTCCTTGGAAATATAAATTGGGATGCTGACGAAGTTTCAGAACAAAACGAGTATTTTTATACTTTGTTCATTTCATATTTATCACTAGCTTGTTTGCTAATTTTCATTTGCAAGAGGCAATTCTTCCAGCTAACTGGCTGCCTCAATGGGCCACTGATTTCTTTGAAGTGACAGTCTGTAAATATGCATAAAAAAGAGATGCAATTAGCGTGTGTGTGGTTCAGTGCAGCCTGATTTCATTGGCAAGTTTACCCACAGTGTTGATAAGCTACATTATCTAGAAAATTGGCCGCTGAAAAACAGCACCTCTGATTGCCAGCAAAGGTTCCAGATAACAGGGTGCTGAAGAGAAATATAATTGAGGTTGAATATGTTAACCAAGGTGTCACATGCTCCTTAGAAGCGCTAATTTATCAGCATGTTGGAATTTTTATTAACATTTGGAATGCATTTCTACCACACTAATGAAGTGGAATTGGCAGTTCAGGTTTTAGTTATTGTCATTTCTGAGAAGTTAAATGTAATTTCTCGTTAGACACAGTTATGTAAATATATTTGTTCAGGGGCTGGGAAAAAAAAAATGATACATTTTGCAAAATACAAATATGTTGTTAAGGAGGAGTATGACAAATCAGTCGCAGTTAGAGTCATAAAAGCCAGCCAAATGTTCACCCTGCATTGTGCTTTCTGGAGCATCACTCATTTTTAGGGCACCTGAAGAAAATGGACTTAGCAGAGTTTTAATAAATGGTGTAGTCACTCATTAATGTAGAAGAAGCGAGGCAGGTAAACGTGGTGTGATTTGTCAGGGTGGTGGTGTAAGGGGAATTGTGCTCTGGGCATGCTACGTTTATCTTTGCCTCTCCTTTTTTTTGTGTGGAAAGGGTCTGGTGTCTGCAAGGGCACTGTCTTTTGTTTCCCCCAGTTTTTGACATATGGGAAGTCGGGCTGTTTTCAGTCTCTGGGCTGCACACGAACACTCTGTGTGACATTATGCTGTGAAGTGATGAGAAGAGAAATCAGTAGAAGGATGACAGTTCCCCAGAGCCGTGACAGACCCGGTTCAAGGCACTTTTGGTTCCAGTGCCACGTGTGCTATCTATTGAAAAAAAAAAAATTGTGATTACAATCAGTAACCTAAAAGTAAGAGAGTACTTCATTTAGCTAAGAAGAGAGTGTGTGTGTACTCACTTTAAAGAAAACCACTAAGCCTGCCTGCCAGCAATGAAAGGCAACAGGGCCTGGAGCATCTCTGTCATGAGGAAAGGCTGAGAGACCTGGGGAAGAGCAGCCTGTGAGGAGATCTTCTCAGTTCTGATCAATAACTAAGGGATGTGGGTCAAGAGGATGGGGCCAGATTCTTTTAATTGGTGCCCAATGATAGGAGAAGGGGCAGTGGGCACAAACTGAAACACAGGAAGTTCCACTTAAACATGAGGAAGTACTTTCCTGTGAGGGTGCTGGAGTCCTGGAGCAGGTTGTCCAGCCAGACTGTGGAGTCTCCTCCTTTGAAGAGATATCAGTCCTGCCTGGACACTGCAATCCTGTGCAGCCTGCACTGGGTGACCTTGCTTTAGCAGGGTGATTGGATTAGATGATCCCCAAAAGTCACTGCCAACTTCTACGACCCTGTGATTGTGTGAAAGAAGCACTACCAAAATTTGCATCATCACTTTCAGAAGAGGCAGAGCAGGTCTGACTTGGTGCAGCTCCTTTGTGCTATTCCATGGTCTTCCTTGCAGTTTAACATCTTGAAAATATTCAAGTGCTGCCATCCCTTCTGGAGAACATCCTGTCCTAACCTCATTGTGTGTGCTCACTGCAGGGGCATCGTGGATACGCCGCTCATCCACTCCAAGGACCTGCAACCGCTGGTGCGGCGCTGGCTGGTGGACATCCCTGCTGGGAGGCTGGCACAAGTGACTGACCTGCAGGCTGCTGTTGTCTACCTGGCCTCTGAAGCCTCAGACTACATGACAGGCCATAATCTGGTCATTGAGGGTGGGCAGAGCCTGTGGTGAGGGATCTCCTCTCAGGGGAGGATCAGCTTAGTCCCAGTTTCTAGTCAGTCTGGCTGAGTGGGCAGTTAACATGAAATGATTGTTGTCTTCTTTCAGATGTTGCTTTGGAGACTCGTATAAAGGGAAAAAAAAAAACCAAACCCAAAAAACACAAACAAACAACCAAAACCCAAAAAGCACCACCAACAAACAAAATCCCTAAATCTTTCATTTTCAGCATTTTCATGTTTTTTGCTATGCCTTCAGCGTTCTGTTAAATTAATGTTTAATGATAGAAAGACCCACGTACTGCAGTGAGCTTTGGCTATTATTTAGTTTAACAGGGGACATTTCTAAAGCAATCCATATTAGCTGGTCTATGCAGTATATTGTTCTTGGGTGCTTTTTTTTTGTGTTTGAGTTGTTCTGATGACATCCATGAGCAGCTTGGAACAGTTGGATGTAGTGTTGGAAAAAATAAATTAGTTCATTGCATTTGAACCTGAATGTTGCCATTTCATATTTACTGGTGTTCTTAGTTTTTGACAGTGTTTTTATGCAAACACCTACATAAATGCCCCTGAAAGAAGAGGACTGCACTTACCAGGAAAGGTAATTTTAATGGCTCTAATCCAAAGCCCATTGAGGTAAGCAATGACTGCTCATGTGCAGGAAGTTGAATATGTATCATAGAATTATAGAATGATTTGAGTTCAAAAGGACCTTCAAGATCATCTAGTTCCAACTCCTGTGCCATGGGCATGCCTTCCACTAGACCAGGTTGCTGAAGGCCCTGTACAACCTGGCCTTGAACACTTCCAGAGGTGGGGAGTCCACAGCTTTCCTGGGCAATTTGTTCCTGTGTCTCACCAGGTTCGCTGTAAAGAATTTCTTCCCAATATCCAGTTTAAATCTCCCCTCTTTCAGCTTAAAGTCATTTTCCCTCATCCTCTCACTAGAAACTCTTCCAAAGTGTCCTGCCCCNGGTGTAAATCAGGGCCAGCTCCAATGGCATCAGTACAGTTCTGCTGGCTGAAGAGCTCATTTGGGTGACAGCACCAGGTTCACTGCTTATAGGCAGTAAAACGTGGCACCAGCCCTTCAGTAACGCTCTGAATTTGTACAGACTTCCATCCACAGGGCCTTTGAGCAGAACCCAAGGAGAATTTACGGGAAGGAATTCACTTGCAAATCCCCATGTCATTTGTTTTGCATTTGGCAGCTCTTTGTTACCATAACATAAATAATTGTGGATGAATGTCATTACTTTGATTAAGTACTACAAGTCCATACATTGGCTGGCCATTATTGTGGTGAATTGCTATAATGGCTTCAGACTTGACATTCACTGCCACAGTGTAAGGTATGCATCTTGCTGACGTACTATCATCGTTATCGTGGATAAAGTGCAAGAAGATACTTGTCTTCATTAAATTTTCTATTAGACCATTGATAATTAATACATATCTCATGTTTCATCTCGAGCCGTTTTTCTGGGGAGTGTTACTGTTAAGCGACTCAGGGCTAGAGCTTTTTGGCTCAAAATCCCTGCCTTGTGTGCATGATCTAATTTATTGACAACGCTCTGCGAGCTCATAGGCTCAAGGAAAGCTCGGATTTGGATAAATCTTCAAGAAAAACAATTAAGGATTTAAACATTTTATTATTTTTCCGGGCTCACAAAACCTTTTCTCTCCTAGCTCCCACGCTTGCATCATTCTGTGTCATGCTCTGGAGGGCTCGATGGAGTTCTCACATCCTCTCTGGCTGGGTCTTCACACAAAAGTTAATGCACAAGCATCGGTGAACTCATCAGGAGCTCTTCCAAGGGGTCCTAGAAAGGCTTGTGTGCTGTTGCTCAGGCTGCTGGTGAACAGTTTGTTGCAGCTCCTGCTTAAAATGTACCATAAGAAGCTTTAGTTAATTTGAACCAGGAACTGCAGTCAGCACTGGAGCTGTAACTGGTGTTCTCATTTTCTCAGTAGAACAACAAAAGGCTGAAGGAGGCTGCCAAGGTTGAGCTTCCTTTCCCTGCCTGGTGATGGTTGCAGGTGATCATAGAATCATTAAGGTTGAAAAAGACCTCTAAGATTATCCAGTCCAATCATCAACCTAATGCCACCATATCCACTAAACCATGTCCCAAAGTGCCATGTCTACACATGTTTTGAACACCTCCATGGATGGTGACTCCACCAACTACCTGGGCAGTCTGTTCCAGTGCTCGGCCACTCTTTCAGTAAAGAAACCAAAAAGCACTGGCAGGGCCTTGCAGGAGGCTGAAGCTCATTACCCTGGTGCCAGGTGTTTTGGGGAAGATTTTCAGGCAGCAAAAGCTGAGCTGTGACTTTCACAAGCTTCAAATTAACTTTAAGAACAAAACCCAGACAGAAAAAAAATCCAGACTTAAAAAAAAAAGTATTAAAAAATGAAAATTATCTGTTAACTAAGCAGCCTCCAGTGTTTGGACAGAGCTTGTCTGGCTCCGATCTGTTTGCCCCCAGGTGCTGCCTTTGAAGACTGAGCGGGCAGAGCAGAGAGGAGCCAGGTTGAAGTGGGGCTTGGACCCTGTTTTGAGACACAGCTGTGTGCCCATACAGGCTGTCTCTGACTCTTGCTGGCACAGAGAGGCTGGTGGAAGAGGCCATCTCTCACTCTGTGATACCGGAGTGGCTCAACATTGGGCCCTCATGGCATTTTTGGTTTTCTTTGCATCCTCATTTTGGCCAAAGAAAACAGCCATGGAGGAGAGCAGATGTTGGGAAGGAAATGCCTCTTCTCATAATTGTGTGAGCTGGCCTGTGCTCTCCTAGGGAGTCTCTCACTTCTTGCCACATCTCTGTACCCAGGACTTGGAATGGCATTGTGGCTCTTCATGGTCTTCTCTGTAATTCCCATGGGGAAAAGGCTGATTTCCACCCTAAGGCAGGGCAGCAGAGCTTTGATCTAACAGGACCAAAGATCATGTTTGGGTTGTGATCTGTGTCTGGCTGCATGATGGCTGCTGTGTTGTGGCTGCTCACTGGGCACAGGGCTCCTCAGTGGGTGCTGGATCACACCCTGTCTTCATTGCTTCCATCACAGGATCCCCTCTGGCAATCACAAAACAAGCATCAGTGGTGATTTCCTTTTATAAGGGAAAAGTATAGCTCAAGAGAAACACAAGAAAAGCATTTTTCTCCTCTTAGCACAGAAGTTCTGGGAGGGAAAAAAAAGAAAAAAGAAGAAGAAGAAGGGAAAAAGGACCATTTGGACCATTTAGGATAATACATTTCTTTTTGAGGAATGTGGGTGAAGGTGTGAAATGGCAGCATATGTGTTTAGTGAAGTTGTTTAGGGCAGCACCGGGCACTCTGTCCTAGAGGTGGTGTGGTGGTGGTGGCAGTGCAAGGAGATGCAGTGGGATGGGGTGACTGGTGTGGTAGCAGTGCAGTGACAGTACGGTGGTGCATATTGGGGGCAGTGTGGGACAGTGATGGTGTGCGGGAAGTGGTGATGTGGTGGAGTTGGCAGTGTGGTGCAGCTGTGGTGGCAGAGGGTTGTAGGGCAGGAGCAGTGCAGTGGCAGAGTGGTGTGGTGGTGAGTGTAGGAGGCGAGCAGCAGCGGTGGAGCAGTGAACGGCAGTGCGTGGGAGATTGTAAAGCAGAGCAGTGACACTGGGATGGCTGTGTGGGGTGGCGGTCTTGCTGGGGGGTGGTGGTGGTGGTTATGATGGTGGTGCGATACAGAGCTGGGCTGATTAGGTGCAATGACACAGCAGGGTGGTGGCAGCGTGGCGGAGATGCGGTGGCATGGCTGTTGCGAAGCGGAGCAGGGGTGGTGCGGAGCTATAAGGTGCGGTGACAGCGGCGCGGTGGCACTGTGGTGGTGATGTGATGAGGCGGCGATGTGGCGGCGGTGCGGAGCAGCGAGCCGCGATGACAAAGCGATGCGGTGGTGATGATGCGGGGTTGTGCGGTGCGGGCGGAGACGCCGTTCCCGGCGGCACCTCTAGGAGGAAACCTCAACCTGTGTTGTGCCGGCAGGAACTGGGCTTCCCGGCTCTGCTGCTCAACTTTACATTGCAGCTAAGTTGGTACTTTTGATATTTCTGAGGTTTATTTTTTTTTTCTCTTTCTTTTTTTCCCCTTTTTCTTCCCCCCCCCCCCCCCCCCTTTTTTTTTTTTTTTTAAACATTTATGTAGAACACCACATAATTGCAGCACAGATAATAGTCACATACCCTAGGGCTTGGTGTACACTTATGTTAAAAGTACAGCTTTTATTGGCAACTAAAGTAATAACCTTTCCATGTCAAATTGCTTTAAATTAAACTTAAAAAAAAAAAAAAACTGGCTGATACCCACACTTAGTAATTGTCAAACATTAGCATAATGTGGCATACTAAAGCTGCCTAAATCTTGGGTTTAAAAATAATTATTTACTTAGGTAAATTCTCTATTCCAAAGCATAATATTAGAATTTTTTTTTTTTTTAAACACAGTCTGTTCAGTGTATATGTTAAAATGCAGACCTAAGCTTGATGTGGAAATAGAACTGAATGTTACTGTGGCCTTCGAGGAAAAAAGGAGGATTTTACACCTTCATCTTATCCAGCCATCTTCATCCATCCCGAATGAAATGTATTAAGGTGGTACTTTCAAAGGTATAGATGCTGTGGGTGATATCTGGTGACCCAAGACCAGTGACCTGGAATCCCTGCTGATTGCATCCCCACAGTGCAGCCCTGAAATGCCCACATAATGTTTTTCATGTTGGAGGACATCTGGGAGACAGGCGTCTCAAGTATGTGTTATCCAAAGCCAAGGGCAGCAGGTCAGCGAAGTGTTTCATACAGGTGCATTTTATTTATCTGTTTCAGCACAAAACAGGAGAGGAAACTGTGCACTGTGAGATGTGGCTCTCAGGGCTCCCTGCTGCATGTTGAGGAAACAGCCTACCTGGTGCTGTGAGGACACAGATCCTCATTCTGCTTTTTGGGAGGCTCTCACATAACCTGCTGAGGACTTTCATCCCTCTGCTTAGGTCTTCTGTGTGGAGTCCACCACAACAGCGTGAGTCCAACAGTTCTTCCTCAGAAATATTCCAATGTTTTGCTGGTAGTGCAGCAAACCTCATTTTGGAACAGTTTCTTAAAGTAATCAGAAGGTTTTGTGGCAAATTCCTGCACTTTTGGCTAACAAGGTAGAAAGAGATTGTATTTCCTACTCATTTAGGGAGCAAGCAGCTCTGGGAGGCTCTTGCTGCCTTTCCAGCCAGCTGATGGGAGAACACAAGGGAGCTGTAGCACCTGGGAGCAAGAGGTTTATGATCTTCAAGAGAGAGTTAAACAGTTGTTGGGAGGCAAAATGCAAGGGGCTGTGGACTGAAAGTTGGATACCTTTTCCAGCCTTACCTAATACCATATGTGTCTTACACTGTGATTATAAATCTGATTATGTTATTAATTTCCACACTGTTTAAAGCAGGGAGGAAAAGACATGCTCTTTTTTTTGGAGACCCCCAATGCAATCCCTAGAGCATGTGCCTTCTCACCCCCACAGGTTAAAACTCTCACATCACAGTTTTTGATCCTAGAATTTCACTGTTCAGAGGCTTTTCTCCAGTATCTCTTTTCTCCTTTTCTAGTGCTCTGCCTTCCCCACCTGTCCTATCCGACCTCTTACTCCTCTCTGCTGCCAGTGTTGCTTCTGTTGTCTCATTCCACCAAGGCAAACAAAGAGGAGAGAAGAGGGATGAAACAGAGTATGTCAAAAGTACACAAGCTGCCCAGAAATACTTCTCAATGCCAAGGCCTGGATTTAGCCTTTGTCTGCTTGAACCACTAATGATACCATCCTCACCCATGTAGCTTCTGGTACCAGGGCTTTACTGGCTGTAGAAAACCTGAAGACTCTTGTTCATGAGTGAGTACCAGTAACTCCCACCTTAATCCCTTCCCATTTGAACATGTGAATATGTTCTTGAATCCAGGAGTGGCCTGAAAATGTATCCAGGCATAAGGGAAGGCAGTAGATCCCATTCCCACTTTTGTTAAAGTCCTTTTCCAAATGAGGGGCTGAATGAGGACTACTTCAGCCCTTGCTGGCATGGGCATGGGGACAATATTCCCTCTACAGGTGCACTTCAGGACACAGCCCCACGCTGCAGCTTGAAGTGCTTTCTGCCATGCTCTATTTGCTCCCCTTTCTCCAGCATAGCGGGCTGTGTACAGACATGGATTGTGTCTTTAGGAAGCCTCATTAATTTGTAAGATGCATATTTTTTTGCTTGACAGTTTACAACAGCTTCTTAAATGTGTAAACTAGCGTTTTCAGGTTTGTATTAAAATACTGACAAAGGAATTTATTTTTCTATTGGCTACCTCCCATGTCTGGACAGACTACTGACATTACCTTCCATGTACAGTTGTTGCATAAGTGATATGTTAATGCATGAAAGAAGCCATTCATTTGAAGCTCTTCAGAATGATTAAGGGCTTTAACTACAACTCTGATTAAAACAAAGCTTTTGGTACATAGCAAAATGGCAAATACTGTGCTATTCCATTACAAACTTCTCTTGATGACAGTGTGGTTTGTCTTTCATTGTCATGCCACTCATTTAATTCTGTTGTTCAAATCCCACCTAAGAAATGGCTTTACTTCAGTGCTTACCTGCGAACAAGGCGTTGGAAGTGTTGATTGACTTTTGATGTGCTGCACAGTGCCTATGCTGTAAGAGATGGATTAGTGGTGGGACTAGATTCATTGCCATGTATTACTTTTCCCAGATCTCAGGTAGATGTGCTCACCATCTTGCACAAAACCACGTCAATGCTCTTCAGCAGGGTTTCTTTGGCAGTGCAATCATCTGGGAGATCAGTTTTTTCTCCTTTCCCAGGGAACAGTTACCTCTGCTGACAGAAAAGTTGGTTATATTTAGAGCCTCCAAGCACCATCGTGCAGAACACAAGCTTCGATGAACTTCAGGATCTTGCTGGCCAAGCATTTCACATTCTCCTTAATCTTCTACATGAGTGGTTTTTTTTTTTTTGTTGGTTTTTTTTTCCCCTTTATTTCTAATTTTAAACAGGTATTTCAGTGCAGAAATGTTGGAGAAGTGTCTTCTGAATGATAAAAATGTCTTGAGTGGGTCACAGATGCTAGGAAGTTGTCCTCCTTCCTTCTGCCCTCTGGTACTTCCTGAACTTATTCTAGCAGTCCTGAACGAGGAAGCAAATCTTTCCTCTCCTGAAGCTCCTCATAAATGTGCTTGCAGTTAATATGAGTCCTTTTATATTCTCTCCTTTCAGATTCTTTGGATTAAAACAAATACCGTCTGGTTCTTTTAGCTCTTTTGATTATATATTCAGAACTATTGTGTATCCTGGAAAATGAGTTCTTTTCAGTTTTCACTTTTCTTGACAACAAGCTGAAAAATTTTCCCCAAATGAAAATTTTTCTGCAAAAGTCTTGGTTTGTTCCAAGACCCATTTTTCAAATAAGTAACGTTTTGATGAAAAAATGCCAACCTGTTCTACTTAACAACTGTTCGTAGAAGCTGACGAGAGCAAAACAAGGAATTGGAGGGAAAAAAAAAAATGAATTACCGAGTCTTTTATGTAGAGTTAATCTTTGAATATTCCTGTTGTTTCAGTAACAGGCAAGATGTTGGTACAAGGAGATGAATATTTAAACATTAGCGTTGACACTGAGTTATCTTCTCGCTAGCATATTGATCGCGTTCCTTCTATAGAGATTATTATGGACTTCCTATAGAGTCAGTGAGCATCTTAATGAAGTCACAGGCTGGATGTTTATGTAGGTATCTCCTTAGAGGTTTATGGTATGATCTATCCACTGAATAAACCCCCACAAATGCACCCCGGTATAAAACCTGTCCATGGTTCTGCCTTTTTATTACTGTTAGCATGTGCGAGGTGTTCAAGGCCAGGTTGGATGAGGCCTTGAGTAACCTGTACTAGTGGGAGGTGTCCCTGCCTATGGCAGGGGGTTGGAACTAGATGATCCTTGAGGTCTCCTTCCAACCTTACCATTCTGTGATTCTGTGATTCTATGATTAGGTAAAAAAGGTGATGTTGTGATGCAGTCTTAGCTTAGTCTGTTCTTCGTTGCATTAAAAGGGTCCAACAGCTTTTCTCTTTACCAAAGCACCCCAAAGCTGATTTAGGCTGTCCTTCCTACAGATGCTTTTCAGGCATTGAAATTATGCCTGAGAAGTGAGAAATTCCACAGCCCTTCCCATGGAAACCTGCAAATCTGTGTCCACAATGTAGGGAAGTCTCTGAAGGGCTCTGTGTTCTGAAGAGTGCTGTGCTCACCAGCGTGTCCAAGAGGCCACAGCTGGGAAGTTGATTGCTGCCCCTGACACCAGGTGAGAAGGTGACAGCCGTGTGGCTGTTACTGCCTCAAAATATAAGGACAACAGAAGTGTGTTCCTTGGATTAATTCTGTTAGTGGCACCGAATGAATTTTGCTGTTGATGGCGATGTATGAAAGTAAAAGTTTGAAAATTAAGGATATATTTAGTGCAGTGGCATATCTGCTGGTGTCTTTCACAAGAACTTTAAAAAAAAAAAAAAAGCACAGTACTAGGAAGGAAAAACAGAAGTACATAATAAATTATGACTCAAAGCAAAGCTCTCATCGACTTTAAGAGGAAGGCAGGATTTAATTTTCACTGTAGTTATTAAGAAATGCCTCTCACTGACATGAAGATGAGAGGTGCAGAGCACTGATCTGTGGGACAGTGAACAGTTGATAATTCCATTAATATTTAAACTGGGCAGTAGGTTTGGAGAAAGTCTTATAAATAGCTGCTTTTTGCAAGTCTTGCAAAGTCATACAAGTGCTCCAAGATCTGCAAAATCTTTCAAGAATGATTTGTCAGCCTTGCAGTCCTTACCTTATGACTCTCTCCAAGCACTAGAGGAAGGAGATTGTCACACGGGCAAGAGGATTTCTTCCAAGAGGTGTTCTAGACAGTAGCAGCTTCAGGCTGCTGAAACTATTTTCATATGGCAGGTGCCCCCTTCTAGGTTGGAGATGCCAGTTTTTGTTGGGGTGGGCATCTCCTTCTGTCAGTACCCTGGGAAAGAAGTGGGTGTGTTTTCTGAAGCTAGATAGTATGGACTTTCTTGGCATGCAGAAATGTCTCCTTGCTGCTGTGCCATGCTGAAAACATTGTACAGTGATACTGGAAACCACCTATTCCAAAGGGCATTTCTGTGCTTCTCTGAGCATCAGCTTGGGGCAAGAGGCAAGACTTCATGTCATGGGAGTGCTCTAAATATAGTTAGTCAAATTGTCTTGCTTGGCCACGTTCCACACAGACATTTTTAGGTTTCAATCCGTGTAGGTTTGCCCCTAATTTGAGCTCCAGCCTTGAATGAACCCTAGATTTGGAGTCAAGCTAGAGATGTACAATGCCATTTTTGATAATACAAGGACCTGAAAGTCAGACAGTGCCAAAATAAATGCATATATTGATCCAGGGTTGTTTCAAATTAAACTGGATTTGCTTAAAATATTCATGAACTGGAAAGGGTCAGTTAAAAGCTTCAGACTGTTGAGATTTATAACAGGCTTATCAAAGCAGATGCGTTTTGCATCATTTCTAACTTTTGACTGGTGAGAAGTTTAGATTTTTTTTTATATATA
>WBNM01043232.1:8285-19540 GCA_013399055.1 Ramphastos sulfuratus
GTACATTGAGGTGCTTGAGCATGTCCAGAGAAGGGCAACGAGGCTGGTGAGAGGCCTCGAGCACAAGCCCTATGAGGAGAGGCTGAGGGAGCTGGGATTGTTTAGCCTGGAGAAGAGGAGGCTCAGAGGAGACCTTCTTGCTGTCTACAACTACCTTAAGGGTGGTTGTGGCCAGCAGGAGGTTGCTTTCTTCTCTCAGGCAACCAGCACCAGAACAAGAGGACACAGTCTCAAGCTGTGCCCGGGGAGGTTTAGGCTCGAGGTGAGGAGAAAGTTCTTCACTGAGAGAGTCATTCCCCACTGGAATGGGCTGCCCAGGGAGGTGGTGGAATCACCGTCCCTGGAGGTGTTCAAGGCACGTTTGGACGTGGCACTTGGTGCCATGGTCTAGTCTTGAGGTCTGTGGTAGTGGGTTGGACTTGATGATCTTTGAGGTCTCTTCCAACCTTGCTATACTGTGAAAGGCAAAACCAAGTAATGCTGAGTGTCTGGATTTCCTTTTCATTTAGCAGCTTAGAGCAAAGAAAATCCCTGGACGTGTGGAGTCACAAGGTAGGTGTGCCCAGGCAGCTTTGAGCTTGTGAGGAAGAAAGAGCATTGGCCAAAACAATAGAGCCTGAGGGAAGGCAAAGCACCCACTTCATCCTCAGGACAAAGTGAAAGCTCAGGCTTTCAAATAAGATGTAAAATAGAGCCCTGACCATTCATCGCCATTAGAGATCCCATGGCAATTCCTGCAAGAGTGAAAATGTTAACTAACATGTCCTGGCCAATATCCAACTTGGATAATTGCATTCTGCTTCCTAAATTCCCCTTACAGTTTCAATTGGATTAGTTTTTCTTCATCTCCCTTCCCTAAGCCCCTCCTGCATAACGTTTCCAGCCCAGAATGGCTGCTGCATGCCACTTCTGAGGTGTCTGAGTTCTCAGCATTGGGCAATCCCAGCATATATTTTGTATAGATGAGTCAGAGAAAATGCTCTGTGAGCCACAGTAATACCTTCACTCCTCGTTGAGGTGCATTTCACTTCTCAAATGAGAAATCCCATTGATGCTACTAAGAATTTTTTTTTCTCCTAATATTTTGCCCTGCAAGAAAGGGTGAATGAGCCAAATACGGCCTCCCACCCCTTAGAAAAGTCCTTTGCTGGGCCATGTCCTCAGCAGATGCAGTTGCTCTGACTTCACTACAACTCTGCTACATTAGAACAGGAGTAGATAGTCATAGAGTGTTTTTCCACTAACTCACCCATGTTTAAATGTTGCAAGAATCAAAGAACCTGGTTGCTGAATGCATCAGTCCGTGGATACAAAAGAGGAATATTGGAAGGTATTCTCTCCCTGCTTTTAACTGGCTTGCACAATCTTCAAGCTACTTTAAAAGAGAAGTTGAAGGTCCTTTCACTTGGCAGACTGATGAAAACTGGAAGTGCTGTGAAATAAGAATCTCCTGCTGTTCGTTATGTCTACCCTACTCTAAGTACTCAGAACACCATGGAGGCAAACTGCGAAGTCCAGACACAAAGCATTTTACCAAGCAGAAGCAGCAAATGTGATTTATGTGCATAAAAGCAAAAACTGGCAAGCCTTTGATTTTTCTGTAGAACAATCCCAAAATGACTGTCAAGACTTCTTAGGGTTTTCACCATCTCCATGTCCTGTAACAGGATCATTTTATCCAATGTGCTCTTTTATAGACACCTTGTAAGGGGTCATTTCCATCTGCTTTCCAAGTTACTCAAAAGAATACTTCTCATTCCCTCTTCCAAGGGCACTTGGCAACAGTGAACAATGGCTTATTTTCATTTCCAGCCAGCTTCTGCATCTCTGGTAAAGCATAAAACCACAAACATGCCACCTACTTTATTTTTTAGAGCTTCAGTAGTAGAAGAATATCCTTAAAAATCCAAGAGCACAATTTTAGCAGTCTGAAGCCAGATGAAGAGGGAACACAGAATACACTCATTTTGGTATTTCCTCATGAGTATCATGACCCTCCTCCCTTCTTCCATGTAGACAATAGGTGTCACTGTAAAAACACCCTGATTTGCCAGCTCCAGGCTAGATTAGGGGCAACATCACACCCACTAGCCTACATCAAGTGTAGAAGGGGGTGATGTGGGATGTGTGCATCCCACTTCAGTGGTAAACACTCCTAGTAGTTCTCGGTGTGTGAAATTTGAGGTTGGTACAAGAGAGTGAATAGTAGGAATAAGCATGACTAGGCTCATCTGATGAGCAGAGATGGATCTGCAAAGGAATTTTACGTCAGAATCAGATGGCTAAAGAAACAGACTATGTTCCTGATCTGTGGGGCACATATGAAGAATGCCAATTGTCAGAAGTGTCTGATTCAACTTTCCTGCTGCTCGTGTACTGCCATTCTAGGTACCAATCTTGACTCCAGCTCAGCTCTTTCTGCACACAATAGCTGACATCAACTCAGGAAACAATACCCATCCTCAAACATACACTCATCCTTTCCCATACTTTCACTAAAGTGGAGAACTGGGTTTGAGCTGGAGGATGCTGAAGTTTGAATACTTAAGGTGTGTAGTGCTCAAAATTACCTGGCATTTCTGCAGTAAGACCAGGACTGAAAGCTTAGCCCTTTCACTGCAATTTAATTTCAAAAGTTACAATTGTTCACCAAGGGTCTCAGTCTCAGGAACAACCTGAAAAAAGACTTAAGTAAGATGTCTCTTTCAGCCACTCCTTCCCTCCCACTTCCATGTTTTTTGCAGCCTCCTGTCTGGAGTGGAAGCATTAGCATTACTGTGCTTTGAAACAGCAGTCACCCTCACCACAATCGATAAAAAATTAGCATGACTACAGAAACAGAAGCTTGGGATTAGATCTAAAACTGGAAGGATTTCCCTCCCCGCCCCTCTGCATCCTGACCAACCCTTCCAAAACCTGACTGTAAACATTTTAATTCTCTGTCAGCTTGCTAGAGGAAATCGTTAGAGGCACAAAATTAGACAGCAATGGGTGCAGTTCTGCAATAAGCATCTGTCAGTCAAGCAGGCGTCACCCCACAGGTCACCCCAAGCACTTTCAGCCTCCAATCCAGAAGAAGAGTTGTGGACACAGAGGGCTTGCTTGGAGCACTGATTGAGTGATCAGACCAAAGCCGTACTTCAGCCAGATATGTAATGTTGTATTTACTATTTAAAACAAACAGAGACATTCTCTTTCCCTCTCTGGTTCAAGCAGTTTATTCATCTCATTCTATTTTAAGAGATACGTGCTTGTTTGCTAGAGCAAACAAAAAGAGTAATGAAGAGCTGCTGTTAGAGAGAAGCAACCTGCTTGTCTGCCACTTGAAATTAAAATTTAGCACCAAATATTGACTTTGGAAGGTAAGCAGCTTAGTTCCATGGCTGCTTTTCACACCTTCCAAGTACACGCCAGAGAATTCGGTGCGAGATCACTGGATAGGTGCAGACCAAACCTGCAGTTTCAGCAGTGCATGCCTCACAAAACACCACCTCAACTCTGGTGAGGTTCCTCCTTCATCGTTCAATTTGCCAAACTCCAACCACCACAGGAATCTCTTTGCCTTTTATCTCTAGTTTCCCTTGCCTTCACTCCTTGCAGCATCACAGATAGGGTAAGCCATACAGGAAGAGAATAATGGTATCCTGTACCACTGCATGCCACTTGACTAAGGAAATAGATTCAAGCAGGAGACCTCAGTAGCAATTAAAGGAAGACAGAAAAGGCAAAAGAGTAGAAAAAAAAAAAAGAGATGAACCTGTTGATTGATAAATAAATAAATAAATAGATTTAAAGCATCAGGTTTGTGACTTTGTTTTTCTTTGAGATATTTGGTTTAGATCCACCACTTTCAGGAAAACCTATCAGCAGTTTAGAACCACAATTAAATAAAGCAGAGTCAGTTCAGCCCAGATTCCTCAAATCCAACATTGTTATCTCCTGTAGAACTACTGAAGTCTACTGGAAACGTAGCTGCAGCATTAGAGGGTTATTCATTCCAAGGACCTTTTTAATATGGCTGTATTGTTGACACTGCAGTGCAAAAATCTCTCCAGTCATATTAAAAGAAATTTAGCTCAGAAACACAACTTGTGAGCAATGAAAAATACATCTGCTTCAATTTGCACTCATTTAATAACAGCATTATTTAACAGTATCAGTTAAAATGACTCTCCTCAGAAGACAGAGCAGTGCACCTCTTCTCATGAAGGCTCCCAGGGCATCAGAATGAAATTCATTTCCCCAAACCAAACATTCAAAGCAGCCTGCAGCACCAGAAAGGCCACATTTAACAGGGAGAAAAACATTTTGTGACTGATCAGAAAGAACAGTCCCTTTCTACATACCCCCTCCCTCCATTTTTACTTTAAACCTGATACATACTTCACAGAAAAAAAAAAAATCATCAAAAATATTCCACTGAAAGTATTTGTCATGGTACCTGGATTTTCATTAAAAAGGAAAAAAAAAAAAAATCAAGCTCCCATTGAATTTGCACACATTGGGAAACAGCTACTAAAATCTGTGAGTGCACTGTCTCCCATCACTAATCAAACCCCACAGATCCTTCCATAATTATTTTCTTACAAGGTTATGCTTAATTGGCCACTAACCTGACTGATCAGTCACCTACATTATAAGAAGGCACTGAGAAAAAGGCTGAAGGGCAACAAAATATTTATTCGGGTTGCAAATATTAACCCAAGAGGGGCCAAGCTGGTTCCAGTTGCTGCTAGCAGGCTGCACAGGCAGAGAGGCTGGAAGGAGAACCCTGCTCAAGAGCCACACACACACAGATAAGAAAGAAACCGGTGTCTCACGTTCATCCCCACTACGGCCGATGAGTGGATGCTCACTATAGCTCTAAGTTGGCTTTGCCCGGCTCTGGAAGCGTTAAATTATTCCATAGGCCCCCGAGACGGCGGGTTCTCCGCGCAGAGCCGCGGCTCGCATCTCCGCTCCCGCACGTCCCACCCGCGCAGTTCTCGCCGACTTCTCCGCTGGCTGCCAGACGCGGAGGCACCGAGCTGCCCGGGCATCCCTCCCCCGCCTCCTTGGCGGCTCCTCCGCTGCCGCCCGCCAGCGCCTCCCTCCCGACGCACAAAACTTTGCGCTCAAGTCCCGCCGCTCCTCCGCGTTTTGCCCCTCCGCAAGGGTGCGAGCCAGCCCCTGCAAAGCAGCTCCCACGGAGAGCCGGGACACCCCCGCCCTGGGACGGAGGGAGTGCGAGGAGCCGTGGGGCAAGTGCCGCCGCGCAGCCCCGCGGTTCGCTCCGCGGCTCCCTGCTGCTGCTGCCACCACCTCCTACCTGCAGCCGGCGCCGCTCTCCGCAGCGCCCCGCTCACCATCCTCCTCCTCCTACTCCTCCAGCGGCAGGGAAGGGCTGCCAGCCCCCGGCCCTTCCCTTCCTTCTCCTGCGCCGCCGGACGTGGCTCCCCAGCGAGCAGATCCGCGGCTCTCCCCGCGCAGCGGCAGCCCCTCGGCGGCGGCAGCAGCAGCGCCGGTCCCCTGCAGCCACCGCGCTACCGCATTCCCCCTAATAGCGGGGCGCGCCGCCACCGCGCCCGGGAGCCCCCCAGCTCGGCCTGGCCTGGCCCCGGGGCAAGGAGGCGGTGCCCAGAGGGGTGTCGTCCCCCCTAAACACTAGCAGCGGGCACCTCCGGTGGCAGCGGCCCCCGTTCTCCGGCCTTCTCGCTCGGACTCTGCAGGGAGCTCGGGGAGGGAGAGTGAGGGACCAGCGGCTTCCAGCTCGCTGCTCGCCCGCCTGTAGCTCCCCAACCCCACCGACCCCCGGCAATACCTTTCTCATGCTTCCTCTCGCCGCTGTCCGCTTCCCAGGCTGCGGGCCCTCCGGGAGGTTTTTCGAGAGCAAGCTGGAGAGAATCAGTGTGGCACGGAGGTGTTGCTGGAGGGGCCGGGCCGGTTAGCACCCCTGCTTATGCGCTGGGGGAATGGGACACTTGGCGTATCACCCAGACACAGAATTACAGCTTGGGGGGGTCAGAAGGGACCTCCAGTGATCATCTAATCCAACCCTCATCCTTCTAAAGTAGGGTCACATGAAGCAGGTTGCACAGGATCACATCCAGGTAGGTTTTCAATCCCTCCAGAGAAGGATACTCCACAAACCTCTCTGGGCAGCCTGGTCCATGGCTCCAGCACCCTCAGAGTAAAGAAGTGTTTCCTTCTATTTAAGTGAAAACTTGGGGTAGCATCATCCCTCTCCGTCAGTGGCCAAACAGCAGGCAGCAGCTGGGCAGACCGAGATGCCTTTGGCCAGTGGATGTAGGTCTCACACAAAGTGCAGGCATTCGAAGGCAGTCTAGGCCCAGTGGGATGTGGTGTTGTTACCTTTCCTTCCCACACTGACGACTTCTTGGTCTGGCTTCCCATAGAAGTTTCCTTCCTGGCTGCTGTCTCCCCTGGGCAGGGAGGAAGAGTAGATGATTGCTCAAGAACAGACTTTGAAGGCAAAGATACTTTTGAGTGACAGTTTACAGCCACAGAAGATCAAAGTTGCCTTTTTGTTCACAGTCTGACATCAGGTATTTCTCTTGGAAGCTCTCACCTAACTCAGCTCTGTAAATAGGTATCCTGGCACTGCTGAGCGTTGGTCAGGAAGAAGAATTTCCATCTGTGTACAGACACATCTCTTATTCCTCTTGTCTGCTCTTTCAGTGGCATGTCACCAAACAGCACAATTAATCCCTGGTCACGAAAAGATGCATTTGTGAGCTTGCAAACCACAAGCAGTGAGACAGCGATTAAAGTTTTTGTCTAATTCTAGGAGATCAGGCTTGTAATAGCAGGAGAATGAGACTTAAGCTGCTTTACATATTTCTCCATATGTAAGATCATTAAAGCATCTGTGGTTACTGTACCTCACAAGAGAGGGAGCCTTGCTGAAGGTGTTAATAGTTGCTGAACTCCGAGGCTACGTGACAGGGTGTTAACCTTTTGTCAGTGTGACCCAACACATTTGACTAAACCATTTTTCCTGGCCCCAATCTCTTACCAGCTCTCCCAAGTCACGTATTTATTACAAGAGTAATAGCTCATCCTCCTTAATAGGCTGCTTGGATGCAAACCTTGAGCCATGTGACAATGGCTGCCTCAGACATTTTGTTATCCTTAACTCGTGGGTGATAAAAGATGAATAAAGCTGTCAGATAGCCTATTGATTATGTGATGGAGATGTACCCCCATTGCCCTTCTTACATTGAGTTTCTCCCATTCTGTTTCTTTCCTGGAGTTTGGGTGAGGATGGAAAGAGGAATCATACCTACAAACTAGCACTGAACTTGCAATCTGCTGTCACAATCTGCTCAACTTCACCACACCTGTGTGACCATGCAACTCTTGGCAACAGTATTTGTCAAATCTCAAGCCCTATGTCTTCCTAGTATTAAATCATGAGGTCTCTGACTTTCAGGCCCTCAGAGTTTCCTTCCTGCCGTCTTCTTGCCTGGTTCTGGAGGGAGAAGTTTGGTAGAAAATCTCTCAGGCTCACATAAAGAGTGGATTAAGCCACAATTGTGGGCTTGTGATTCAGGTATAAAGTGGGATCTGAGAGACTGAGATTAAGCGTCCAAGTTCAGATTCCTCCCTGCTTTTAGCAAAAATACTTGCCAGAAACAGACAGGATGATCATTTGAGTTCAGAAGCTTGCTGTTGGTATGATAAACTCACTGAGCTTTGGGAAGGCTTTCAACTTGCATAGAAAGAGCATAATGATGCATAGTTGTACCAGGAACAGGGACTGTACAAATGCTTATCTGCAATCCCATCCAAACAAAGAGATACAGAATCTGGGAGCGCTTGCAAAAGATCTCTGAAAGAGATCTATATGCCAGTGACATCAATTTCCATTCCGTGAACGCAGATGTCTGAGCAAAAAAGCCACATAAGTGCCTGTGAATAAGAGTGCTGGAGTGCTCACACAGAGCTGTCTGAGCTCCAGTGCCTCTGAGTCAGCTGGGAAGCAGAGAGCCACAAACAGCTGGGCAAGCAAAGGAGCAAGCCCCGAGAGAGGGAGCAGGAGCAAAGATGCTGCAGTGCACAACTGCAGTGAGGGACTGATTATACTCATCTCAGAGCAGGCAGAGTTTGAAATGGAAATGAGGAGAAGATTTCCTTGCCACACTACCCAGTAGCTACAGCAAACCTTGCTCTGAGACAACAGGGAAGAAGGCCACACACAGCACAGGCTTCGTCTCATTTCACTGTTGTTCAGCCTGTCTTAGAGGTTCATTTAATTGTTGCTCAAAAAATCTCATACAGTAGTGAAACATGAAGAAAAAAAAAAAAAAAGTCTGCCATCACATGTTGTCATTGATATTGAGGTCTCCCTGCATGTAGAGGCTTCAGCTTGTGCACTCAAAGCAGAGAAAATTATCAGGTCTTTATGTAAGTTCCACCCTTCTGGGCTTAGAAACAAATAATAGAATTGTAGAATCATAGAATGGTTTGGGTTGAAAGGGACCTTAAAAGATCATCTAGTTGCAACATCCCTGCCATGGGCAGGGACACTTTCCACTAGAACAGACTGCTCAAGGCTTCATACACCCTGTCCTTGAACACCTCCAGGGAGGGTATATCCAGAACGGCCCTGGGCAAACTGTTCCAGTGTCTCACCACCCTCACTGTAAATAATGTCTTCCTAAGATCCAATCTAAATCTCCTCTCTTCCAGCTTTAATCCATTCCCTCTCATCCTATCGCTACAAATCCTTGTGAAAAGTCCCTCCCCAGCTTTCTTGGCAGGCCCCCTTAAGGTATGGGAAAGGCTATTATAAGCTCTCCCCAGGCTGAAGAGCCCCAACTCTCTCAGCCTGTCCACAGAGGGAAGGTTTTCAAGCCCTGTGATCATCTTTCCCGCCCTCCTCTGGACCTGTTCCAACAGTTCAGTGTCTCTGCATGCCTCAGAATTTGATGTAGTAGTCCAGGTGCGGCCTCACCTACAATGTGATGCAAAGTCCTCCAGAACCAGGAATTCAAATGCCTCCCATCTGAGCAGCAGAGTAAGCACCCTGTTTCCTTTTGCTCTCAGGCACCTCTGAGAATGCCTGGGGTTACAGAGCCTATTTAACCCTAAATTTCTATGAGGAAACCAAAAGCACCTTCACTTGACTTACGTACTTCAGTTCTCCCTAAACCTTCAGAACTTCCAAACGTGCATGAACACAAACATCTAGCCAACTTTTGCCTCTGCCAAAAAGAGGAATTTGACTTGCCTTGTCATCCTTCAGCACAGCTCAGGGATTTTCTCCTTCTTTTTCATGACTTTAGGAAACTCCTGGCTTTCTCGGGCAGGACATGTATCTTCTGACGGCACCTGAGAAAAGAGAAAAAGAACCTTCAGATCTCTGATTTAGTCAAGACAGAGGTGCTTAATCAAATAGATGGCCAGGAATACCACAAGTTCATATACATAGAGAAATGGTCTGAACTTTATGCTGCTATGCTTTTATTTTAGCACTTCCCATCCCTGTATCTCATGGAGCTTAATGCAGGTGTTATTCATCTCCTTTCTACAGAGAACTGAAGTCAGGTAGCTGCTGTTTGACTAGTGGCACTGTCTAAAGGGCATGACTTGACTTACAGCTTTCAAGTACTCGAATCCTTAGGTGAACTATAAAGAAAATCTTTCTTTCTGGAGGTTTCCTTTTGACCTCTGTCACAAAAACCATCTTGTAACCAACAGTAAAAGCAGGAAAGTCTTTCATCAGAAGTGACATTAAGCAGATTGTGATGTCTTACACCCCTGCTGTTCCCAGTGCCCCAGGTTCCCTCTATCCCAAGCAGTTCATTTCTAAGTGTTTCTCCTATACTCCTAGGATGAAAAAAGGGGGTGAGGAGACACATTCTGGGATTACCAGCACAACATAGCTTCCACTTCCATCAGAAACAAATGATCAACACTTTCTTTATGATTTCCCAACCGATGCAGTAAATTAAAAGGGATCTCTGAGATACTTCCCCGAAAAACACATTGCATCACTGTAGCATCCACCACATACTCCTACACTAAACTGCAATCTTCAGACCAATATTCAGCTGTAAACATTAGTCTGGAGTTACATACACAACATACAGGTCAACCACCTTCATCTAGAGGAACAATAATTGGGTGGGTTTATGCAGTAGTCTCCCTTCAAAAAAATACTACTTCCCAAAATACAAGTAATTGCATTACCTCTTCCTTAAAACACATTCCTCTATATGGGGAAAACACAGAACTCTTTTGACTGCCTCCTATTCTCTTTCTAAAGCTTTTGAGAGATCAAACTTTAATAGCTTGAAGATTAGTTAAGTAAAATAAACTTAAAATTTGAGCATTCCATTGCCTAATAGTATGTTTGGATCTATTTATACCAGCAGCAATACTGTAGTCATCCAAGCAGGAAACAAAAGCAATACCTATTTCTCCAGTCACAAATAAATTCACTTTTAAAATCAACTATTTCCACAGTAGAGTTCATATTCTATTCATAAAACTAGAGGGATGATGTCTTGAGGGGAATTCATACTTAAAACTAATTTAAAAGAAACATTAGTGCAGAACACACACAATGCTTGTAGGACTGGTTTACAGAAAATATAAATAAAGATAGATGCTAAATTCAAGTTATTTGCTGTGAATTATGCACTTGGTTCTATTGGTTACTGAACCCTTATAAAGGTTCTGTGGAAAGCAAAAGGGGAAGAAAAAAAAAAACAAAAAAACAACAAACTAAAAATCAAAGCAAAACAGCATCAAAAGTCAAAGAAGTCTCCAAGGGAGACAAACATCAATGCCCAAGCAGGGTAAACAAATGGAATTATTTACAATATAACATTATCATTTGCAATGCTATTTTATTCATTATTTAATCACACACTGAGTCTCCCTTGCAGCCCGTGGTAGACCACAGGGCCATTCTGTTCCATCCCTCACCTGTCACGTATGTAGTTGCTATAAGTTATTCAACATTTGTATACATCACATGAGGTACTGCCTCCTGCCTGCGTTTAAAACACTCCTTTCTTTCACCTGCTCATAGAAGGCAACAGATCTCAAGGCTGCAAAGTATCAGTGGATGAAGTGACCACCTAGAGATGACTGCTCATCTCGTTGATCCCCCAACAGCTGGCTGGCACATCTCCCTCCAGAGCTCTTCACAGAAATACAGAATATTAGGGATTGGAAGGGACCTCAAAAGATTATCCAGTCTGACACTGCCCCCCACCACCACCACCAGAGTAGGATCACCTAGA
>WBNM01043243.1:0-12103 GCA_013399055.1 Ramphastos sulfuratus
CATCCTGTGAGCCTGTGATGACCCAAGGCAAGGAAGCCACTGCTGTCAGGTAAGGAGATGAAGAGGAGAAAGGGAAGATGCTGACTTTTCAGCCAGTCTTTATAGCGATGCAGGATTAAAGATATGAAATACAAAGATTACACTTTCTGATACACCTCCTGGACACTCTAGCTCCTGGAGATCTGCAACTTTGTGGGTCTTAAAGGTACCACCCAGGCTCAAACTGCACAATTTAAAGTAGAATCAACTTTAAAAAAAACAAAAAAAACAGTAACAATAAAAAGTCATGGCAATAAATATATGATATCTGTATGCAACTACCTGAAGGGACATTGTGGAGAGGCTGCTGCTGGTCTCTTCTCATCAGTAGTTGGAGACAGAACAAGAGGGAATGGCCTCAAGCTGATACTGGGCAGGTTCAAGCTGAGACTGGGAAGGTTTAGATTGGACATTAGGAAGAAGTTTTTCACAGAGTGAGTGGTCAGGGACTGGAATGAGCTGCCCAGGGAGGCGATGGAGTCACCCAGCCTGGATGTGTTTAAGGGTCATTTGGATGTGGTGCTTAGGGCTGTGGTTTATGGTGAATGTTTTAGTGTAGGATTCTAGGTTGGACTTGGTGATCCTGAGAGGTTTTTCCTGCTTGGGTGTTTCTGTGTTTCTGTGATAAATTATAACTTCTAATTAAAATAAATGGTCTTATACAGGTGACTAGATTCATGTGCCTCAGGTTTGCAACGATGTCATAGAGCGCATGTAATACAAAATATTTTTATATATGATTTTCATATGATTTTTACTCAGAATGTGGGACTGAATTTTATCACAAATAACATGATGCCTCCTACAGGCTGCCTGGCCTATAGCAGAGGGTGGCTTTGACCTTGGTTAAAAATTCAGCATGTTTTGACTTGTTTGCAATTTGCTGCTTCTGCTTTCCAAATATATGTATTTTAGTTTTCCAAATATATGCTCCTTCTCTGGAAAACGGCAGATAATTCTTTCCAACATATAATAGATGTAGTATTTTCCCTGACCCTTGGGTGTTCCGGCTGGATGCACTCGATGAGCTCCAAGAGTACAATCTATTTGCATGACCTTAGAACTTGATACGTCGAGTGTCTGAACTTCCCCATGATACCGACAATCATGTTTTGATGGATAGGACTAATGAAACATAATTCTGTAGTTATGAAGCCCCCTCGTGCTAATAGTTGGGTTAAATCTCTTTGAAGCTAGTAGGCATAATAGCTGCTCCTTAAAATAAATGTAAAGAGATATTGAAATCTTTAATGGAAACAAATAGCTGAAACAATATGAACCATGACCAAAATATGGTTAAAAGGGAAGATTGCTGTGGAAGCTAAACTGTCTGTCAAATGGCCAACAGATGGGAGAGATGATTTGGTGGAAAGAAATATAAATTTGCCCAAGGACACTATCTCAGAAGAATACTTGAAACTCTTGTGATTCTCAGGAAAAAAAATATTGCAGCTTTTTAAGTTAAGCCCTAACTTTACAGAAAACCTTAAATACTAGGAAAAAGAGCATGGGATGATGAGAACATAAAAGTTTCCTGCTGTTTTGTTCTTGAAAAAAAATAAACACACAAACAAGGTATTCAAATGGATTTAATTCTGACAGTTCATCTCAAATTAAAAAAAAAAAATCAGGAAGCTAATATAAGTAGAAGATAAATGACATGTTAATATTTTATACTTTTCACCTAGAACTACTCATAGCTAAGAATAAGCCCCCAAATCATTTTTCCACTACTGAAAGAAGTGAGACACATTACAGATTTTTTGATGTTTTATATATATATATATATACATAAAACATCAAATTAACTGATCTACTATGATGCCAGCTAAACTTAAAAGCTTGCTTCCAGAAACAAACAAAAAAAACAAAACAAAAAAAAAAGAGAGAGAGAAAGATCTGAACAGTTAGTAAAGACTCCTATTTTACTTTAAATTCTCTCCTTAGTTATTTTTCAACAACCTTCTAAGATTTCTCCTTCTAAACAAGTAGTAAGTACAAAAATATTTACTTTACTATACAATTCACTAAATATTTGCTAAGGCATTTTCAGTCTAATTAACCTAAACTGTTAAACTTTAATTATTGAGTTGCTATTCTGAATAAAGATTAGAGAGGTTGTTTCCTCTGCAGTTGTTTTCAAAATTCTTAAAAGATGAAACCAGTAAAGTCCATATTCATCCCTCTGTCAGACAAGAATAGCTTAGCCAGAATAAGGCTCCACCTATCTCAAGATTACATTAGGTTCTGAGATTTTTTTTGCAAGGGTGTGGAGATGGATGTCTGCCACATGTAAATGAGTAACAAGAAATATTCTTGGAGATTTCTCCATGTTTCACTTACAGAGAGTGGCACAGAATGGCTACAGTTTTGCATTTTAAGTTTCTCAGTCTTTGCTGGTAGAGAATACCCACCGGCAATGTTGCTGCTTTTTCCTTTAGACCTGATTTTAAATGCAAGGAGGTTTTATTGTTTATTTTTATTGTTACTCATTTCAAGTACTAAATAAAATAGAAGCATAAGCTGAGGACTAGGCAGTCAGCTTTGCTAAGGAAGTTCAGACATACTTGTTTCATTAAAAGTAAAGTCTTGAATGTGTCCTTAGCTTTTCCTGTCGTGATAAAACAAAAATGCCACAACTCACTTCATTTTTGCATTGAATTTGTGCACAATACTTGATTGTTGTGTCTTTTTCTTGAGAGGCTTGGCTGAGAGATGCAAGCTCTGATTCAAAATTAGTTATAGCATCTTTTTCAGTCATGATTTTTGCAATGGAGTGAATGTGACCAAATGCAGAAGGGAGCTAACATTCTCACCCAACACTGATTTAAATACATGCATCGACTCATTAGGCTTTGAAGCACACCCCAGATAATGAGACTTTGTGGAAGAGACACACTGATTTTAAGAAAAGTTTAATCTTAAAAAAAAAAAAAAAATCTTGGGTTTAGTATCTCTGAATTTATTACTGTTTCTATTGAGCTAAGACCTTATTTAGGACAGGGGCAGATACAGACGTAGTGCTTGGTACACTAAGCCCTGATCTAGTCTAGACGAAATGGACTAGAGGAGATGAGTGCATCTTACCAGCTTCACAGAAAGCTGAGATGTATCCAGCTATCATAAGATGAGAAGAGCTTTTAGATCCTGTACTTTAGATAGAAACTACTTTCATGATTAAAAAAACATATCATATGGAAGACCCCATCACAGTTGAAAACACAAGTGAGGGAGTATTCCACTCGGTGACAACATGTCTTAAGTTATTTTACCGTAATCATACAAAAGTTGAACAGGTCTGATCAGATACTGAATAAAAGAAACAAAAGGTTTTATTTTTCTTCTGTAAGAGAAGCTGGAGCACTGTGTTGAAACAGAGCAAAGGGAACAAATTTGAACTATCCAATTGTGCAACACTTCTGAGCTGCAGTTTGTGAAGCCTGCAGTAATTTAACACATGTCATGGAGCACTTAGAAATGTAATAAAAATCCCGTTTATTACCAGTGCAGCTCTAGACCAAAGCGTTCATGTGAGACTCATCTGATACTTATAGTTGATGACCTTAGAATCTATCCCCATCAGGAAGAAGAAGATTTATTCTTCTAGGGATTTTTATACCCTGCAATACTTTCACAGGCAGATTTTATATAAATATGATTGTTTAGTAAAGCTTAGACTGCTCTGTGTGTCTCAAAATAGCCCTCTGGAGATCTAATATTCTTTTAGAAAAATAAGATTCCACTGCAAGCACAATTTTCCCCTCCCTTTTCCACATGGTTACCCTCCTCCTGAGGAGCAGAGACAAAGAATGGACAGGGTTGGGTGCCTTCATTCATAGATTTCAGCACAAAAAATTCAGCTGTCAGGTAGCACAGCTCTTCCCCTTTGTTCTCAATCTCCTCTTAATTTGTCTTCACAAGAGGAAGATATCTAGCCAGTGTAACATGACTGAGTACAAGAAAAAAAAACCAGACAAATAGAGTGGCTGGGACCTTAGCATGAGGGAGTTGTAGGTACTACAGAATTTGCCATCTCTCCAAACTCCTTCCACTGTAAGAGTTCCTACGTGGAGAAGTGGAATTTAACTACACAAAGCCTCTCTTCTGCAGTACCCCATCTTCCCTCAAACTTTTTCATACAGAAAAAATACTTCAGCAGTGCAAAACTATTGCAAGAAGAACATGGAGAAAAGTTCTCACATATTCTTTATTTTTTCCCCAAGTGTTCTCTCAATAAAGTTTTGGTTTTTAGAACTAGCCCTTTAGGTGGGGATATAAAGCACCAGATTCTGTTTAGTGACTGTTGACCCTTCTGATTCACCTGACACTGCCTGGTCCTTAAAAACAGCTTTTCAGTCTGGATTAGACCACTTAGCTGTCTAATGTTGCTTAAGGTGGAAGCTGAGGTGAGCTGGTGTGCATATTCTCTGGTCCTTAACTCTTACTCTGTATTGATGTTAATATCTATGGGGAAAAAAAATTTTTAAATTACTGATGCAGAATATACCTGGAACCTCTCTTTGAGCTTCCCATCCATTGCAGCACTCCAATCAAATGAGCTGTCCTTCCACATAATTCAACACCACAGTTTTGTCACTGTGGACTCTAGTTCCTCATGTTTGTTTCCCATGGTGCATGTGTTCATGGGCATACATTTGTGCATTCAAACAACCGCATCTTCCTGTTAAATGTAAAACCCAATATAGCCTAGTGCACCACTGAAGACTGAGTTTAAGCACCTCTAAGGTAGAAATTTTTCTTAAAATGATATTTGGTTTCTTCTGTGGCATTTTTTCCCCTTATAATGACAGTTCTGTTCAATGTGGTGTACTTGCAAGCAATACTTGGTTTTATTTTTTTCCACTTCAGCTGGAGCCTCAAGTGGCAAAGCCTTTTGAAATCAATTGGTGTTATAGCTATTCAGGGAAAAGAAAATAATTCAAATAGACAAACCTACAACTAAATAATTTATTGACCCTGAAATGCTCCCTAGTAGTGGAACTGATGATTTTTAAAATCAGAAAACTATTTTTTTGCCTCCTTGCCTGCCTAGCTTTAACATAGGACAAGGATTTGGAAGCTTTACCCTATGGCTCTTTAAAGAAGTCACAATAAGATCAAACAGAGAGCACCACTTCTGAGTTCTGTCATACACCTCACTGAAGGGAAATTCCTGGAGCCTCTAAGCCACATTTTGCTGTGCCTTATGTCCTCTATATTGTGCTTCCCAGCATAATTTCCCAAGAGAGATATCAAGATAGTGAATGCAGCCCTTCTTCATGCTGACTTTGAGCTCTGTAAACATGTCCTCAGATGTCCCTGATTTTTTTTCCTCAGCTGCTATAAGGGGAGTTCTTCATCAGCTGGATGACGTTGAGACAATCATGACCAGAAACCTGGTTTACCATGTTAGCTGATACAAGGAAGTGTGAACATGTTGGACTGTTGCTTAAACGTACTAGACAGTAATGTTTCATTATCTTCCACAGAATGTGCAAGAGTTGGCCCTGTGCAGCACAAAAGTGGATTTTGACAGGACCAACTGATGAACATACAGTTAGACCTGAGACACAGAAAGCTGTGTGATCTGTTAAGGATGAAAGAAGACAGAACTGCAACAGCAGCAAGGAATGGCAGAATATTTCAATCTTTATGATCAAAATGGGTATAGAATAATCAGTCTTTAAAGTCATGAAAATGTACAGCTTTACTTCTCTAGTAAAATGCATTGCATTTCTTAAAAGAGGAGCTAGTATCATCAGCTTTTATTGACAAACATAAGCCACTTTTCTAGCAGCAGCATAGGACAATCTCAAGTGAGAGAAATATATCTTCAAAATTAGAAAAGAATTAGCAGAGTTTCACCTTGAAAGGCTATTACTGTTGTCTACATGTTCTAACACAGACTATTGTGTTCCTACATAGAACACAGATAAAAATGAAGTGACTCATGTTCCACAAAGGTCCAAATAATACAGTAAAACAAAGTTTCATTGTTTTAATAAGATTGTATGACTGCAAGTGCTGAAAGTTTTGAAATGAAACAGGTCAGACATTTAGCAATCTTATATCACTTTCAATAATTCATCTTCGATTCTGCTTTCACTCATTCTTAGGTTTATAAGCACATAAAAACAAAAGGCCAAAGCAACAGCTAGAGCATTTTCTTGAAAAGTAAAAGGAAATGGAGTCAATTGTATACTGAGGAATGTATCACTTCCAGTGTTGAGGAGATAAAACAACTCTTGGGGACTGTATTTGAGATATTTGTACTCATATACTTTGACCTGTATCTTTCAGTCTCTCCTTCGGTTCTCCTTGCAGCCATCTTTTATTAAAATATGACTCAATGGCTGACAGGAAAAACCTGTTAGTCTTTTCAGTGAGACAGAGGAGACTGCTCTGTAGGTTCATCACATACATGTATTTCTACAGTGATGTTCAAGGAAAACTTCTTTGAAAAAAACAGAGCTGCACACTTCCTTGAAACAGATTATTTTAGGAAAAAAAATAACAACTTTCTTAAGAGATACCTACACACATCTTTAACTTCCATTTCTTTTTTAGCCTATATTTTTACTTTTTTTTTTTTTCCAAGAAATATTAAGCCTTGGCTCTCTGTCAGAATTCTAGTTACCTTCTATATGTAGAGAGGAAAAAGTGTCCCTTTCTACACCTTCCCCATTCAACTGTTGAGGGTTTTCTTCAAACTATATGTTTAACGTTTCTATATTAGGTCATTCCTCTTCCTAAACCTGTATTTTTCAAACCTTAAGTATAGTACTTCTGCAAGTGTCTGTTTAACCTTTCAAGTTAATTGGTTTCTATTGGACTTTGTGTATTGTTTTCAGGGAAGCAGCTTAGTTTGGAATTTTGGAGTGTTTTTCTAAAGCTAACATTCAGTTCCTAATCTCTCTTGATTGTTAAATATTAATTTATTGACCAACCACACTCAGTGTGTCATAATATATCTGATATTTCCTGTGCCCAGAGGACCAGCAGAAACCCAGGTCTAGGAAGTAATGCATACTGAGCCCTGCAGCTACTCTTTTATATATAGATATATATATATGTATGTGTGTGTTTATATAACTATTGTGCCTAGCCAGGTCAGGACCCAATTATATTAAGCACTATATAAATATTAGCATCCACTTCATCCTTCACAAGATTCTTGACCACAATGAAAGGTGTGAAAGATCATAAAACAGGGTAGATTAATTGAGAACCTTGAAGTGATGTCATCATGGTGGCATGCATAACTTACTGAGTAAAGGCAGCACAATATATATGGATAAGATCTACTCTAAGAGGTTGTTCAACTCTATTTTTTTTTTTTAGCCATTGTCCCTCACATTAAGATTTGCATCTACATCAAGTGCTATATCATCAGGCTAGACAATTTATTTCTTCTTTTTTGCTGGAAGCATTTTAATAGCTTCTACCATGAATTTGATTCACTTATTACAATAAACTGGGTTTTTTCCACCATCCAATTAAAACCAGCTCTAGTCTGAAAATAACAGTGTTCTTGCCAGGCAAGCATATCTAAGCCTTTGCTAAGTCTCCCAGATTTACAGGAATTCATAATGCTTAATTAAACTTGAGACACAAACATGAAAAAAAAAAAAAAAGAGAGAGAGACAAAAAATGAAGAGCCACAATTGCTTTTTAATCTGAAAACTAAAGTAAACAAAAAAAATGTTTCTCAAGCACTGTTTTTTCTTATTATCTCTCATTCCAACTATCCTGTGTATTAACTGAAAGGTGGTGCAGTTTCACTGCAGCTTTGAAAGTAACTGCACTCTGCTGAAACTTGCTAGAACAATACTCCTCAGTGAGTGACAATATTTTGTTCAGATGAAGTAACCCAGGGAGACCACTTTCTTACTTTTCTTCAGACAGTGGCACAACATTTTCACAAACAGCTGACTGAAGAGGAAAGCTACATCCCACTGGAAACTGCTAAAATTAATTATGCCTTGCACGGTGCTTTGAAAACTTCAGACTGTTCAAAGTTATCCAGAACAAGTAGGTCTCTTTAGTGAAATTCAACAGCAAAGGAGTCATTCTTAGGAGGCTGAGCTTTATTTTCATTAGCGTGGTACTGGCTTTGTAGCTCTTCTCTTTTTCTTTTCTCTCTTTTTCTTTCTTTTTTTTAAATTTCAATTTCAAAACGAATGGAGGTTCATTAGCTTCTTGCAGTGAAAATCACATCAGTACATAGAACATGCAGTATTGGAAGACAGCAAGATGTGTTTTATTCACTGCTCAAGAGATTCCAATTAAGGTTGTAAAGTATAAATGTACATATTCAAATATTTTGTGAACTGGTTTAACCTTTAAACTTTAGTCTGATGAATTTTAGTGCTCTCTCAGTGAAATGTTGCCAAAAGATCCCATTATAAACCATCAATATATTGTATCAGAGGAAATTTCCAGAATTTTTGCTAATTTGCATTAACATTCGTTGGGTATAATAATGGATTTTCAGGTGGGGATGATTTTATTGTATGCTTAAAAGCAGTCTCCTACCTTAAATCACAGTATTCTAATTTTTAATGATGGACTTCCTTAAATACTATTAAAAAATATTTTCATTTTTCTCTCATCTTCAAATGCAAGTTAAATGATATGGTGTGTATGCCTTGTCTCAGTGAAGTGAGAGTCATTTATGTTCTGGCTGCAGTAGAAATGAACTGCATAACTATTCTTATAAATTTTAAATCACATTTTGGATAAAAATACAAAGCAGAGCAAAATTTTTTCTGTTGAGGTAGTTATTTGATTTCATTACAAATCCTGGAAATGCCTACTTGTCTGTGTCTGTAGCGTTAATCATTTTAGGAATTACAAAAAGTAGTGATGAGATCTAGTTAAAATATACTCAGATTTCTGTTTTAACCATTCTACAAGCATATGTAAATCATCATCCTTAACTTTTGATCCTGAATTTATAATATACTTTACTGTTCTTACATTTTTTAAAAGACTTGTTCTCTTCAAACACTTGCTTAAGCAATATATGAGAAGAATAGTAAAAAAGTAGCAGATTTTTCTTCACGTCCTCCTCTTCCAAAAACATTTTTAAGCATTATTTAGTGCCATGGTCTAGTTGATTGGATAGGGCTGGGTGATAGGTTGGACTGGATGAGCTTGGAGGACTCTTCCAACCTGGTTGATTCTACGATTCTATGTTTTTTTGTTATTTTAACACAACAAGCCCTTACTAGGCAGGAAAATATGAAAGTCAGAGGTATTTCTTACCCTGTCTCTCATAGAAAGTGAGAAACAAGCAATGTCTTCTCCAGGTCAGATAAGTAAGCTTCAACGGACTGTGGAAGAGGTATGGAAGCATCTGCTTGTACCAAGCTTGTGCAGTAACTCTTAATAATCACTTTATAGTGCTCCTGTTTCTGCTAGGCTGCTGCAATACCAACTGGAAGATACCAAATAAGAGGAGATCTGCCAGGCTACTCTTTTCCAGCCATATGGGCTTTTCCAAAGCTCTTTGCCACTACAAGCTGGCTGCCTCCTTGCCACACACACACAAAAAGCATGACTCTTACAGTGCTAGGATCCAAACTACATAGAAAAACACCAAAAGAATTTTTGAACTGCATCTGCATGAAGACTATAGAGAACTGCTGGTAGGATTACCAAAGGTGCCCTTCTTGATAATCCCCCTCATTAATGAGAAATAATATTTCTAAGCCTAGTAATGGTGGATGGAAATGGTTGCTATGAAGTATTCTTCACCAAATCATTTATGGGGCAGAGCTAGTGTTGATTTCTGAGGGAGCTACTTATTCTGCTTGCTTGACTGGTTGCTATGGTTCAGAGAAAACAGCAGCTGCTGAAGGAATAGGAGGGGGAACCTCTAACGAAAGGACACAAAAACCATTAGTCTAAAAAATTGATTAACTGTTAAGGTAGTGGTATCCTGGGTATATTCAGAAACAGAAAAGATGGGGGAAAACAAAGGGCAGAAGCATTTCATCCTATTTTGGTACCCAAATTTTCATTAATGATATATCTCTCTGAGGCTTAAATGAATCATCAGTATGTGACAGTGCAGCAGTTTATCTTTCTATGTCCATATTGCTGATAGTTAAGAGCTAGAAGTATTTCAGACAAAATTGCCAATTTCTGTTCTAGCACTAAGAAAGATGTAAGGTATTTTAGATGCTGCTCTACAGTCTCTTTAGGGAAATGCTACTTGTTTCACAGAGAATATATCTCTTGTAAAGAAACTAATACCTTTAATATTTTCTTCCTTTCTCTTCCCTTCCATTTCCCTCTCTTCTCTGTATTAAGGCACAGAGACATGAAAGTTCTTGACAGAGCATTCATACCTTTATGATAAAACAAGGCCACTTTTTTTTTCCTAAGTAATATCTCTAATTTACCTGAATGTTATTCAAACTGAATGAAGTAAAATTTGTCTTACTCAAACCATTGCTATTAGAAATATAGACAATAACTGTGACTTTCAATATTTGTAGAGATTATACTGGTTTTACCTCTCAATCTTTCAAAATAATTCATGATCTTTGATGTTCAACTTAAGACAACTTCAATCACCTTGATTTCAAAAAATATCTGAATATTCATATCTACCTACTTTGAAACTAGCTTGAGTATGTCTAAATGTCTACACCTTGGAAATTATAAACTAACCCAAAAAAATGCAGTTCTTAAAGTACCGTGAAAAGTTTACTTGGCATTTTTCATTAATATTTTTCCTTAACAAATATTTGGAAAGATTATCTAGTTTTCAAAATTAAGCACTCGGCTGTCACTGCCCAGCACAATGCTCAGTACTTTAAAAGTATTTTTTACAAGCAATTTTGGAACTGCCATCCTGTGTATCATATTAATTCCACCAAATAACATGATGTAACAGAGGTCTGAAATGATCTGCAGGCTGGCATGCTTGCAGCAAAATTAATTAGCAGTTTAATAATATCTTCTGTGGAAAAGAAATCTAACACAGAAAACTAAGGCCTAGAGTTGTGTTTCTTTCCCTTTTGATTACTCATTCGTTTTTATTGTTATTTTATTGTTATTAATATAACAATTATTGTTATTAGTGTAACAATTGTTGAGATACTGGAATGTGTCCAGAGAAGGGTGATGAAGCTGGTGAGGGGCCTGGAGCACAGCCCTGTGAGAAGAGGCTGAGGGAGCTGGGGGTGTGCAGCTGCGGAAGAGGAGGCTCAGGGCAGACCTCATTGATGTATACAACTACCTGAAAGGAGGTTGTAGCCAGGTGAGGTTGGTCTCTTCTCCCAGGTAACCAGCAACAGAACAAGGGGACACAGGCTCAAGTTGTGCCGGGGAGGTCTAGGCTGGATATTAGGAGGAAGTTCTTGACAGAGAGAGTGGCATCGGAATGGGCTGCCCAGGGAGGTGGTGGAGTCACTGTCTCTGGAGGTGTTCAAGATAAGACTGGATGGGGCACTTAGTGTCATGGTCTAGTTGATTGGCTAGGGCTGGGTGATAGGTTGGACTGGATGATCTTGGAGATCTCTTCCAACCTGCTTGATTCTATGAGTCTATGAGTCTATATGTTTTCTCTATTTCACCGTTACTCTTGCTGCATTCTCTATTTCTGCATGTAGATATTTTCTCTATTCTTTTCTCCGTGGGGATTTTGGCACAATTATATCAGCTGGTAGGAAAGGTCTGAACACATTTGAGGAAGATATTTTTCCCAAAGTGTCTGTCAGAAAGTAGGGGGGAAGGGGAGAGAGGTGAGGGAGGCTTGTTCCCTTCCACATATAGATCTGAACAAATGGGTCCAGCTGCAGCCGTAACATTTGCAAAGTATCACGAAAATTAGCAAATCTTTTGTCATTTTTCCAAGGACTCTCTCTGTGCTGTTCTTGTTTCAGTGAAGATCAGCTTTCAGTAATAATTTTTCAGCATTTATTACTGTACTGGCCAATTAAGCTATTTTACTAGATTATCATGACCTCAGCCATTCTTGTAAAACCTTTGATTATTTACAATTTTTTTTTTAAATTTTACTTTAGTTTAAGACCTCCATATTACATGGGGG
>WBNM01043243.1:12133-44348 GCA_013399055.1 Ramphastos sulfuratus
GGGGTTAGGGCAATGGAATTCACATAACTTAATAGACAAAGAAAATGTTGACCTGCCCTTGCCCCAAAATTTCCAATGAGCTTTTGGATTGTCTTGGAATTTTTTTATTTTTATGTCGATCAGATGAGATAAAATCTGGGTTTTCTTAGTTTCCAGTGAGAAGAAGACTTTGGGGCTGACAGTAAACATATTACTGACCTTAGTGATAATAACATCAATAATTATAAATTCTTATGCTCTGGAAAATAGAAACAAGACCTTAAGGAGTCTGACCACACTGAGTTTTCACTGCTACTGCTCAGTTATCACTTTACATTTTCATGAGGACAGCTATTAAAATGTCAAACCAATTGTGAGGAACTTTTAGGTAATGGAAACTAACATGCAGAAGGTAACAGCTGAATGGGAAAGATGTGGAAGATAAATACCTGAGTTAACTTCTAAATGAAATAATTTCTCAGGAAATATTTTTCTGAGCCATGTAATGCTTCATGTGGTTTTGACATTAATCTAAAGCATCTTCTTAGAGGAGAAAACAATATTAAAATATTTGGAGATACTAGGAATGTTATACTAAGATCTTGAACCCTCCTCTTTCTTGATAATAGTGCAGCTTGGATGGTTTAGCAAAAATGGTAACTCACAAGTTCAGAAATGCTAAAGTTACTCTTCAGCTACTACACAATGAAAACTCTGGAAGGACCAGCAGCATGTTCAGCAATACTTGTGGAAACAGGAGAACAAATTTGAGCCTCTTTGAGAACTTCTCAAAACCAGAACTGTAAATCTAACTTTGAAAAGTACACTATTTTTAGTCAAGGATAAGGTTTTGGATATTTTTTTTTTCCTTCTGTTTTTTTTTTTTAACCAGATGTAGTGAAAACTGAGACTACAGCAAGGCCATTTACAATTATCCCTGGTTAGGAGATGAGAACCTTCTTTTTAACACCAGTAAAGACTGCCAAAATGACTTAGGAAATATAAAAGAGAAATCAAAGATTGTTAAAGTCAAGTGAAGTCTCTGACTTGTGTGCTTGTAATTAGGCTCTGTTTTTGAAGTCTGCAGAAACTGTGTTTATAGAATTTCAGTGTTACAGAATGCTTTTGTTTGTTTTGTGACTCCATATGCTTCAACTGTGCAAGCACTTTCTGTGGTTCTTACTGGAGGTTTACATGGAACAAGGAAAGAACTAAAAGTTTCTGTCACTACACGATCATATTAACAGAGAGACATTGAAGAATAAGAGGGTATAGTTTGTGAAACGTGAAAAAAATACTCCAAATAAAATACTATTTAATAGTTAAGGGAAGATCACTCCTATATTCTCTCATGCATTAACATTTAAGAAATACCACTGTCATAGGAAACTTTGAGAGGCAACAAAACTGGTTATCAACTACTATTTTGTTCAAACCCTACTGCAGCCACAGAAATTCCTTCATCTCTTTAGAATTTCTCCTGTACTTTTTTTTTCATTTTTCAGCACAAGTACTCCAGCAAAGACAAACTCATCATCATAGACAGTGATTTATCTGTACACTTAAACTGAAACTGCTTTCTCACATGCAGTGAAAGTAGAGATATTGAATCACTATTAAATGAATACACATTTTAAAATATTTTGTGCAAATGCCAAATCAGTCCTTAATCATCTTTGTATCTGCTTACCATATTTAATACTGTTGCTGCCAAAAGATGTGCCAAAAGACACATAGAGCCTTAGGGAGATTGGCACACTTGAGAGCTACATAAATTTAAATAATCTCTTTACATCCCAAAATAAATGGAAGTGGTATTCAGACCATTCAAGTGCAGCTACAGTGAGCTAAGAAATTGGAGTTAACTGTGAGGGAGTCCCACAGCAGGAAGGATTATTTTGATTAATCTGGCCTAGATAATTTTAAAATTCCACAAAGACATTTTATTAAATTACTAATAATCTGGGAGAGAAAGGACTTCTTCATGCCAGTCCATGTTTAGTATATTTTTTTCGGTTTTCTGACAAATTAAAACAGGCAAGCTTAAACCTTGTGGCCTGAGCCTAATCTGCATTTAATTAAACTGGAACAAATATTTTTAAAGTGTTAGGAGGCCTAAACAACTATGGTTTTAATTTTTCTTTCCTGTCAAAGGAATCCATGTAAGACTTCCTGCACTAAATAAACAGTCACTAGCTGAGGTGTTTAAGAATGAAAAACAAAAATAATAACAATAATAAAAACTCCTGCCAAGATAATTGCAAACATCTGTAGTCTGATTTGTATTTCAACTCTTCGATAAACTTTGGCTAGAAAAAAAACTCAGAGAACTAACACTTCAGGGCATCCTTTTATTGCTGAAATTTGCATCTACGTAACAGTCAAAACTATTTCAATTATCATTTTCAAAATTTTAGCAAAATAAAATATTGAGAAACAAAGCAGCAATGTCGAAGCAGACCTTTTCACATCGAAGAAAAGTTTCTGAAGAGGCAAGGGAATTCAGGCATTATAGAGTTCATGTATTGTAAACACAAAATGGAGTAAAACCAGAGCAATGGGCAGCAGACTCCACTCACTGGAACAGGCTGGAATCCACTTGTCCTTCCAGCCAGTTGAGTACTCTAGCGATTACGTTATGCGATGTCATTCTTTTCCTGAATTAATATTTAGTTACATGAAGTAGGCCCTCTTCAAATGGAGATTGATATTTACTCATTCCAGAGTTTCCTACAAGCTAGGAGTTATCATGCTCTTTTGAGATGTGGAAGAACCAAGCTTAAGACTTTGCTCTAAATCAAGTGTAAAGAGTTTTGGTCCCAGCACTTCAACGCAGCAGATAAATGCTCCAGCAAGTGTACAGGCTGTGGGTAGAAAGGCCACTGCCTCCTCCAACTTTTTTTGTGAATGATAGTGAAACCTGCTGGCTCTTTCCATATTTCTCAACATAAAATTGTTTATGATGTACTATAGTCCATTCCACTAAGATCTTAATTCACTGGGAGAAGAATTGGACATCACCATAACAGTTTTAAAACATATTTGCTCTGCTTATTGCAGAATAAAATAGTTACAAAGAACCATGAATAAGTACAAACACTTCTAAGGAGTTACATGGATTGCCTGGTGAGTGGTGCATGTGTGAGGAGTGGCTGTTTCTGGATCATATATAGCTCAATATCATCATCGCGAGTTTAGTAGATTAACACAGTGTTAAATAAGTTGACTTTCTAACTACAATCAAGACAAGGTTTAGAGAAATTCAGTTAGCCTATCTTTTATTTTTAATTACTTGACCATGCTAAGTAAATATACTGCTTTTTGTTGACAAAAATGTCCTTTAGGTGATGGGAGCCCTTGTAAAATTTACTTTTCTATGTGAGAAGTATGAGGGGAAAAAGGTCTCTTAGAAATGCTAGGTAAGGCCTAACCTGGACAAGCACAGGAATTAGGAGATCCCTAGGTGCAAAATTGAAATAAAAAATAAGAATTTATAGATTGGACAATGTCTCACAACTATCACAACTAGCTGGACCTGTGGGCAGAATGTGCAGCAAACAGGCCACATTATAAACAGAGAAATGTAAATACCATTTTGAGATGTCAGTTAGGTGGTCCCATAGCTAGTGTCAGAAAACTTTGTTGATGTCTCTTCTATCAGCTTCCCTTGGTGTTGGTCCATTATTTATCAAGAGTACCTAAAGCAAAAGGCATAAAGGATTTTTTTTTTCCCATTAAGCAGAGTCTTCTCTTCTGTCTTCTTACAGGTCTTTTCCAGATTAAATGATTCTATGACTCTTCACTAGTACTGTTTTATCAGTGCAGAGCTGTCCATGCCAGACATCTAAATTTGCTTATAAACACAGTGAACACTTTACAATTTGGTTGTTCCTGTAATTCTCTGAGATAATAAACAAAGCCCTCTAGCAATGAAGCACGCCTTCACTCTTTCTTGACCACTGTTCAGAACTGTTTGAGAGCATGAGAACTGTTCAGCCTTTCACTTAGCAAGATTGTGTTTCTTTTTACTGCTGAGATCATGAATAGCTATATGGAAAAAAAAAAAAACAAAAGTTTTCACTGAAGAAGAAAGGTTAGATGAGGCTTTAAAACAAGGCATTTAACAATGTTAGCACAGATTATATGGTTTGAGATGTTGACTTTCTTGGTAACGGTTGCTATGCAAGGTAATCTGATTTGATGCCATCAACTATAATGAGTGAACATTTCAGGATTATTGCACTACATTAAAAAAGAAAAAAAAGAACTCAGAGACTCTAAACAAATAAGTACAATGAATTTCAAGAGTCATATGGGAAGAAATACAATGGTGAGTTCAAATTGCAGAAAGAGAAGCGAAAGAAAAGAAAAATGGGTGGAAAAGCAAAGATATGCACTGATTGCACTTTGGAATGTATTTCAGCAAATTAGGCATCAAAACCATTATGAAATGATTGATACTAAACATAGGAAACAAACTATGATTCTGTCTTCAAGCATTTTTCCATTAACAAGAAAGAATAGTTTGGTGGAAATCCATTTACACTTTACTCACAGATTTCTTCAACAACATTTCATTGGTCATTAGCCTGCAGATATCAGACCAATGTTCTCCATATGCAAGTTCATTAACAGTCTGAGTTCTCCAGCAGCTCTTTATGAATGTTCAGCAGATAGTGGCTTGATTTTTACAGCTTACATTCACTCATGCTTACTGGTCTACCATTTCTATACAGCACTGAAATTTAGTTACATTTGATAAGGAGGCTATGATTCACCTGTGACTTTTTAAACAACTTTCATTAAAGTCAACTTTTTAAAATCTATATACATAGCCAAGACACAACATAAAAGAGTCTCAGAATTGGTTTTGAACCTTATTCAATCCTTCAAACCCAGTATTACAAAATTATGGATGAGAAATCTCTCATGAGTAAGCTTTCTTGGCTGTAATATTAAAAAGATACTACTTAAGATTGTAATTTGATTCTGTAGCTGATGATCCACTATTCCAGTTATGCAAGGATGTGAAACTAAAATATTGACTGAAAGAAAAAAAAAAAAAAAGAAAAAAAAAAAGATAAAAAAATTCTCTCAATTTCGTTTAGGCTGCCATTGATACTACTTGTCAGCTTTCTTTTTAAACCATGTCACTCACCTCTATACATTTTCAAATTACAATCTTTTGAGCATTTTACAAATTCTCAATACTTCAAATATTTATTTTTCTCTAGTAACCTTTTAGGATATCTTCAGTTTAATTTTTCATCGCCATTGACCATTCAGACACCAATAACTTATCTACATGACTCCTTTCTTTGAAGTAAACAAATAAAGCAGTGGGTGTCACTGCCTGTTCAAGCAGCATGTATTAGAGTGACTCAAGTTAGCCCCTTTCATGAACACTTCATGGTTTTCATATTTTGAAATGTCAGAGTAATGGAGATCCTTTGTTATGGGCATTGTGGTGCTAATACCTCCTGCTTTGGATTGTCATGCAGACCTACAAAGTCTTCAAAAGTTTCCTATAATTACTTTTTTGGCATTTCCATCTTTCACTTCAGTCCAACTGGTTTATCTTGGCAGGAAATTTGCAAGTGTCATTCCTTTCTTCTGATATTCTCCTTTTATATATATTACACCACATGCTCAGTCCTCCTGAATCACCCTTTTTAATAGGCTTTATATCTTTATATTTTAGGTTTTTTTTCAGACTAAGCCAAAAGTAATTTCTTTGTAATTAATCATGTCTTGTTTATTAAAAAATAAAATAAAAAAGAAAGGTAAAAAACCAGTCACTCTTTACTCCATAGTTCAGCTACTGTGTTCTCATTATACCTTCTTGTATCTAAAAAGAAACAATATTTCAAAATGCTTTGGCTTCTTTTCTTTAGGAAACCAGCATGTTTTTCTTTCTACTTGTTACTTTTTCCTCCTTACACAGTTCGGCTTTAACAACACTTACCTGCCGTCAATTTCCTTCTGCCTCTTACTTTCTCATTCAGATGAAGCTTCTGTTCAATAGTTTTCAGCCTCTCCATGTTACTGGCAGAAAAGCTCAAAGTAAAGCCCTGCACCTTCTTCCCCACAGACTCAAGAGGAGATGTCTGAACCACACTTTCAAAAGCTTGCATCTCCACTCTTTGTCATTTATACCCACATATACATTAGCTGCCTTCCCTTGCCATCTAAATTATCTTATCACTGAGCTGTCTAGGACTCTCTTTAGTGTAACAATTTCATTTCACAGCAAGTACTGCACTTTCCCTGTCAGCTCTTTAATTACAACGTCAGGAAAATTGGTGGAGGTTGAGGAGGAAATGACTATTTCTCTTATGCTTTGCGGGTGGAGGTTGTGTGTGTTGGGAGGGGGGGTGTGGAATATAAAGGATATAAAGGCAGTGAATTTAAAAAAAAAAAAAAAAAAGAGAGAGAGAGAGAGAGAGAAGAAAACTTCTTTTTTCCTAACAGGACAACCTCAAGAAGAGTTATTTGTGTTCTTTCCTGGACTTTGAGACTCTCAAACCCAGAAAACAGTCTGCTTATCTCTGAAGCCATCCATACTGTTGTTGACTATCCAGGTACTGCCTATAATTTTGTTGACACTTCTTAACTTGTCCTTGCAAGCAGCTTGTATAAGCATTCTTCTCAAAACTTTCATCCAAATAAAAACATTTCATTATTCATCTAAGTAAGGAAACACATTACAGATTCTGTGAAGGGCTTTACTATTTTGTTTTCAACTTTATGGTCTTATTATTTTGTTTTCAACTGTATAGTTTTATTAAGTGATTCTAAAATTGATTAACTGCATGAGAAGATACTGCTGTTGGCCAGGTCCTTGATGAGTTCTAATTATTGTAGCTCCCATCTTTAGTATGAGTGATGGAGCAATGGCAGTTTGCATTGTGGAAGACTAAAGCAGAGTCAGAAAGGTCTGACAGCTTAATTTTTGGTATCAGTAAGCAGCAAATAAGATAATTTGAGATAATTTAACACTAAAGCAATCATGGAATGGATGGTATGTGATTTATGGTATGTAAGGCATATCAATACATCAGTGTATCCCAAACACCAGAGACTACTGGAAAAAAGAAACTTTGTACTTAAAAGACTGCTTCTGAAGTCATGATAGAAATTCAATAGGCATTTAGATTCCAAAGATCTGTTGTCACAAATAGTTTAGAATGATGCATTTGCTATGTAAGTTCTCTTAAAGTTACAGTGATGTGAACCATACAAAACCAAAAACTTCAGAAGCCCACTATTGGCCCAGCATTCTGTTGCTTAGTACCTTGAAGACTTGTGACATACAAACTTCAAACATTTGTTACTGAAATCAAACAGCTACACGTTTATTATCTTGAAATGTATAGAAAGATGGCTTTTAAAGACAGATTCTTTTAGCTTCCTTTATTATTTAAAATCTTTTATTCTAATTTCTTGTTATTCAGTAGTATGTGAAGTAATATGTAAGTTAAAAAAAAAAAAAAAGAAAAAGTGAGATATCTTTAGGGTCACAACAATACCACAACTGTCACATCAATAATCAACTTTGAATATTTCAATAAGAAATTGGATAGACTAAGAAGATGAACGAATAAAATGTTTAGAGCAAGTAATACTTAATCTGACATCATCAGTTTGGTAGGTAGGCTAATTCATCTACAAAACATTCCTTAACTCTGGAACTTTCTGGTAACTGGTGAGAGGTTTTGAAATGTGACACCTTGGTGACAAATTCCTATTCTTGTCCCATTATTTTGCTACTTAAACATGACATTGAGATCAGTTGCAGTTTTGAAAAGCAAGCCTGGAAGAACAGAGTGCTGCACCAAAGGCATAAGTAAATGGAAATTGGTCTCCTATTTTGAACAGGTGTTTGATACCAACTTTTCTGTTTACCATTCCTAAAAATTAGATGGAAATATTATGGTACTACATAATTATGGAACTGCATAACTATGGATTTTGGTCATTATTGGTAAAATTGTAATTGAATTACGTAAATGTAAATGTTGGAGTGAATATTTTCTTAATTTGTATCTGAAAGCAGAAACTTTAAAGCTTCTTAGTATTTTCCTAATTTGATAGTATTAGAAAAAAAATCAAAACACTGTAAATGGGAAAAAAAAAAAAAAAAAAAAAAAAAAAGGAAAAAAACCCAAAACTAACAAACAGCTTCTGGCTAATGTTATTAGCCCTTGAAAATCATTAAATATGGTCTTCCTTCTGTCACACCTTTGGTAAAATAGTTCTAGATATCAATACTTCATTACTGCTTATGCCTAGAGATACTTTTAATCTTTCCTCTGTTTTACTTTCTTCATATTATAGAAGGGACATAAAACAGACTATTTTGGAAGCCTAAGGCAAGTGGCAAAGCAGTCCATAACTATGGGGGGGGGGGGGGTTGAGAAAATGAAGCATATATTTCTTTCATCCATGTTTCTTTCAGAGTTTTATATAAACAAAGAACAACAGTTTGATTTAGTAACAGCCTAATATCAGATTGTGCCTGGGGATCTGTGGTAAATGCCTATTAAATCTGTAGATCTTGATCCTAAGCCAGTGGAAAGACTCCTGCAGACCTGAAAGCAATTAAGGCTGGTTCTGTTTACCTTAAAATTAGGGAGCAGGGAAATGTTTCTTTCGAGGTGTCCTTAAATCCACAAGGCGCAAAGTAGGGAAAGAGAACAAGCTCAAACAGCAGCTTTGTACATGAAAAGCAGGGGGTAAGAAATAAGCTGGGCATTCAGATACTCTGAGGAGCAAGGGCATTATGTTACACGTAGACAAAGTGGATTTTTGTACATCTAAATATATATCAACTGAGTATATTGAGTACAGAGTGTATTGGTATATGTTGACCTGGTATCCTGAAGTTGAGCCAGTTGTAAATCTGCAGTTTGCTTATTCATTGCAGCATACCAGACTATATTAGCAAGAACTGAGCCAGGATAAAGGAGAGAGTGGTTCCTCCTCTCCATTTGGCACTTGTGAGAAAAGACTTGAAGTCCTTTGTCCAGTTCTGGACAATATCTTCCCCAATATCAGCTGGATCATGCCATATTATAACCCAGAAGCAGGTGATAGCACTGACACACCATGCACAAGGAGAGCCTGAGAGAACTTCTGCCTCAGAACAGAATGTGTAGGGAAGGCAAAACCAGTCTCTCCTCAGAGATGCAGTGAGGCAACCATTACAGGTTGCAAGATGGGAATTCTGGTTAAATATAAGTACTGTTTGGTTTGGGGTTTTTTGGTGTTTTGTTGTTGTCGTTTTACTGTGAGTGCAATCAAATGTTGCTGAAGGACTTAATCACAGTTGCCTTTTCTCAATTTCTGTCTCAAGCTATTTGGAAATTTTCCACTGGAATACTGTCTTTTTAAATTGGAAACAGCAGTTGAACAACATCAGAACATTTCTTAGAGTCCTATTGCTTTTCTTAGGAAGATTTTTCAGGTGCAGGATGAGGAAATCTTAGGATAATCAAAATCCTAATGATTCAGAAATCTGCATTGAGTAACAGGGGTACCAGTTTAAGCTCTTTGTGACTTGCAATGGGGATAAATACCATAGTATGCCATATTCCACACAGAGGCATGAGACATGCCAACATGTATTCACACCTTTTTCTGAACAACAGAAGAATAGCCTGCTTGTTAATCTAAATATAAATGAAAAGAAATTATTAAAATAATGAATGTTACTAAAGTTGCCATTGCATGACTTCTGTCCACTGCATTTGTTCATGCCTTCTCACTGAAGTTTGCCATCAAATCTTTCCACCTTAAAGGCTCTGGAAATAAAGTTCTTGAAATGAATAGGAAGCTGCAAAATGAATGCCAAAGAACTCTCAGGGTATTTCATGGATACTCACTCCCATCTTGACCAAGGAGAAAGCCAGTAGTTTAGAGTTAACTTTTCTCCCTCCATCATTCAATCTGTCCCAAAGACAGAATTTCATGCAGCAGGAAAATGTGTGCTACACAGGCAGAGGACATGACAAAGGCAACAAACAGAAGCTGTGGTTGTCTTAAGGCTCTACTTGTCCCATCCCCTAAAGTGAATGACTGGACTTTTGGCAGCTATGCCAACAGGTAGCCAGCTTCCACTTGGAATGATTGTTCAATATTACCCTGAAGGACGCACTGCATTCCTCATAGTGGTATCTGTGAAATAACTTACTGTGAGAATTACCACTAGCTGTGAGATAGCTGAGCTAGGAGCTGCAAAGAGACTTGCTGTACTCTGCAGCACCATCCAGACAGAAAATCCTCTGTCTGTGAATACGTCATTTTCTTCACTCAAGTTCTGAATTGGTTTTGTCTCTTGTGGACTGAAATGAGAAGATGGCACGACATGCTTCTCTGACATATGTATGCATCACTAACTTCTTAGAATAACAAGTACACTGCAAGTCTGCACAGGGGCAATGAATGGTTCTTAAAATGCACATACATATTTTATAGCCTCATTATAGCAGGCTGGCTTTATATTTCTCTTTTAAAGTCTTGTATTTTTAGTAAGGTATTTTCCCATTGTGACAGTCAATCTAACAAGATTATGATAGCTGGATTTATCAACATATCATTTGTTGCCCTCTGGTGAAATTCATATGCTTTCTAATGAACTGAGGAGATTTGAATGAATCACATATTTCTTATATGTGACAGACTCAAGTATTTTCCAGTGGCATAAGTATGTACAGTTATAATTACTATACATGATTTTATCTGAAATGTGGAAAGAGTTTAGGTAGAGAAAGAAAATAACTCCACATACCACTTCGTTTTAAAACGCGTAATTGAGGTATAAGAAAATCAGACTTATTAAGCTGTAGTAACCTGAAGAGTGAAATTTATGAATGCCAGCATATGATCAAAAAGGTTTTCCTGGAAAATTTGCACCTGAATGTCGTAACATTGACACTGCCATAGGTGCCTTAAATCATATGCTAAAGGTAGACCTTATAGACTCATAGAATGGTTTGGGTTGGAAGGTACCTTGAAGATCATCTAGTTCTGACAAGAATTACAAGAATTAGCTCACAAGAATAAGCTTGCTGTTGAGAAATTACCTTCTAGATCACATTTTCCCAAATCTAGCATAGCAGCAAGCCTATTCATGGAGGAAGACCTAATTAATCAGGCACAGAGTCACTGCATTTGTAGACTTACTGTCAGTTTTATTTCAAAGGTGAGGTCCTGTTACAAGGAAGGCGTAGCAGCTCTGCATTGCACTTGCCTCTGATGGAAATAAAATGCTAGTTGAGCCAAAGCAGGGAGTTTCATCCACAAGCTGAGAGCTAGCAGTTTCACTGAACAAAGTGAGAAGTGAAAGAAAATGAGCATATTATGATGGAAGCCTGTCACTATATTGGCTCGCTAACCCTGGTAGTAAATATGTGTGTATTTAGAGCACAACACCAAAAACTGTGAGCCAGGCTTCAAAATTCACTGTGTCCACAGACTACAAATTTTAATAATCAAGATTACCATGTCTGTATTCTAATTTCTCAGAGGACATCCTTTTCACCTCTTCTGATGGTGATTCATGCCAGGTCTTACTCCTATCTATCTTGTACATTTTATAGAGCACATTGTGCCTGTCTGCTTCAGGGTTTCTTTCCTTGATATCAAAGTACAGTAGCTGACTGGCTAGGTTTTTTTTCTGGTAATATATTTGCAGAGACACATTATACCAATACCTTTTAGACTAACAAGGTATTATAAATCACCAGTGTTTCAATCTGAGCTTGTTGATCTGATTTTCAATATACCTCTGCCCTTTTTCCCCTAAAATACATTTGTTTTCTAATCACAAGTACCTCTTGCCACCCAGTCACCTACGAAACTTCCAGAGAGCAAAGGAACAGCACTATTGATCTGGAGGAATGTGTGCATTAAGAAGCACATGCAGGCTAGTTTGAGGATGTTTCCTTTAACCAGCTGAGGATAAATATCCTATGGAATGGTCGAGTGATGACATTATCTGGTATGCTTCCCAAGTAAAACATGTTGCATGTAGCAGAGCAACCAAAATATTGTTCTGCCGTATTAAGGGACTGACTTCTGTGGTTTAACTCAGGTAACTTCATCCAAGCTGCATGTGTCATAACTGATAAATGATGATGAAAGAAGGATAAAAACTGATGACTTGGTTAGTGATTTACAGCACCTCTTCTAATTTGTAAGGCAGCAAACATGATGCAGTCCTCTAATGTGCTTTCTGAGTATAGATTTTTCAAGTATGTATTCAGACTTCTATCACAAGGCAAGCCAGAAGAAAATACCAGGGAAACAGAAGCAAAAAAAATGTTGATATGAAAAATTACAGAGAAGTGGTAAGTCCTTTGTCCATGTCAGATTGTCTTTAATCAGAAGCAGCTCACTGAGACTCATTTTTAACCATGAAGTAAGTAATGAAGCTGGTCCCACTACTCAATATATTTGAGTGGTGCAGTTTTATTCTAATGACAGAAAGATAAAACAATGTTTTTGTCTTAAAACTGTTTCTCTGTTTTTCTGCCACTGATAGCTTCATTTGTTAGAACTCTGAAGCTTGCCTTTTTTTCGTTTATTTATTTGTTTAGTAAGGTCTCCATCTGAATTCTATAGGACATTAGGACTTAGAATTTTAGATTTTAAGGTCTATTTCTCCATGGTAAATTTGTGATTATTGCACTGCACTCATTCCTTAAACACAATTTCTATTTTATTGCTCTTCATTCAAGATTTTAACAAATTTCTTTTGAGTAATTTGGAACAGATTGGTTTCTTTGAGCAGGTTCTTTAAACTTCCCTTCTCTAACTCAGGCTTCACAGAATTAGATTTCTTTCTCACTGTTCTCCAAAATTCTGTCAGGGTTTCATTTCTGTGCGTCTGACCATAACAGTCAAAAATGCCCTCCTTGAAAAAGTTGATGGCAGGGCAGATTACTGAAGGCAAGATAGCTGCTTAGCTGCAGGTAGCCACATAGGGACTTAAGGACAACTGGAATGATAAATTACAGCTATTGCCCCAGAGCTGTCATTTTAACCACATTAGAGGAGCTGACAAGCATGTGCTTCCTGCTAGAGCTGAGCTCACATTGTAAGACAAGTTTTATAACGTGCCCCCTGTACATAACTGTGGTACCTGACATTCCCTTACACTTGCTTTTAGAAAGAGTAACAGAGCCTTTTGTGAGAAGCTACTCCCCATTGCTGTTCTACCATCACAAAGCTTAAAAAGCAACCCTCAGTGTACCTGTCTGGGACAATTCTGCCCCTGGATCTGAGTATATGATTTGGACTCAGATTGCCATCTTTTGACTTTTAAAAGTGATGATGGAGTGTCTTATGAACCCTGAACTGAATCACCTCATGAAAAAAAATGGATTAGCAAAATCATCATTCAGGGACATTAAAATCTGCTCTTGATGAGTGCTGGAACAAGTAGAAGTCCAGCTTGCCAGCAAGTGATTGTTCAGGCAAGCTTTGTTGTTTAGTTTGTTTCATTTGGTATCAGTATACAACTATCACATGAACATTTTCCAGAAGTGTCAATTCATGGTAAGAAAAAAACATTGCCTGAAATACATTATTTTGTATTTTAATAAGATGAGACACGCAAGGTAGTGCTGCTCAGTCTCAAAATACTCTAAGCATTAAAAATTCATCTAAAATCTGAAGTCATTATTCACTCCTCAGGTGAAAACAAAACAAAACAAAACAAAACAAAACAAAACAAAACAAAACAAAACAAAAAAACACCACCAAACCCCTGATCTTTCACTGCTTCACAGGAAGAATGAAATTTTTTTCCCTAACCAATCTATACAAAGCAGACAGAACTTTGCCTTTTAAACACTATTTTTAGTAATAAAAAAATCCCAAACAAAACAAGAAATAACCCCCAAAACTTTTCTTCAAAGCAAACAGGCAACACAAGTCATTAGGTACTTTCTTATGCCCAGGTCTCTCTCACAGATAAAGCTGCATGTGCATGGCTTAATACATTCTAATATTGTCAACTTTTAGCTTAGTGTTCTGTAGAAGTCAAGGGATGTATACAAGAGGGGGAGGTATTCTTATCTCTATGGTTCTTCACATATTGCAAGGAATTTCTCATATATCCAAATGAAAGTCTTTTATACAACGAGGCATTCTTCTTGGGTTTTTTGTTGGTGATTTTTTTTTTTTTTTGAGAAATGTGGCAAGTGTTTTCATATCTAGGTAAGTTTATTTGTTTAAATAGCTCCCATACACAGATGAATGATTTGAAAGGAAATAGGAATGCTTGCATGATGGGATATGGTTGCTGAGTGATGTCTGTGGGGACTGCTTAGCGTTGATAAATAACTAAGGAATTTGTCTATCAACATTTTGCATAAATGTCAGTCATAGAACTCGTGGTTGAGTTGAGGCAGCCCTGAATGACAATGTATTTCTCATTTATGTACAAGCTTTAAAGGAGAATAGGGAAACAGAAAACTTATCTCAGAGCAGCATATGCTTTTTTTTTTTTTTTTTTTAATGCAAGTGTCCTCCACACAGAGCATTCTCTAACTGCATTCTCTGAGAATGTGCAGAATCCAAATAAAACTCAGGTGAACTTAGGCATTTGGCAGGTTAGCAAAGTAATATGAATGTGTTTCATGACTAAAATACTACATTTCAGAGAGTCCTTTACATTAAGTCTGATACCAGATTTGTCAAGTCTATAGGCTCTCAAAAAGAAGTCTCTCATTTCAGGCAGAAAATACACCAACAGCCTTTAGTAAGTTTTACACTTCCTCAGGCAATTAACAAATACTCTGTAAGAATCCAAAAATCCCACATACCCCCACAGAGCTGAAACAGTAACAAGAAATAAATACCATAGGGGTGGAACAGATATTTTGACAGACTATATTTCACCCTGTGTTTATGTATATATTAGAGGCCTCTGAATCAGCTTGCCCAAAAATTTCACAATATTGCTCTGTTACCCTCTCACTGCACTAAGCCCACTTTGGCTTAGCTCTGCCTCCAAAGCAGTTAGGAACATGGATATAATGCTCACAAACAGGCCCCAGGGAGTTGATAAAGCACAGCATGATATCATTTCAGATTAGGAGGGCCTAGAGAATTTCTTTAGTATTCAGCGGTTCCCTAATTAGTCAATTTAAAATAGCCTGAGATTGGTATGCATAATAGCTTCATAGCGCCCAACAATCTCTGCTGTTAAGATTCCTGGTCAGTGATACATACAGGGTTATCTCTTCTCTCTTTGAAAATGCTGTAAAGCAGGGATAACTGGAGGTTGCTCTTGGTTTACACAAACACAAGCAAGAGCAGAACCAGGACCAAAGGTCTTACAAGTATTCCCTACCAGACTGAAAAGCTACAAAATAAACTTCACAGAAACTAGGCCCTGCTGGGTCTGAGAAGTTTTAGGAAGCTGGGCTAAGAATTACTTCTTTCATAATTTCCCATTTTGAACAGGATTTTAAACTCTAAGTGTCTCAACACTCCTCTTCTCTAGTGAGCCCCAGCATCCTCAGAAAATTGGCCATCTGTGACAGGTTCAATCTAATACTCTAGATAAAACTGCACAATCTGCAAAAAAGGAGATGATGGCAACTTTTTTTCAGCTTAGATTTTACTTTGGCTATAGTCATGTATCCTAAAATCCCAATACAAATAGTTAAAGCTATCTTGTGTGTTAAATAGGGATAAAGGATGATAGCAGAAAGGGTGACTACAGGAAAACTAAATGCTGAAGAAATGGCATTGATCTTATATCACAGAGCATCTTCTCACTACACAGCACCCTGTTTGATCATTGCAGGATAAGCTTTGTTTTGTTGACTTCACCAGAACTTCAGGGAACACTGACAAAGGTAGAATATCTGTAGGGGAGGGTTTCTGAAAAATCACAATTAAAGACTATCCTATCACGTCTTAAAAAACGCTCTTCATTTTCTTATACAAAACTTCAAATCAGAATGAAGCCTTCAGAACCACATTTTTTCATTACATATAGGACTACAGTGGGATTAACACAGGCAATAGTACTCACAATACAGACTCAGGTACACTACAGAGAACAAAACGATGCTTGCTTGCTTTTCCCTGAACCTCTGCAACTGTTTTATTTTCATTATATATCCCAACTTCAATAATTCTTAGCATCTCTAAACCACTTCATTTCTTTGATTGCGGTGGAACTACTGAATTCAATAGAAGAATGACATCCACAAAAAGCTTTTACTTTCACATGCATTAACTGAAGGAACACCTTGGATAAGGTAGTGCTCAGTAACAGTAATGACTCCTTCTACCCCCAAGTCAAACAGGTAAAAAAGGTAAACATGTGCACAAACATGCACATTTCAGTTTGCTTGTGGCACATCTCGGTCTGGGGAAATTGTTTGTGGAGCAATCTGAAGCTTTGGGGAACAAAGCAAAAGTACAAAATTAATTATAATGGAAAGAATAGTTCCTTAGAGTCAGATGCAGAAAAAATAAAATTAAAAAACAAAAACAAAAATTGTTTTATCTCTGCTTCAGTACCATGCCAAACAAGACAATAGCTGTAGGAATTGTGTGTAGAACTAAGTGCTTACTGAGACTGAGGAAATCACTGAGGTATCTTTCAAGAATAAGTGAAAAAGCTCTTCTAATGTATATTTTAATATCTCTAGTACAGAGATAAGCCCTGAGCCTGAAAATGCTGAAAACACTTCATTTACTCTGTTCACTACTTAACACTGTTAATATACCCAGTACTTTTCTATATTCCTGTCTCACCTGAAACTCAAACAAACATCAAAGATGAAACAGGAAACCTGTGGAAAAGAGACTTGCAACTCTTTTTAAGCAAGTTTATTTTCAGGGTTGTTACTTTGAAAATACTGAGTCCTTCAGCTACAGCCAAAAACCCTCCTGAGGAAATGACAAGTCACATCTCTGTGGAATATAAATTATGATATTAGAATAGTTGAGCTTAAAAGCAATTCCTTGATATTCGTGACAGAATAACTGTACATATAAACATATATATATATAATGCTATTTCATGTCACATATGCTTTCTCTCTTCCCCACTCTCTAGGTATGTATCACTATATGAATCTAGATGCCTTCCTCATTCTTGTCTGATTAAGAATTCACATCATCTCAGTGGAAAATCAGTGAGGGAAGGAATTATAATTTTCTTAAAACATTCCATCAATGATTAAACATGTCAGCTTAAATACTTAATTATAAATAGACTAGTATTTTAATTTAATTTAAATTAGTTATTAAAAAAAAATCTTCTTTTTTCTCCTTTTTCTTTAATATCCCTCCCTAGACACTGTGCATTGTTGACATTTGTGTTACCTCTAGTTTGTATCCAGTTTAGGTTTTTGAGGAAAAAAAAGCCATTCTAAACTAAGAAAAATAATTCTGTCCTGATCTGAAACTACAAAATGTTGTTATTCCAGTTGCCATATTCAATATCAAGAATCACAAAGCCAATGGAATATAACTGGTTGCAGCTAGCTAACAAATGCAGCTTTGCTAAATTATTGCATTTAGAGAGTTCTTATTGTATTACTTAACCTTGCAGTGAACTAGAAAATGAATGTGGTCATTCCAAAGTGGTTAAACCCGAAAATATGTTTTATACAGATGTGTCTAATGCAGTTTTCTGACAGAGGAGCTGGGTAAAAATCTTAACAATTTTACACATGCATTTTTTAAATAGATCACTGCTTTTAAATACGCTCTTTTTTTCTGCCTCTTGTTTTTAATTTTTAGGTTATGCATACCATCTTTTATTTCAAAAGCTTTTATTTGTTTCCTTCTTTTTCTACAAAGTCTGTAATATATTTAAAAAAATTATTTTATTCAGAATTGGAGAAATTTTTTTAATCTTTGTACTGGTTCATTCTGAACACTTTTTATTTTTTTCTTTGTAAGGCCTTCATGTTAAGCATTTTCTCCTTTTCCCATTGAAATCAGACAGAAAATGCCTTTGATTTCTACATGACAATACCCAGCACTTGAGCTATGTCTACCTGCTCCCTCAGAAGTTATCCATGTGAAGTGTCCCAGGCTAAACTACCACAGCTGTCCCCCCACATCAAAACCTCAGAACACCACTGGAGCCCTTTGGTTGTGTTCATCATTCAGCAGAAATGAGGGTTCCTTGTGGAGACAGCTAGCCCACAATTCTCACATAAATTTTCACCTGATATGGCCTTTAGCACAGACACTGTGTGGGGCTGCTCTGCAGCACACATTACTCATGACCCTGGGTAAGATCAGTGAGGAGAGGATGTTTTGTGAGGTGCAGCTGGGCTGCCCTGCAGGCATCCACAGTACTGCTACAGCAGTATCCTGAGCAAAAACATGTGGATGTTCATTTCCATTTGTCATGGAAGGCTAATAGGCCTATTAGGTGTCCTGGCTTGCTCCACCCTTCTGCTGATGGAGGAAGCAAGAGTGGGAAGAAAACATAGGCTTGGGCCATTATATTCCCGCCAACAGGTACCCACAGGTGTTTGGGTACTTGTTAGTGTCTTGTCCAAATAAGGGTAAGCAAGGCCTGGTTTCACCTAATATGGTCAGTTGATTGGGGAATCTCTGTGGCTAAAGGAGCCATTACACTCAGGCAAATAATATAAATTAAGCTAAGTTGAAAGCAGTTGTGTTACCTCTGCCTCATGGAGCTGTCTCAGTGTGTGCTGCCCTGCTCTACCTTCTGCTCTGCTCAGACAATGTGCTCTGCCTCACTGCTCTCAGCTTGGACAAAGTGTTCTGCTCTGCCTCTTGCTTCAGACCGGCTTAGCCCTGATGTTTTGGGCTTGAACTAGGTGGAAACTTAAAGTGCCTCAAGTTTACCAGGAGAGGGCATTAAGTGCCTCACAGCATGGTGAGAAGTGCCACCGACATTGTGCTCTCTGCACCTCTGCAAGTGATCCTGCCTGTACCTCTTCTAACCTCCATGCCAAGAGGAAGCAGGATCAGGTCAGAGATCATCTGCCTCTTTCCCAGCACCCTACTAGAGCCTGGGAAGATCTAGAAGCCTCTCAACAGCGATCAAGTTGCCACAAAAGAGCCAGGGACTATCTCTGAGTTCTCCTTCACCACTGTGAGTAGAACAGACTTCCCTTGGGCTTCAGCCTGCCTGTTTATAAGTGGGGGAAAGCCAATTTTTGGCTAAACTTTTCCAATTTTCTGATTCTCCTAAACTAATGAATTGCCAATAAGTATCCTTGTGAAGATTTTCCTGACCGAATCAGAGCCCGAATTTAAGTAGTTTGTGGGCAGGGCTTCATGGACATAAAATAACTACATATTTTATAATTTTTCGCTCATTAATTGCCCCAACCAATTCACCATTGCTGAAAAATTTCAGTGAACATCTCATCCTCAAATATTCCCTTACCTGGCCCTTTTCCTCCATTGAAGCAGCAGTGTGTTACTGATCTATGGGTACTCTGTCATGCGGCGGTGGGGAGGTGTTGGCAGTGGCTGAGCTGCAGGAGCAGCCTCTGTGAAGAGAAACCGGAGGCTGCTGCATAGCCAACAAAGTCAGTTCCAGCCAGCTCTGCAATGGATCCACTGCAGGCAGTATATTTAATGGCAAAAAACATCAGACGGAGTGAGGAAGAGGGAAGAAAGAGTCAGAAACAACAGCGCAAAACCCCAAGATGAAAGGAGGGTAGGAGGTATGCCAGACACTGGAGCAGATGGCCCATGGAGGACCCCAGACAAGAGATGGTGAATATTTGGATATTTTCTGGATATTGAAGTCTATGGAAATCCACACCAAACACGGTTAAAAGTGCAAAGAAGAAAGAGCTGCAGAGATGAACTGCTTTATAGTGGTAAAGTGTCCCCCACCTTGGGGGAGTTTTCAGCCAAGAATTAGTGTATTATTGGTGTTACAGAGTTTCTGATTACATTCCCTGGGCATGAAAGTAAGGTGATAGCAGGGTACAGTGGTGCAGGTTGTATTATGTATTACAAGCTTCTGAGCTGCCTACAACTACCTGAAGGGAGGTTGTAGCCTGATGGGGTTGGTCTCTTCTCCCAGGCAACCAGCAACAGAATGAGGGGACACAGGCTCAAGTTGTGCCAGGGGAGGTCTAGGCTGGATGTTAGGAAGAAGTTCTCCACAGAAGGAGCGATTGACATTGGAATGGGCTGCCCAGGGAGGTGGTGGAGTCACTGTCCCTGGAGGTGTTCAAGACAAGACTGGATGGGGCACTTAGTGCTATGGTCTAGTGGATTGGCTAGAGCTGGGTGATAGGTTGGACTGGATGATCTTGGAGGTCTCTTCCACCCTGGATAATTCTATGATTCTGTGATTCTATGAGATAAATGATGGCGAAATCCAGGCACATCAAACAGGAGACATTGTGAAATGGAGTGTTTGTGTTACCCATTTGTGCCACCAAGGGTATGTCAAGGATTGGGTACATTCAGCATTTCTTTCCAACTGAAATCAGCCAGGGCTCTTTCCTGATTGCCAGGAAGAATGATACTATTGTACATCATCCCATCAACAATGCAGACTGGCAACAGCGATCTTACAGTACCTCCCTTGTCATTCAGGGGCTAGATTGTCCTGCAGTCAGGTGGAGTGCTTTCAGGTATTTCAGATGGAAAGCATCTAGCATTAATTTAGCTTCTGTTACTCAAGACAGATAGAAAGTACTAAACCAGAATGGTTGGAATATACATAATGATGTGCTGGCAGTTTAGGTGCTGCTGACAGAGGACTACCTATAAAGAAATGTGGTGGTGTGGGAGATCCTGTTTCTTGAAAAGGAACAAGCAATAGCCCTGATGGTTGTATTTAAATGACTTGAGAGTGGGAGTGTTCATTAGCTCAGTCACAGACCTGATTATTTGTCTTCCCCCACATTACATGTTTTATGAACATGAAGTGGGAAGAAGGACTTTATGACTTCCTTTTATCATTTACTCTGCTGGCACCTTGGAATCTCACCTGCCCCAGTCCTGCCCTGCAGACAATTTTCCCATGAATTTATTACATTAGTTTTCTTTTTGAGAATGGATTGAATTTTCTGATGTATTTCTGTTGCTGTTGCCTGCAATATTCAGCCCTTAAATTCATACTGAACTCATAGAAATCCTCAAGACTCTGGGCATGATAGTAAATACACTTGAAACTTTTTCTTATTTCAATTATCTTTTTGCTATATCAATTATCTTTTGGTGCATTTTCCTTACTCTTTAGGTGCTGTAGCATCAGTCTACCTATTTACATATGAGGGGTATTCTATACTGGCTGATAACAGTGTGCCCTTAGGAAATATTTGGATATCAAAGTCAATACCAGAGGCATGCTTATGTGCTTTTGGTAAGCACTGATTTTTAAATATTATTATATTATTTAATTTAAATACACTGATAGATGAGAGTGTGCTATGATCAATACAGGGATGCTTTGATCTTAATCATTGATCCATTTTTCATAAATATGCAGATTTTTCAGCTGTCTAGTAGAAATGATAATGGGAAAGTGCAGGAATTTTTTTTTCATGTGAAATAATTTTACTCCCCTTTTCCATATACTTTCAAAGCATGATAAAAGTGGCAGAGGTTTTATAGTTGCATCACAAAATTATATTAATGTATTCTTGAAAAAGTAAAAATATAGGGTTATAGCCACTATTTGCCATGAAGATGTCTATAGTGCCCCAAATCCTAGAGCAATAAATTATTTAGGAATTAGTTTGTTTCCATAGGTAAAGAAACCACATCAAAGGCCTTGATGATGCTATAAAGGAGATGAACTCCATTACAGGTAATGCAGTTCTACAGTGAAATATTTAGGCCCAGCTGAATGTTTCAGATCAAAGGAATCTGCCTACAGGTACAAAACAAGCACTGAAGTTAGCTAGAAAACAAATTTGTATGAGGCCTGTGTTAGGGATGATGCAAAATTAATAATCAACATTAATTTTGATACCCAGGCAAAGATTGTTAATAACTATGAAAAGTGTTTATTAACATTAAATCTTGCCAGAAAACTTATTTACAAGGTTCAAAATGCAGGGTTTGGAAATGTATACACACAGGGAACAGGCAAAACTGGAACACTTTAAGAGGTAACCAGCAAATGCAACCGCTGTACTGGAAGAGAAATTCTTGTGGTAACTATACTGCTTGCAGTTAATGATCCTGCTTGCCCACCAGGTGAATGCAGGAAGCTCCTTTCTGCTTATGACAGAAGGCAATTAGTGATTGCAAGAGGTTTTAAGTATTTGCTCACAAAAATATTATCAGACAGCACCCAAAGCAGGTAGAGGGGTGGTTGTCGGTGGTCTCAAAGCCATTAGAGGCTTTGGAGTTTCCCAGGCTCTTTTCTCAGGCAGCTGAGTCTGGCACAGTCTCTGACCTGGTTCCTCTTGACTCCCCATTCAGCAGCAGCCTTGCAGAGGGACAGGCAGGATGCAATGCCATGTGCAGGCCTGGCACAACATCACGCTGGCTCTGCAGGCTGATTGCCTGCAGGCATTTAGAACCCATTCCTGGTAGTGGAGTTCCACACAGCTCAGGATTCAGTGAGGCAGTAGCAGCACAAATACAATGGCAGAGAGTACCTTGTGCCCTTTTTGTCAATACTGCCCGAGACTAATGGGTCTTTGGACACAGAATAGCAAATCAGGATGGCAGTTAGCCAAGCTTGACTGCATTAGGTGAAGCCATAGGCTTGCTTTACCCTTTTTAGGGCAGAACACAGGCCTTGCACAAGGCATGCACAAGTTGAGCCTGTGTACCTTGTTTACCACAGGATGCAAAGGGCCAGGGTCCTTAGGGTCAGTGGCTTTAGCTTCTTTGTCCTCTTTCCCAGGGTTGCTTCTCCCCAAATAAGGAGGGCAAGCCAGGACATGTATAAGCCTACTTTGGCCTGATTAGGCCTACCACAACAACCTTATGTTGGAGATTTGGATGGAATTACCTGCAGTGATGACAGGATGCAGAGGAAATAAAAAGGAACGAGCCTTGGGCTTCAGAGAGATGCGTTCAGCCAGGCTATGAAGTTACCAGAAAAGCTTACTCCAGTGCTGATTAACCCCTGAGCTGAAATACTCTCACATGGCTGTAAAATAAGATGTATAACAGGGATCAGGGTGGAAGATTTTTTTCCTTGAAGAAAACTGAAGCAGTTTCAAGTTCTGAAAGCAATCTGAGGGTGAAACTGTGAAAATGCAATTCTGAAACTTTCAGACATGGAAACTACCAGATCTTACTTAACAACTGTAGCCTACACACAGAGAAAAACAGGAGCCAGGAAGCACCTGGCAGCTCTTCCTTTCATTGGTAGAACCAAGATCTGGGACTTTTACCCAGCTACTTGATAATTTTTTTCCTAATCTTTGTTCCCACTGGTGACTAATCCCCTGGTATCGGAGGTCATCTTCTCCCTCTTCTTTTCTCAGTGTGCTGGTTTGAGGCTAATTGGAATATTTTAGTGAGAAAAAAATAGATTATAGGCTGTGAAAAGGAAACAATGGTGATGTCTGCTTCACACATATGCTTGCTGAGATGTGTAAAAGCAAGGACACAAACATAGGTAAGTCTGTGTTTCTCTTCTGCTTGGATCTGCGTAACCCAATTAATCACTCTGCTTCTAACACCCCTTGCTGATCCTCCCAACTCACCTTGCACATAAGGCAGATTCTGGGATAAGAGATGGGGGTGTAAAGAGTGTGTAAGGGTGGTTGGGAGCCCCTCCTTGGGACTCTGGTTTCTGGGAGGGGTATTGTGTTTCTGTATTACCTTTAACTTGTATATAGTTGTAAATATTTGCAATATATTGTGCTGTGAATGTAAAGCTTCATTCCTTAACCTCCATCTGGCTGAGTCTAGTCTGGGTTAATTTGTTGGGGGGTGGGGGTGGTAGCTAACTCCCAAACCATCACACTTAGTTTCTTATGTCTTTCACTAGCCCCCTCCTCATTCTCTTAGTCTTTTCTCCTCTCACTTCAGTTCTGATCATTTCTTTAACGTTCACCTTTTCCCTCCCTGGACACTATAGCCAAATCATTCAATTTATAGAGTTTCACATTACCAGTGCCACTGGCTCACCACATTGTCAGAGATTCTCTTGGTTTTATTAATTGGTCTGTTGGTTTTATCCTGTGCTCTGGTCTTATCTTCACACCTGTTTTCTTTTCTTTTTAAATGTAATGCTATTTTTGTTAGTATTTAAAAGAATTCTTCTAATGTTTCACCTGAAAATACCACTTGAACAATAAATAATTTGATAATAAATAAAATATCCAAACCACTTAGATTTAAAATAAATAAATAAATAACACTTTTTTCCCCTCAATTCTGTAATTTATATAGATAAATGAATAGATAAATAAATAAACAAACCCAAATAACAGAAGTTTTGTTCAAAGGAAGATCAGTGTTCAAAGTTTTTCCCGGATTCCAAGGCTTGAAAAAAAACTTTGCTGTAAACCAGTCTGACATCATCTATGAAAGTTTGACAAGAACTGGAAGATTTGTTTTATTTAATTGATGTTTCAACTGTATGCTTTTTTAGAAGGAAAAGCTTCAATCTGCTTTTCAAAATGTGTGGCTTAAATGCACATACATAAGATGTTCTAATTCTTAATTACTGTCAGTGCTATAAAAAATGTGGTGGTGCTTTTTTCTAGACTGAACTTTCCTATTTTAACATAGTCCTTATATATATATATATATATAATTGTAGGACTTTTAAAAGCACTTCTCTGATAAAGAACAGTCTAACCAAATTGTCTTCCCCACTAGGTCTTTTTGTGTTGCTATTGGCTCACCTTGTCAACTTCTCTTAGGTAAACTTCAGCTCCTGTATCATTCTTCTGTAAAGAAAAGATTCTCCAGTAGCCTTTCCTCCTAACCTTTTCCTTGCAAGCCTCTTAGTTTTTCCCTTACTATTTCAGCCACCCATATTAACATTTAAGCTCTTAAATTACTTGAACTTTCAATATCTTTGAAAGGTCAGTAGAAGGTATGGAGACTTAGCTCTTTTCTAGATCAGCCCAATTATTGTCACTAAGTTTAGGCTTAGGAATTTAACCTGTTTCACCCATCTTGGAGAGAGATGATGTAGCTCTGTGCTACACCATGTTCTCTTGTGATTTCACCTGATTTGCATGGGGTTAATTAAGATTTTTTTTTTTTTTTAAAGAAAGCAAACACTAGCCATTGATCTAATCTCATTATAATGTTAATATTTAATTCACACAGACTCTTATCTTCTCTCTTTCACTGGTCTTTCTGCATTACTTTCATTTTTTTTCTAATGAGGAAATAACAGATCCTAAATGATCTGGAAGAGAAACTGATATTAAATATTTTTTTCCCCTGAGTTTGCTATTTTTACATCTAACTCACATGAAATGCAATGTTTCAGTTCAAATCTGGTCCTGCTTTGCTGATTCTGTTATTTGCTTGACCAAAGATAAGTACATAACTCTCAAGCACTAAATGCATAAGATTAGAACAAGTTTATTTTATTTTGGTGACATTTTGTATTCAGAATCCAATCCTTGTGTCATCAAGTTAATTCTGGAAGAAAAAAATAAATTAAAAAATAAAAAAAATCCTCTCAGTAGCTCCTCTCAGTTAGCCTGGACAGCTCCTAAACTTTCTCATGAATATGCTATATTTTAATTCTTTCTATTCAGATCTACAATGACTGATGTTATCTAATCTGTTATCTATGCAATTCTTAAAATCTTATACTATATATCAACAAAACTGTTGGAATCATTAAAGCTAAGGCTTAAGCTGTTCATTCAAGTGACTGTCTGGAGGACACAATTATTTCAGCCCTTGTACCAGAGGACCGTATCTGTAGAATATTTTCTATACAAATAAGTACTAATAAATTACAAATCAGCAGAATAGTTCATGGACTATGTCCAAAGTGAGGCAAATATCATGAGAATATTTGATAAAACTGCAAAGATGTGAGAATTTTTTTTTTTTCCAACCAGGTTGGACGAGACCTCCAAGCTCATCCAGTCCAACCTATCACTCAGCCTTATCCAATCCCCTAGATCGTGGCACTAAGTGCCCCATCCAGTCTTGTCAACACCTCCAGGGACAGCAACTCCACCACCTCCCTGGGCAGCCCATTTCAATCACACTCTCTGTGAAGAACTTCCTTCTAACCTCCAGCCTAGACCTCCCCTGGCACAAGTCGAGATTGTTCCCTCATTCTGTTGCTGGTTGCCTGGAAGAAGAGACCGACCCCCACCTGGCCAATACACCAATATTGTGTATTGGATTGGCCATCTGGCCACTGGTCACTGTGTATTCTGGAGCCTTCTTCCTGTGTGCCAGAGTTCCCAATTTCCTTTTTACTAAGCCCTCATCTCTTTTGCCATTCCTGCTAGGAGCTTGTTTTACTCTGCCAATTTCCATCTGTCATGTTCTCCTTCACATGCCTGTTCCAACAGTGGAATCATACACATCATCAAATCATACAAATGAATATGCCATTGTGCTTTACTTAGCCACATATACCTTACAGATATCCATACTTATAGCTATCCACATCTGAATTCCCTGCAGTCCTCCCTTTTTACCATTCCTTGCTTTCTTTTGAAACCTTCCTCTCTCACCGTTTTCTCCTAGAAATAAATAATTTGGAGACTGATGATCTGTAAAGTGTTTGGGATAATGAATAGCAGTAGCATATACAATGCTGTTAAGCAACTGGACATTTACAATTAACAATTGATTAACTGACAATTATGCAGGTAAGTGAAACAGATGGCTGTGCTAATCATGTCCAAGAGCTGAATGCATTCCTCTTTTCCTTTGCCTCTCTCTTTATACCAAAATTGACTCAATTTTTCCCCCACTGTCTAGGACATCCCCTGCAGCTTTAACATTGATTAGATAGTTTACAAAATTCACCACCCTGCTTCAAGACAGACATTAAGTTGGGCTTCATCTCACTTTGCTCTATCAAACTGGAAGGGTGAAAAGTCATATGTAAATGATTTGATTACATTTTGCCCTACAACTTGAGAAGAGTTAGGCAGTCTTTTCATCTCACATCAATGAGCATTGAATGTGTCCTTATGAAATATTATATTAATCTATGTAGCTGCCCTAGCATCTGTCCCTGCTTCTGCTGAAGTTGGTGAAGAAACATCTGCCAAGTTTTGGGGAAACAGGCTCAAGCCCTTGGTATTATCCATTACAGTCACTGTTATTCATGCTTCTGAATTGATTAACCTGCCTTTAAAAAGAAAGGAGAGAACAAAGCACAAAGAGAACTGTTTCAAATGGAAAGTTACTGGTTCTAGATCCAGAACTATGCCTTTGCACTTGACCAAATCCTGACAAGAGCTCAGTACCTGCAATGAAGTAAAAATTCCACCCTGAATATTTTTTTTTTGTCTTTTAAAGAGCGCAATTGATTTAATGACGTCTAAACCTTACAGCACCTGAAAAGTTTTCTGTTTGTTGCTGTATTAACACTACTCAAAATTATTCTAATAGTGATTAATCTAAGAAAGTGGTTTCATAAGTTCTGCTTCTGCCATGATGATGTGCTGGTTGACTGAGTCATGGAAAACTCTTTCCCCTGAGCCAAGCCGGTAGCCTTGTCACACTGTGGGATAGGTCAGATTGACTTCTGTAGTTCTTTTCTACTTTTTCTATTGTACAACGAGGGAGGGAGGCAGGTGATGAAAAAATTCCTTTGGAGGATAAGAAGAATAATGTGAGCAGGAAACAACTATGTTAGATTACTCACTTCCAGGTCTTTTTTTTTTGTTGTTTTTGTTTTTCTTTTTTATTTTTTTTGTTAAAATAATTACTTGTGACAAAGATTTCTAGGACTGACTGAAACAGCACAATGCAACCTCTACTTTTCTTTTTAAATCAGCTTTTATAGGAAAAAAAAAGAAATTCAATAAACCAAATGTTCCTTATGTTTGTTTAATGACCTATAACTCAAAAAGCCATTGAAACTATTATGATGAAAACTTTTTTCAGGAAGATTTCCTTTCAGGCTTGCAAAGCTACTTTTCAGATCTGAATTTCTTCAGCACCTTGGAAATCTCTGTTTTGAATGGAAGTGATTATATAACTCTATTTTTCTGGTGAACATAACAGGGAGATGTCTCCCTGGAATGAAGAAAATAACAACAGCACAAAAACTGCTTCCACAATGCCCTAACATTTAAATGTTACTATTTCAAATAATCATTTGATTCAGATATTAGCCAAAAGTAAAAACCTTCTTTTTCTGTGATAAACATTGATTTTTCATAAGCTTCTTAAAGTTGTTCTGCAATGCTTATGTCTGTGATTTCTGTGCTTTAGAGAGGAAAACCTTGGATCAAATAACTAAGTACCTTAAATAGAAAGCCTGTACCCTAATAATCTCTTGTGCAGGCTATATTCTCAGAAGAGTGACCTGCACCTCCACACATGCCATCCTCAAATAAATATCAGCTTTCTTCTTGGATTTCATCCGCTGACAGATCAGATATAGGGAGGGCAGTTGTAATTTATGGATCAATGCAAGTTTATGCCAGCTGAACAACTGACCCTAATCCTGCCTTCCTCAGTTTATCTGAAAGTAAAGGACTTCTTTTCACACACCAGTTAAGTCTGCTAAGTGACAACAGTCTATTTATCTAGCACATCATTTACAAAACCCAAGTGCTTCAAATTGAGGAAATGAAATGTTAAGAATGTCATAAATCTTAGTGTTTACAAGGAGTCTGGATCAACTTTTACTCAAGTCCTCATGAGGTTTTTCCACTTATTTCAATCAGAGCTGGACTGGGTCCATAATAAACTAGTATTTTGTCATATGTAAGGTCAGGTATGCCACTAAGGGATGCTGATCTGTGCATATGAGTGGTCTAACACGGCTGAAACAGTAGCAAAAGGTTGTTGTGTTCTCTGACGTTTGGTGCAAATGTAGACTTTAAGAGATCTCAGGATAAAAAGCACCATTTTCCAAATGCAATTATCAGCTACCTTTTTTTCCCTCTGATTTATAGTTTTTACACCAGTCACTTGGAGTAAAGAGTCTGAAACCCAGGGGGGAAAGGCTGGCATTTGTTTCTTTTCATTCACCTAGAATCTTCATTATCAAAGGCATGAATGATCTGTCACTTTTCACTACCTGTGTAACCTATGTATTTCATATCCCTTCAAGGAAATAAGGCTCTTTTTCAAATATTTGAACTGATGCAGATCTACAGAGTAAAAAATTGTAGGTAATAAAAAGGTGAACCACTTCTGTAAGTACTCAACTCACAAAACCATAGCATTCTTGTAATGGCTTTAAGTGAAACATTCAAATTAACAATAATGAAGCACACACAGTCTCTACATGGCTTGCTAGCACACGCAAGCTTTGAGCATCTCACAGTAACTAACTTTAACATTTTAAACATTGGCAGAAGCCTTTCATCCTTACTCATTCTATTGCATGGCAAATCCACATCAACAACATGATTAAGGAAAAAAGATTTAAAGGACTCTGAGCTTGCCTCTTCTAAAGGAGAATAATTACTTCACTTTTTTTCTTTTCCCTCAAGGGTTCTTTTGAAGATATCATTGACCTTTCTAAATTCAAATAATAAAGATGTGATTAAAACAGAGTACAAATACAGAGTTAGGACTCGGAGCCATGGTTAGTTTGCTCTGTACATGGAGAGGATTACTAGTGACACAAAGCTCTTGGATGAAAACAAGAAATGGAAGTACCAGCTCTACAAACATTGTTAAAATGCAGCTGGTCTAAACCTGTGGACCTGTCAAAAAGTAGATCAAAGAAACTTTTATCAGCCATTGTTGTGGTAGAGTCTTCTTCTCTGGAGATATTAAAAACCATCCTGGGTGCAATCCTGGGTAACCTGCTCTAAATGAACCTGCTTTAGCAGGCAGGTTGGACTAGATGATCTCCAGAGGTCCCATCCAACTCCACTCTTCTGGTTGATTGACAAAATTAGTCGACCAGAAATCAAATTCCATGGACCTAAAGGCTCTATTTTTCAAAATATGATGGTCTGTTTCAAACTCATGTGGCTAAAATATTTTTTGTTCCTTCTATGTAAACTGCTAAGAGGTTCGGTACACTCAGTTTTCATGATTTGTCTTGGAGGAAAAGCTAATATTTAGGAAGGAAAATTACTGAATATTCCCCAGAAGTGTAGTAATAGTATCAAATGATAACAGAACTGATATTTGACAGCAGCACTCCAAGTGGTTATGTTTATCCAGACAACAAAGATGGCTTAAGGCTATGATCTTCAGCACTGAAGTAGGTATATTCAGTAGAATAACAGATACTATGACAATACACTGAAGAGTTCTTATTCTTCTCATGCAAATGATAAAGATGTCAGACACAGTTTACAACACAGGAAATCCAGCAATTCCCTTAAGAAATAAAATAAATGCAGTCACTGGAACTACTTTTAATCTGATTATAGTTTTGATGCAACTAGTAAGACAAGAAGAGAAGGTGATGCAACATACATGTTCGTTATATTCCCAGCTTGCTTACCTCCCACCCATTTCCTGGTTTTACACATTCAGCATATTAGCTCTGGCTCAGTACTAGACCTTTTCAAAGTACAGCTGGCTCCTTAAATCCCTACACAATGTGTACTATATTGTACATTTTGCCTGAGTCAGAAAATGCTGAGTTTTTATCTGCTCGAACCCAAACAATAATCTTGAAGCACTCGCTGGACATAAAGCCAGACCTTGGTGCATTGGCTTGGCTGGCTTTTGTCATGCATGTTAATGGTGAGAAAATTGCATCTGTTCCTAACTGCCTTTCAGCTGTTACTCTCTGCTGCATAGCTGATACCAGAAACAGATGGAGAAGAGGAGAGTTCCTCTTTTTTTGTAATCAGGTATTGAACTCAGCTGGGACCCCAGTTTGTGGAATAAATGGCAATGCTTCAGCATGCTTGACCTCAATCCCAAACTCAGCATCCAGTAAAGAGTATCAGAGATAGCTCTGCTCGTCTGTCTGCACAGTTCTGTGTTTGAGCTAGCAAGCCTCAATGGAGGTGGCATCATTTTGCATAGTTAGTCCTTTTGTAGCAAATCCTGTACATATGGAGCAATTAATCTGCAATCCAGATACACCATCCATACTGACTTGTTTGTGTGCATACTTGTCAGGGTCTAGATGCTCTCATTTGCATGAGTAACAGCATACAGCAGGCAAGATTGTTAGTTTCTCTTGCACTCAGGTTTTCTCAATGTTTACTGATTTAATTTTTCAGGTATTGTGATGGATGATACTCATTCTGCTTGTAAAGGCAGTTTTGTTTAAAGAGAGCACCTGGGAAGCAGAGAGAAAAGTTGTCTCTTGAATTTTTTTTTTTTTTGGTGTTGTACTTTATAACACTCTGGAGGATAGAACCCCCTGAAAGGAAGAGAAGGATTAGTCCTCTGCTGAGAGTAAAAGAGCATAGAAAATTACTTTGGGTAAAGAAATTTCCAAAGCTTAGTGTCATACAAACTGGTAAAACAAAAGATTAGTGATTATATAGTCACAATCTGAATATAAAAACTTTTTCTAGGAGCCTAGAGAGGACTCTGGATTTTTTTTTTTTTTTTTTTTTTTTTTTAAATATATATATACTAGCTTAGAAACCAGTGAAAAGTTTTCTGGAATGACAGTGTATCTTCTAGAAAGGTCACAATAAGTAAAAACTAGACTTGGGTGTTCATTCTTAGGTTTGTATTTTACCTCACTCAATTTTTTCTCTGAGTTCATTGTGCAAGCTATGCTCACACTACACCTAGCTTTAGAGTCTTTTGTGCATTTTTTTATAAGAGAAAAGTTTAGGTATCCTCTTTTAAAAGCACTGCTTGGTTTGAATCTCTGCACAGCTGTGTTTTGCAGAACTGTGTGCTTTCAAGCATCCCTAAGCCTGAGATTGGAACTTAGTTTTACTACAGGCAAGTAAATTTCCAATACTGTGAAAACTAAGACTGAGGCAAAAAAAGGGAAAGATCTTACCAGAAAATAACTCAAAATGTCTTAAATAAGTACAATAGAACTCAGTCTTCTGGTTAAGTAGCTACAGTTCAAAGTAACCTCTGAAAGATTCCTCTAGGAAGAGGTTTTTGCCATAAGGATTTGTCCTGTTCTGAGTTATAACAGAAGTAATTCTGTTCAGTGATTTTATTTTTCACCTCAGACTCTTCTGCATTTTCTGCAGTTAACAGCATGTTT
>WBNM01043251.1:5165-15782 GCA_013399055.1 Ramphastos sulfuratus
GCTACAAGGATGCTGAAGGGACTGCAGCACTGCCTGAGGAGGAGAGGCTGAGAGCCCTGGGGTTGCTTAGTCTGGAGAAGGCTGAGAGGGGATCTGAGCAATGTCTGTCAATAGCTGAGGCCTGGGGGTCAGGAAGGAAGGCACAGGGACAGCCTCTGCTCACTTGTGCCCTGCCATAGGACAAGGGCAAGGGATGGAAACTGCAGCACAGGAAGTTGCAGCTCAGCATGAGGAAAAACTTGTTGAGTGTAAGGGTGAGAGAGCCCTGGCACAGGCTGCCCAGAGAGGTTGTGGAGTCTCCTTCTCTGGAGCCTTTCCAGCCCTGTCTGGATGTGTTCCTGTGCAGCCTGCACTAGATTCTCTGGTCCTGCTGTGGCAGGGGGCTTGGACTGGAAGCTCTCCAGAGGTCCCTTCCAACCCCCAACATCCTATGATCTGGTGTGAGAATTGCTCCTCACAAGTCTCCTTCTCACAACCTTGTGTTAGCCACAAGCCATGTGACACTGCCTTTAATTAAAACTTTATTTTTCATCATTTCTCCCCTTTCCAACTATAAAGCTGTATTAGCTTTTACACAGAAGCCTTACTTCAATTACTCTTTTCCTCAAGTCTGCACTAGTTACTTCAGATTTCCTTCCTCTAAACTTCACATCTTCACTTCAATGTGACTTTTCTGTGGTTTAGAGCCAAGAAGCTTGAAGATGTTTCAAAAGAGGACCTTGAGGCCCATCAGCTTCTCCTGGATTCCACCTATGGCCACCTGCATGAAATGCAAACCCTTCTAATAAAATTTATTTCATCAGTAAGTGAGGCTGTATCTGTTATCACCACATTCCCATGCATATTTATGCATAAAGTGATTTCACTGAAGGAACTCACAGGTTTCTTTTTTATTAATGGTTTTAAAGACTCCAAGAGTGTGAGATCCTTTGGCTTTGCCACTCTTGTTAAAACAGGAGTGAGTTCCATATGCATTTGCCTGGATTTCAAAATGGGCACCTGCTACAACTTAGCACAGGCATTTAGCTTTCTAGAACTCACCCATCAAAAGAAGAAAGGAGTCTTTAGTCTGGAGAAAAGGTGGCTGAGGAGAGATGTCATTGCTCTCTACACGTCCCTGAAAGGAGGTTGGAACCAGGTGGAGGAAACGGCCTGAAACTGCATCAGAAAGGGTTGAGGTTGGATAGTAGGAAAAAAAAATTCCTCACTGAAGGAGTTTTTGGGCACTGGAACAGGCTGTGCAAGGAGGTGACTGAATCTCCACCTCTGGAGGAATCTAAGAGATGTAGAGATGTGGTGCTCAGGACCATAGTTTAGCACCAGAGTCAGTCGAGTTACAAAACGGTTGGACTGAAGGATCTGAAAGGTCTTTTCCAACCAGAAGAATTCCAAGGGGCTGTGTGATCCAGCCCTTATGTGTTACAGAATCACAGGAACATGGAGGTTGGTAAAGCCCCTCAGCATCACCAAGTCCAACCTGTAACCCTGCTCTACGAAGTTCACCCTAAACTGCAACTCCAAGCACCACATCCAAACGACCTTTAAACACACACAGGGTTGGTGACTCCACCACCTCCCTGGGCAGCACATTCCAATGCCTGACCACTCTTGCTGGGAAAAATGTCTTCCTAATGTCCTGTCTAAACCTGTCCTCTTGCAGCTTGAGGCCATTCCCTCTTGTTCTGTCTCCAATTACCTGTGAGAAGAGACCAGCAGCAGCCTCTCCACAACCTCCTTTCAGGTAGCTGTAGACAACCATGAGGTCTGCCCTCAGCTTCCTCTTTTTCACACTAACCATCCCCAGCTCCTTCAGTCTCTCCTCATCAGATTTACTCTACAGGCCCTTCCTCAGCTTCCTTGCCCTCCTCTGCACTGGCTCCAGCACCTCCACATCTCTCCTGTAATGAGGTGCCCAAAACTGAACACAACACTTGAGCTGTGGCCTCACCAGAGCAGAGTCCAAGAGGACAATCCCCTCCCTGCTCCTGCTGCACACAGCATTTCTAATCCCACCCAGGATGCCATTGGCTTTCTTGGCTACCTTGGCACACTGCTGGCTCATATTCAGCTGCTTGTCAATTACCACTCCCAGGTCCCTTTCTGCAGGCAGCTCTCCAGCCACACTGCCTCAAGCCTGTTAGCATTGCTTGGGGTTGTTGTGGCCCAAGTGCAGGACCTGGCGTTTGAAGCTCATCTCATGAAACTCATCTCATGAACATTGGCCCATGGATCCAATCTATCCTAGTCCCTCTGTAAAGGTTCCCTACCCTCCTGCAGATCAACACTGCCACCTAACCTGGTGTCATCTGTGAACTCACTGCTGACACACTCTGTGTCTTTATCAAGGTCATCAACGAAGATGTTAAACAGAAGTGGTCCCAACACTGAGCCCTGGGGGACACCACTTGTGCCCAGCCACCAGTTGGATTTAGCTCCATTAACCACCACCCTTTGGGCCCTTTCCTCCAGCCAGTGCTTCATCCAGCAGAGCTGTGCTCATCCAAGCACGAGGAGCCAGTTTGGCCACAAGAATTCTGTGTGAATTCTGTGTTAGAAACTGTGATTAATGTTGCCAACACTGCAGAGCACAACCGATTCCTGTCGAGCTGAAGTCTACCACGCAGGCTGCGTTTGGACTCGGATGCCCTCCACTGCCAGCCTGTCCTCACTGTTCTGGGAGGTCGGTTGATTCATCTGTGGGTTTGTTCCATTTCAAACAAAACCCAGAAAGTTTACCAACACTCACAGGTTAAGCCAGGCTAAGGCACACGAGTCACCACTCGCAAAGAAGTTGTCTGAATAGACACCTGTATTTAGAAATAAAAAGAGAGACATAAAGAACATGATGGGTTTGTTTTTTTTTTTTTAAGAGGCAATTAAAACATTTCAACATTTGTTTTGATGCCTAAAGCTTTGGTTGGCATGAACAGAAGTCCTGTAATCTATAAATAAAAGATGTGGAGAAGGAAGCCATCTGTTATTAACAGAAAGGGTATTGTTTCGTGTCAGCACATTAATATTCATCTCCAAGTCATAACAAGAAAAGCCTCCACCACTGGTTTACACGCAGAACACTCTGTACCACCCTGCCATGCAGAACGCAAAGCAGCCTGCTCTCAGGTGGCCTTTAGTTTAGCAGACCTCCTGATATCCTCCCAAATTCCATTTTTTCAAATGAAGGCCAAAAAAAACTGAGAGCATCACAGACAACTGAAACCCACAGCATGCTTTGAACTGTCCACTGGAGTGTGCCAGGCTGCAGGAGTACCCCACAGTGGACAACCAGCATGCTGGCACAGGCTTACTTTGCACCACTTGAAGCTCATTTAGGATTTCACTGTGCTGCTTAAGGCCAAGAGTCAGCCTCAACTTCAATCAACGAACTCCAGTTCTCCTTTCAGCATCTCCCATTTCTAACACCATGCCCTTGCTGTTTCACTTCTGTTGATTCTGGTGGAAACTGCTTCCATGTTTCACAGAATCATGGAACTGTCAGGGTTGAAAGGTGCCAAGAGAATCATCTAGTTTCGACCCCCCCTGCCACGGGCAGGGACACCTTACACTAAAGCAGGGTGCCCAGAGCCACATCCAGCCTGGTCTTCAAAACATCCAGGGATGAGGCTTCCACTACCTCCCTGGGCAATCTGTGTCAGTGTCTCACCACGCTCTCCTCGCTCCAACCTCCCTTCAGGGAACTGTAGAGAGCAATAAGCTCTGCACTGAGCCTCCTCTTCACCAAACTGCATACTCCCATCTCCCTCAGCCCCTCCTCACAGCCCAGGTGCTCCAGGCCCTTCACCAGCCTTGGTGCCTTTCTCTGGCCACGCTCCAGAACCTCAATGTCCTTCCTGCAGTGAGGAGTCCAGAATGAAACACCTGCTGCTCTTTCCATGGACACGCACTTCTCACACAGAGCAGCACCACTTCTCCACATGAGGGAACAGACATCCAAATCCCTAAGGCCATACCCAAGCACTCCTCATGCAGCTTAGTGCCCATAGAGGAGGCACCAGCAGCTGGTCATGCCTAGCAGTGAAGACCTGGTAAAAGTCATCACCCTGGAAAATGTAGCTGGTCTACTGTATGAGCATTTCAAAACTGGCAAAAGAGTTCATCCTTGTGAGCAAGGATGTTTTCAGCTCTCTCCATTTACATTTTGAGAATAGTCTTTGGGGTTTTTTCCCTGTCTATTTTAGGTATTACTAAATCAAGCTCAACACCTATCTTAAACATCTGCTCCAAACATTATCTTACACCATTCTTAGTAACTTTACAAGTTTGAAATGTGTTTAAATCCATTTGAAAAAATGTAAAAATTAAAATTAAAAAAAAAAAAAAAATCTTAGTAGTACTTATATTGTCAGAATTAAAAAGAAGGGCAAATTTAATTTTCCTGGAATAAGATATTAAATTTTCAAACAACTAGGCTTTAGTCCTAATCTCAAGCTGAAAGCCTTGAGATCTTCCTCGAGTCTAATGACAAAACAACTCCCCGCACCTTCTAGTGCTTTACACTGTTACAAAATACACTGTTAAGAGCAAAAAGAGACCTTAAAACTGAGCCAATTGCTTTAGTGCTACAACTGAATCAGCCCTCTCCATTAGTCCATCCACCATTTCACTATTTCACCATTAGTCCACCACTCAATAATTAGTAGGAAAAACCTGCAGCACCCACCTAGTGAATCCTTACAAACACCTAAATCCACACTGATATGAACCATCTGCTAAAATATCCTGCAAACTCCTTTTGCTCTGGGCAAGCAGTCACAATCCTACATAAACATGTGGCTGCTGACAGCAGCAATCTCCAAGACAGACAAATGTTGAAGGCAAACAGGCCCATGCAGCTTTCCTTTTTTTTCTTTTTTTCCTCCCCGTTTAAATATTTCACACAGAGAAGCAGAACAGCCCCGTAGCAAATATTTCTGGCAAAGAATTAAGCTCAGGCAAAATCCAACAAGTTTAGAAAGGACCAGCAGCATGCCAGATGTTCTGTGAGGAGCCAAAGGCTTGGGGCAAAACGGATTTTCTTCTGCAGCATACCTGCCCCTTGACTATTTTTCAAGTATCGTCCTCTTGCCTCCCCACCTTGCAACACAGACAAAGATTATTGTGTTTTCCTCACAAATCTGCTTAGTATCTCTTACTGGTTTGGGGTAAAACGTTTCATACACCAGATAACCATAAACATTATTGTTTTACACACACACAGAGAAGGAGTTCTGCTCTGCTCTGAGAAAATAGAAGCAGATCTTGCATGCACCAAGGCAGGTGGTTTCAGAACACCGGCTGATGAGAAAACATCCCAATTACTCTGTAAGAGGGCCTACATATAGTTGCAGATTTAAAATCCAAAGAACTAATCAACTAAACCAACAAAATCTGCCCTAACGAACTTCCAGGACACAGCTCTTATCAGGTCTGATGTCTTGCAGTTAACTGGAAGTCAAAAGGCAACAAAGAAACCATGGGAAACATCTGACACACATCCCAGTGAGGGCAGATAATCTACTTACCAAGAGAGAGCATTTTTCCTTCCGCTGTGGGTTGCGGTGTAGCCTTCTGCTGCATCACCTTTTATTAATAAAAATACAGCAGCAGCAGCTTGCTTCACTCAAAAATGGCTGCATTGCTCAGCTAGCAAAACCATGCTAAAGACTAAGCCACAGTAGATTAAAGGAGGGGAAAAAGAAAACAACAAAAAGAAAGAAAGAAAAAAAAAAAGACGACTGAACAACTGTTTCTTGCAAGAAGCTGAAAATATCCATGCTGGCACCTTCAGACATGGAGTTACCCTGGAAGCTGCTGCTGCTGCTGAAGTGTCTGCAGTAAAGGTCCTGCCACGTACTTCCCTCCTGCATGAGTTTTCAGCTCTAAGTGCTCAGAAAAGGCTAGCAAATAACTCCTTCCCAAGTGAAAGCTCTAATTTCTTCTTCTGCAGGGAAATCAACCAACTTTCTATGCTACAGAGTGAGTGACTGTAATGTCAGCCAATCAGCTGGAGTTTTCCAGGAAAATCACCCCTTAATTCATTCAAAATCAGGTCATATGACACTATTTGAAATGCTATTGGCTTAGCAGGAACACAGTATTTTAGCCTAATCAGGATAAGGCCACCCATCTAAGCCTCCCTAGGCTGAAGCCACCTTGACTGGAGGCAGGCTGAGGATAGGAAAAGAAGAATGCAGACCTACCAGAGCCTCCCAGCTGTTAAAGGGCCGGAGCGCTATTATCTTCTGAGCCTTTTTCTGGGAACACTGGGGAATCAAAGTCAGTTCACTCAGGGAAGCATCCTGTAGGAAGCTGAGGATTTTTGCCTTGTAGCCATCCTCCATCACTTCATCACCGCTGCTGTAGTTCTCATCAAGGGAGCTACCACCTTCAGAAGCTGACCCGTCCTCCAAGTCTTCTGTTTCTCTTTTAGTGGTCCAAAAGCTCCTTTTGACTTTGTCCTTTTTCTGAAAGCCATTCTGCCCCTTCTGGGAAGGTTTCTGCTTTGGCTTCTCCTTACCCTTGTCAACTCCACTCTTGGCTGAAGCTTCAGTCCAGTCAGAAGCTTTACTTTTGGGAGAAAATTCCATGCCTATGCATGCAATACATAAAGGCAACACGTCAACACATACTGGTTAAAAGGGCAAACAAATCCTCACCGCTCCTTCAAAATAAAACCTATACTCAACCACAGTTCCAGTAATACACAACAACTCAACAGCAAGTGCCACCAAGATCACCCATGCAAGTCTGTTTAGAACATGTACACAGTAGCAACTGTGAGTATAAGATGAGCAATGCTAATTTGTATACTGCCCAAACAGCAGCAAGTTTTAAGTAGCTCTCTTAAAATACAGATGGTCACCGCTACGTGATCTGTGACAGGCAGCAACTCTGAGGTAAGGGCACATAGTTAAGAACTCTGAGGTATGGCTGGGATACTGGTTCCACTCTGACTGATTGCAGAGGCATTCATTCTGCTGAGTTCAGAACACAAGCCTGCTCTCACCACACAAAAATGAGTATTCCTTTCCATTTTAGCGCAGCTCAGCGCAGCATTAGCGCCGGGCAGCCAAAGCGTGCATCTGTTAAAGACATCGGCACAACGAGGCATGTGGCTCAAAACAATCCCCCTGCCTTAAAGCAAGAGAGAGGTTACTGAACAGAGTGAGAGCAAGCAGTTTTCAGAAATTAGTTTCATGGGGTTTAATTCCTTCTTGGAAAGAAAGCACCTGCGACACCTTCTCTTCTGCCCAGTCTCAGCTTGCCGCTGATAGACGCTGGCTGAAGTCAACTCTCTCAGAAGCAGCAACAAAGGCCCAATCTCTTTACAAGAATACTTAGAACAGCTGATACAGCAAAACATACACATTTCAGAGTGTTACACAGCTGTCAGATAAGTGATCAACTCATTAAACAGTACTGAAGTTGTAACTTGTGGATTTACCTGGAATCACACATCTTGTTCTCTACCACATTTAATGCACTGGTATTTATCAAGTGGTTGCATAATTTAAGGCCTATTTCTAGTATTTTTTTTCTCTCCTGTAGTGTATTTTGAAAGGATAAAACAGCACATATCACTTGTCATCTGTGCAGTTATCTACAATTACTGAGTTAACAAATTACTCAGTTAAAAAAAAAAAAACCAAACCCCTAACTTCTTATTAAACAAACAAGAGGGGAGCACATGTCAGCTTTGACACACTGCAAAAGGTATTTTATGATATACCCATAGGTAATGACAACTTCAGATAGAAATCTGTATTAACAAGGCAAAAGATATTTACCTCTGCTTACAGAGCAGAAGATAAAACAATCACAACACTTAAAGCCACAGCAAAATGCATCCTTCCCAGAACACTAGTTTCAAGGCAGAGGTACTGTCAGGGCAATAGAAAATATTTCTATCACAAGTCTGTTTGGTTTAGCTTGAGATAAAATAAATCATAAATCTGTCTTTATCCTCACCATCTTCTGCAAATACTGTCAGGGCCTCCAGTGCTTCGTGAAACACCCAATTATGTTCCTGAAGTACATCTCTCAGTTCCTGGTAAGATGAGGAATTTTGCATTGCAGTTAAGAGAAGCAAAAATTATCTTTCTGTGCTTAACAACACAAAGGCACTAACACTGATTTTTTATTGCACAAGGCAGAGAAAACCTCTGTAAATCATAGAATTGTAGAATGGTAAGGTCGGAAGGGACCTCAAGGAGCACCTAGTTCCAACCCCCTGCCATAGGCAGGGACACCTCCCACTAGCACAGGTCACTCAAGGCCTCCTCCAACCTGGCCTTGAACACCTCCAGGGAGGGAGCAGCCACAACCTCCCTGGGCAACCTGTGCCAGTGTCTCACCACCCTCACTGCAAACAACTTCCTCCTAACATCCAGTTTCAATCTCCCCTCTGCCAGTTCAAACCCATTGCCCCTTGTCCTGGCATTGCAAGACCTTGTCAATAGTCCCTCCCCAGCCTTCCTGTAGCCCCCTTCAGATCCTGGAAGGCTACTCTAAGGTCTCCTGGAAGCCTTCTCTTCTCCAGGCTGCAGAGCCCCAACTCTCTCAGCCTGTCCTCACAGCAGAGCTGCTGCAGCCCTCTCAGCATCTTGGTGGCCTCCTCTGGACCCACTCCAACACTTCCATGTCCTTCCTGTGCTGGGGGCTCCAGAACTGCACACAGGACTGCAGGTGGGGTCTGAGGAGAGCAGAGCAAAGGGGCAGAATCCCCTCCCTTGCCCTGCTGCCCACACTGCTCTTGCTGCAGCCCAGCACACAGTTGCTGTCTGGGCTGCACTCACACTGCAGCCTCATCTTGAGCTTTTCATCAACCCAGACCCCAAGGTCCTTTTCCTCAGACAATTCCAAACCAAAACAAGAACACCTTTCAGATTTTCCTCATACACACAATTTAGCCAGAGCTGCACTCCACTGTTCAAAAGGGTAAGAACAACAGCTTTGATTCCAACAGTTTAAAACACAGCATTTCTTCACTAGAAGGGTGCCAAGATTCTGGAATGGATTGTCCAGAGAGGTTCTAGATGTTCGCCCCCTGGAGATGCTGAAGGCCAGGCTGGATGGGGCCTTGAGTGAGCTGGACTAATGGAGAGGTGTCCCTGCCCTTGGCAGGAGGTTGGACTGGATGATCTCTAAGGCAAACAGAATCCTGGGGTGCATTAAGAGGAGTGTATCCAGCAGGTTGAGGGAGGTTCACCTTCCTCTCTACTCTGCCCTGGTGAGTCCTCACCTGGAATACTGCAGGCAGTTCTAGGCTCCCCTACTACAGAGAGTCCAAGGGAGGGCTATGAAGATGATGAAGGAGCTGGAGCATTGCATTATGGAGGAGAGGCTGAGGGATCTGAGGCTGTTTGGTCTGGTGAAGAGAAGACTTAGAGGGGATCTAATCAATGTCTATAAATATCTGAGGGCTGGGGGTCAAAAGGCAGGGGACAAACTGTTCACAGTTCCACCCTGTGATAGGACAAGGGGTAATGGGTATAAACTACAGCACAGGAAGTTCAACCTCAGCATGAGGAAGAGCTTCTTGACTGTTGGGGTGAAAGAGCACTGGAATAGGCTCCCCAAAGAGGCTGGAGTACTCTTTCTGTGGAGACTTTCCAGCCCTGCCTGGATGTGTTCCTGTGCAACCTGCACTAGATTCAGTGGTCCTGGTCTGGCAGCAGGGGTGGACTTGATGATCAATGGAGGTCCCTTCCAACTCCTGACACCCTGTGATTTCTAAGGTCTCTTCCAGCCTAGGCTGTTGTATGATTCTGTGATTAAACCTGCATTTCCAGGTACTAAGCTAATACAAAACATGCAATACATCTAAGGATCCAGGGAAGAGTGGGGAGAGAGAGGGAAGGATAACTTCCCCATGCATTTTTATAATTAGCCATCAAATCTGACTATGCCAGGCTTGCCACAGGACCAAAAAGGTAGCAACAGAAGTTCCATACAGTCCTGATTGTAGCCAGCTGCTCTCAGCTGGGGCAAGTTACATTCTGAAAGCAGCAACAGTGGACACATTCCTCCCCTGAGCTCTTTATGAGAGTGCTGCTTGTGTAAAGATTTTTTTCTTTTAGACTAATCAACAGCTGCAATTTTCTGAAGTTAAAATCTGATGTGCCATCACAAGACATGAGCTCACCTCCTTATCCAATCCAGGGAATGTATTTTGAAGCTTCTTCACCAGCATCTCTTGCCTCTCCCATTGTCTTTGGGGGTCTGACTCATCCAACTATATTAATAAAAAAACAAACCAACAACCCATTAGGTTCAATATAAATTACAAACACAGAAACAAACAAACAAAACCCCACAGCTGAACACAATCAATATTGCTTATCCTTAAAGAGGCACTCTAAATTTAAACACAAGGAATTAAGCCAAATCCAAGCTGCAGAAGTGATTTCTTATGATACAGTAAGACTCAAACTTTCCTGAGTATAGATGCTGTCCTCACTCATGAAAAACTGGCATTCTTTACTTGACAGGCATTCACAGTGTAAAGTTACATACCAAAATGTGGAGCGGGTCCAGAGGAGGCCACAAAGATGCTGAGAGGGCTGCTGCAGCTCTGCTATAAGAACAGGCTGAGAGAGTTGGGGCTCTGCAGCCTGGAGA
>WBNM01043253.1:0-32145 GCA_013399055.1 Ramphastos sulfuratus
GCAGTGCCAGGTCACAGAGAATGGGTCTAAGCCTCTGCCCTGTCCTTTTAGAACTACTCTGTAGTTTGATGTGCAGTAAGCCCAGTGCTACTCTTCCTTGTCTGCAGAGCTGACTGCATGTTTTTTCATTCTAACTGGACCGTACAGCAGGAAAGAGGAGAGGCTGTTCTCTTTATTTTGATTGTAACCCCACCTGCCCTTTTGGACTAGCTGGCTCATGCTGTCGAATGGTCACAGCAACGAGACGGAGAGGACACCGCATGAAGAACACACAGCAACCAGAGAAGATATTCAGGCAGCAGCCACCCAGTAAACAGCAGATCCTGAGCATTGGCTGTTTGAGAATGAACTCAGATCTGCTCTCTTTCACCTTATCTCAGGGCAAGTGAGGTGTTTCTCAGACCACGTTTCTAGAGCACCGTTTTGCTGCTGTAACTGGTGTGTGTCACGTGGGACTGCAGAACAATGTTGGGTCATGCCAGGTTCTTAAATTCCTCCCTCTCATCACTCTGTGTATCAGATAAAACCTATGAGAAGAACACTTCTTCTCCAGGTGGATATTCACAAATCAGTGGCAGTAACCCACTGATGTACAAATGCACATCATCATGGACTCAATTTTCTGGTAAAGACAGCTTGGCAGCACCAAGTGTAATAAGCCTGATGCAAGTGCTTGGCCATGCTTCACTGAGGAACAGGAAGCACTAAAAGTGGTGATGATGGTAAGTGAAAAAATGATGTTTTATCTAGAGATAAAGTTGAAAACATCTATCTCTAGGTCCAACCATGCAGACCACAGAGAAAATCAAACATGTCTTCAAGACATGGCTAAGTTACTCCTCCCTGCAAGTTCCTGTCCAGGACAGCTGAGAGACAGAAGTGGTGAGCTGCACACAGTGACACCATGACTAGTACCTTTAGTGGAAGACTCTTTGTCCTGGTTGTTCTCTCTGGAGGGAATAGTTCTATCCATTAGAGCAGTTTGTGTGGCATGATCCACTCCTTGGTCCCAACCTGGGTACACCAACGGGTCCTGTGCTGAATTGTTGTGTTTGGCCCCATGGCTGGGGACCACAGCTGTCATGAATATGGTGAAGCAATTATGAACTCAGCATAGAAAGATCCATTTGTCACATTTTTGTCCTCTTCAGCTCTTATCTCTATGCCAGGCCTTGCTCACATGTCTACTACATTTAATGGCAAAGAGAAGTAAAGCGGATTTGCTTCTCATTATGGTTGATGCTTAGGAAAGCTTCTGCTATCACCAACAGGCCTGGCTCCTCCTTGCACTGAGCATGTGCTTTCCAGTGCTTTCCAAACCCAAGATACCTCACTGCTGCTCGAAAGTATTTCCCCAAATCACGCTGTTGGCGTTGTGTTTGGTGAACAGCAAACCAATACCCGCTGACGCAGAGCTGAGAACAGGCAGGGGAAGAAATAACCACAAGAACATGACCCATGAGCAGAATTTTAGTCACAGAATTTGAGTGTAATGACTATATCTCTCTCTCTCTTTTTTTCCCCTTTAAAATTTCACTCTTTTATTAATTGCAGCATCTCCACAAAGCTAGACAAGGAAGGCTGGCAAAGACCAGCACCTGCTGTAGGTTTGTGTGAACGGTGCACACAATGAGTAGGACAGTGCCCAAATATGCCCAAGCATATTTGAGTTGCTATGATATTGCCAATAGCAACCAATCTGTAGCTTTTCACTAGTCAGCCATGGTACAAGAGTACCCAAAGCTCATAAGTAGAATAACCCCTCCTTAATACCTCCAACCCAATTAAAAGAACCACAAAACTCACCACCACCAAAAGACAAAAGCAAACAGACAAGCAACAAACAAAAACCAAACCAAGAAAACTGCCACAGGATGTTAAAATATTGATTGAAACTAGGCCACAAAATACTGCTATAGTTGTGTAATTAGAGTGGAGAAGAGCAAAGACACTAGTCCTCCCTACTGACTATTATGCATTAGAAGAAGCTTCTGACTCAATAATGCATCTGTCTAAGCTCCTGAATTACCCTTTTAGGAGACTTTTTTGAACGTATCTACATCATGATACCTACAAGGAATCTCCATCCAGGCAGCAAGCAAGCTGCTATCCAAATTGGTCCTGAAGTTGGCAGCCTCACTGGGACTGTATACCTTCCACCAGGGACGCTTACTGGCAAGGAGCTGGTATCACACAGACCATAGACTCACAGAATCACTCAGGCTGGGGATGTCTCCTGAGATCATCAGGGCCAACCACTAACCCTGCTCTGCCAAGGTCACCACTAAGCCACATCTCTAAGCACCACAGCTAAAGGACCTTTAAACAGCTCCAGGGATGGTGACTCCTCCACCTCCCTGGGCAGCCTGTTCCAATGCTTCACCACTCCTGCAGTGGAAAGGTTTNGGCAGCACAGGACAGTATTTCTATCTATCAGTAGCACATCCTCCTGCAGATTTTCAGAGGAGGTTGATGAAACACCTGGGGTAGGTACATTTGAGGAACATGGGCTTAGGGACTCTTGAGCCAGTGAGCTTTTGCTTCACCTTTAGGCGAAGAAACAGATGCACATCACACAGCATCTCAGATGCTGCTTCTGATATGCTTGTCTTCAGTGGCTCAGAGCTCATCTATTCCAACCTCCTGCCATGGGCAGGGACACCTCTCAACCAGATTAAGCTGCTCAAGGCCTCACTCGCCTGGCCTTCAACACCCCCTGCCTCCCTGGGCAGCCTGTGCCAGAGTTTCTGCACCCTCCTACTGAAGAACTTCTTCCTCAGCTCCAGTCTAACCCTGCTCTGCCTCAGCTTCAAACCATTCCCCCTTGGCCTGTCTCTAGACACCCTCAGGAAAGTCTCTCTCTGCAGCCTTCCTGAAGGATCCCTTCAGGTACTGGCAGGCAGCTCTGAGGTCCCACCTGGAGCCTTCTGCAGGCTGAACACCCCCATCCTGTCCTCATATCCTCACAAACATTTTGGGTAGAGTTGCCATATTAACAAAAACTGTAAAAAGCGTCCTGAGTTCCAATCAAAATCTGCAACATGGCAGTGAACACAGCTCACAGATGTAAAAAACACAACTGATGTTACTGCTTTGTCATTTAAACATTGACTGTGACCTACAGACAGAACCCTGCTGGATGGCCTGCTAAAACCTTGTGACTACCTGACACAGATCACAAGATGCAAGAGATAGGTACAGAACTAATCTGCCACAGGTCCTGACACACAATCCAAACAGGAGGGAAAACAGACCTCAGGGACAGGTCTGAAGAACAGATGATGGAACATCAGAATTGCTCAGGTTTATTCATAGAACCTCTGTTTTGGCTTTAGAATGCAACATTTTTAGTACAAAAACCCAGAAGACCCAACAAAGCCAAACCCTAAAACTTTAAACAGCCTTTGGTGGGTAACTGAAGTGTGACCTGTGCTGTTACCTGTAGGAGAAGATTCCTTTTCAGTGCCACTTTCACCTGCAGCAGTAAATTCCTGTTGTCCAATACTCCCAGATGTACTTGCAGGATTTTGTTCTTGAGTGGTCCCTCCTGAATGAACACTGTGTAGCAGTGGGTGTGAGGTGGGTTCTTGGTTCTTTTCATGCTTGCTTGTAACTAGTGCTGGCAAGATGATGATTGAGTCAATCAATGGTGGTCAAAATACTCAACAACAGTCACATTACCATAGCATCAGAGGGCTGGAAGGGCCCTCAAGGGTCATTCAGCTCCAAACAACCTGCCATGGGCAGAGACACCTCACACTAGATCAGCTTGCCCGGAGCCACATCCAGCCTCACCTTAAAAACTTCCAGGGATGAGGCTTCCACCACCTCACTGGGTGATCTGTGTCTCACCGCCCTCATGCTGAAGAACTTCTTTCTTTTTTTGGGGGGATTGACTTTTTAGGCTATCTGGTAGTGACAGCACAAGGGGGAATGGAGCAAAGCTGGAGGTGGGGACATTCAGGCTGGCCGTGAGGAGGAAGTTCTTCAGCATGAGAGTGGTGAGAGCCTGGCATGGGTTGCCCAGGGAGGTGGTTGAGGCCCCATCCCTGGAGGTGTTTAAGGCCAGGCTGGATGAGGCTCTAGACAGCCTGATCTAGGATAGGGTGTCCCAGCCCATGGTAAGGGGGTTGGAACTAGATGATCCTTGTGGTCCCATCCAACTCTGACTGATTCTGTGATTCTTCCTAACATCCAATCTGACTCTACCCACTTCTACTTTTGCTTCATTCCTCCCAGTCCTATCACTACCTGACATCCTAAATAATCTCTCCCCAGCTTTCTTGTAGCCTCCTTCAGATACTGGAAGGCCACAAGAAGGTCTTCTGGGAGTCTTCTCTTCTTCAGACTGAACAGCCCCAACTCTCTGAGCCTGTCCCCACAGCAGAGAGCTCCAGCCCTCTGATCATACTTGGCTCATCATCTACACAAGAATGCTGCTTGGCTTTGGGTTTGGGCTTTTCCTTTCATTGTTGCATTTGATGTGAAATGAAAGATGAATGAGGACAGAAGTCCTTTGGAAAGCCTGCCAACCACAAAGCCCACCACAAAGCATCACCAGGAAAGAGATATAAGCATGCAGTGAAGTACGCTGATGACCGACAGCAAAGGGAAGCTGTAAGAGCACCCATGGAAGAACACAGAGGAACAACAGCTCGCATCTCTTGTTCACAGTTATTCATACTAACTGAACTCTTCAGTCTGTGTATTCTGGGACTTTTTAAGTTAAAAAGATGAACTTTCTCTTCTGAGTTAGTATCTCAAGCACACATTTACAAGAGTGGTTTCAAGAAAACTCTCCTCTCTTCTGGATGAAGAAATGAACAGGTTCATACACCTAAAGTAGAAAAGGATTCTTAATTTGTACTCTATAATTAAAGCTATTACTGAGAAAATAATTTCATAGAATCACCAACCCAATAAGGTTGGAAAAGACCTTGAAGATCATCAAGTCCAACTTTTTGCCCAACTTCTCCATGACCACTGGACCATGTCCCAAACTGTCACATGTACTCATTTCTTTGACACTTCCAGGGACGGTGACTCCACCACCTCCCTGGGCAGCCTGTTCCAGAGCCTGATAACTCTTGAAGCAAAGAATTTTTTCCTAATCTCCAATCTAAACCTCCCCTGACACAGTTTCAGGCCATTTCCTCTTGTCTTGTCATTGGTTACTTGGGAGGAGAGTCTGATACTGGCTTGACTTCTGACCCATGAAATCCCCTCTCAGCCTTCTTTTCTTCAGACTAAGCACTCCCAGCTCCCTCAGCCTCTCCTCACCAGCCCTGCTCTCCAGTCCCCTCACCAGCTTTGTTGCTGTTCTCTGGACCTGCTCCAGCACCTCACATCCTTCTTGTACTGTGGTGCCCGAAGCTGAACGCACCACTTGAACTGCACCCTCCCCAGTGCTGAATCCAGGGGGACAATCACTTCCTTACTTCTGCTGGTCACTCTACTTCTGATCCACACACTGGCTCATGCTGAGCTGGCTGTCAGCCAACTCCTGCAGGCCCTTTTCAGCCACTCATAGACAAGCTTGGAGCAGTCATGGGGTCGTTGTGACTTGACTTTATTAAACCTCATGCAACTGATCTTAGCCCACCAATCCAACCCCTCCAGATCTCCCTGTAGCATCTTCCTACCCTCCAGCAGATAAACACTCTCATTTCATTCCATGTCATCTGCACATTGCTCACTCTTTAATTTACTGTTGTTTTTATGACAGAGGATGCAGTCAGAAATGACCTGAAGTACCGCCACCATCAGGGTTTTTCTAGTGAACATGAAAAGGCTTAGAAAATATAGACCAGGGTTAAAAAACCAACAAGAACACATATAACAAACACTAAGATGAGCATTAGAACTCAGTTTGGATTATATCCACTCTGGGTTTCAAATATTTCCATGAGCAAGATATTAAAGGTAAGGCAAAAGTCCTTCCTAAGAGCATGCAAAGGTTGAGCCAGATCTTCTACATGCACCAGAGAGAAAAACCTGCCTGATAGAATCAATGATTCTATGATTGTAAGATGAGCATTAGAACTCAGTTTGGATTATATCCACTCTGGGTTTCAAATATTTCCATGAGCAAGATATTAAAGGTAAGGCAAAAGTCCTTCCTAAGAGCATGCAAAGGTTGAGCCAGATCTTCTACATGCACCAGAGAGAAAAACCTGCCTGATAGACCAAGAAGACAGGAGGTGGAGGAATATTTATCTTCACATCCAGCCAATGCAATGTTCATAAGGAGGGCACTCATGCAACCAGAGTTAACTCTCTTTGTAATTATACTAAATACACAGAGATTATCTTGTTACCAAAAAAACCCCAACAAAACCACAACAACAAAAAAAAGCAAGTTCCAATTAACTCCTATATGAATGCAACTAACGATCTAACTAATGACCTAACAACGCTTCAGATCCAAAAGGAAGGTATCACAGAAAGGATTTCTAGGCATCTGCAGCAACTGTTCCAATGACAGCTGGCTAAACTCACTGGCTAAAGCACCTTGGAACCAGGTGGACAGGTGTCTGGCTCTTGGAGGCAGGTGCTATCATCCAGAGAACTGTCACAGGACGTGGGAAAGGTTTATTTTCACAGAGGGGTTTCCACAAGTCCCAGCGTGGTTTGCTTCTTTTCAGTACTATCTAATTTTTTTAATGACTAGCCTGGAGCCCAGCCCAGATGTACACAGCTGTGCTTCCAGCTGTTCAGTTCTGCACCTCTCCTTAACAGGGTAGGTCTGTGCATGACAGACAAAGCATCCTAAAAACAAATCTCATCTCCAGCTGTGCTCTTCAAAACACTGCAGCTAGAAACAGTTTCGGTACAGAGCAAAAATAGCTGGAGAAGGCTCCCTGCAAGCCTTTGCCTACACAGGGGTTTAGACCAAAAAAACCCAGCCTCTTGGAGAGCAGGAGGACACCTTCAGCATCTCAGCTGGCTGTTGACACTAACAGTGGCAGCAAAGTGCTCACTCTCACCTAGAGATGATCCATCATTCGCTGCAGCAGTTTTGTGTACTTGAACCTCTAAGCTCCCTTCTTTAGCTATGGCCTCAGATTTTACAATAGAAATTTGGGAGCGAGAGGAAAGGGATTATTTTTCCCTCACCAAGGTGGGTTGTCAGGTACAACCTGCTCAGTTATATCACACTATTGGTGGTGCAAGTTGAAAAGCCTGAGGTGTGAGGAAAAGTGGCAAGTAACGAGGACTAGATGTAAAGGAGGGAGAACTCAGGATGACAAGTGAATGTCAGAGGTGCCACTTCTGAGGGCTCTGCTACAACTGCTGTGAAAGTATTACACAGAACTGAGGCTGACGGTGTGGAAATCATATCCAGATGCACAAATCTGAGCCTTATCTGAAATACTGAATTGCTTTACCCCTGCCAGCAGAGCTAGGATACTGCTCCTCTTCATCTGTGTAGGCAGGGTTCCAATGATCTTGTCTGGAGATCTCCAGGGGCATTCCGTGCTGCAAGGCCACAGCTGTTAAACAACGGAGGGTTCAACACTGACCATGCTCTTCATCTGCCAGTACCCTGCTGTCAGGGTGTGCCAGGAAGGCAATGGAAAACGGAAATCCAGGCACAGCTTAGCTGCAGTCTCTGTAATCTCCTTACCAAATCCCTGTGCATCCAACCAGTTACTCTTTTCTTTGCATTGGACAGAAGCAAGCTTTCCCAGGAAGAACGGGAAAGAAACCCAAACAACAGAGGAATCATGGAGAGTGGAAGTAGTGCAGAACCCTGGCAGCAGTTACAGGGGTTGAAACTCAGGCCTGAAGAATAGTGCTGGGCCTAGAGGATGTGTTAGCTGCCTGAATCCATGCAAACCATGCTTGCCAAGTGCTCAAGAAGTGCTTCTGTCTGTGTTAGAACAGCCACCGCCGAGCTAAACCACAACGGTCAGCAAACGAACGGCAGCACCTGGACAGCCCCCAGGAAGCCCAGCAGTAGGCAAGAGAGCTACAATGCAGTTGGGACTGCATTGTACGAGACTTCCACAAGAGTCTGCTAGCAGAGCCACTGCAGACAGATGCAGACACCACTAGGCCATCAAAGGCAGCTGCAAGGCCATGTGGCACCATCGCGGAGTTGCAAAGATAGGTGGATTGATGCAGGAAACATCCATGAGAGAAAAACACCCCCAGAGCAAGGTGGCATTTTTATATTTCCTTCTACAAATTACAATCTCTTAAAAAAAAACCAACAAAAAACAAACAAAAACCCCAAAAAAACCAAAAACCCAACAAAAAAAAAGAACAAAACCCAAAACCCAAACCAAACATCCAAGTAGTCCACTACCTCCAGAAACCAAAAAAAACCCAAACAACCTTATAAACAGTGATTGATAAAACATTGTGAGAGGAGTGCACAGGCAGAAGACACATTAAGATGTGCTCAAATTAAACTTAATTACAAAGAAAGGAAGAGATTCTTTGTGTAAACAAGAGCAGCAAAGCACAGTCACTAATGGCAGCACTCATACCAAGAAAAGCCCAGGAGCTGGGGCCATTCCCTGCTCCCAGCCAAGCAGCAGACTGTGTCCTGCAGTGACACACAGCATTTGGCTTTGTTTCTCATATGTGGTGGTCTTCTGGTTCTGAGGCAAAACAGGTTTTGTTATGGCTGACTTGTTTTACTTTAAAAAAAAAAACCAAAAAACAAACTACAAGATGACCACAGTGGGATCATTCATATTAGACACATAAGGTTGTGTGCTAAGCTGGGGTATTGGATTGTGCCTAAATATCTGAGATGACAAAAAAGAAATGAGATGATGTTAGGAAAGCACATGGGAAAAGTGGAGAAGGTGGTGACTACAGAACTGGCTTGTTTACACTTCCCAGTGAAAAGGCCACTGGGGGTTTAGCCTCCCAAACTGTGTTTGGACATCTTTCACAGAGAGGACTCCCACTGCTGCATGGGTTCTGGTTGTATAGATGTGTGCCAGAGGAGGAGGAACACTTGGGTAGAACAGGAAAAAGAAGAAAGAAAACACCCAGAAAGGCAGGGAGGTCCTTACTAGTACTTGGAGCATGCTCTTCTTCGGCCACGCTCCCATCCCAGCCTGGAAACACTGTTGGGTAAGTCACCTCCTCTGAAGAGTCTTCATCATCTGAACCATTGCCACTGGAGGTCACATCTGCTGTGGTGATGTTAAACCTTCCATGAAGCCCTAGCCCACAAGGTCTGCTGCTGTCAGCAGCCATGCTGTCCTGCCTCCCTCACACACAGCCTCACACCCGCAGGGCAGTGCACAGCACCGTGCTCCCCACAGTCTGTGCCTTCTCCTGAATCCTCTACCCAGGAGGGATTCTTCACTCTGCCATGCTCCTGGGCAAGCTGCCCCAGCACTTCTCTTAGCTGCGTCTCAGAGCCCTGTGCATGCTCACAGCGCTAGCCATGCTCTGTCCTCTTCTAGCAGAGTGAGCACTCTAGACTGGCTTGAAATCACTTTATACCTTTGTCCCCCAAGCCCTTCTCATTGGAACAGCCTAATTCTAAATTGCTTCCAACAGGAGAGAAGAAAAACCCTCTAGAAACCTCCTCTGTAAGAGGAGTCATGTCCTTAGCACTTTCAGACACGCAAACTTCTCCACAGGACATGAACAAAGTGGACAGCTGCTCTGTCACTACCAAACATGCAGCCACTGAGAGGTGGCCCCAAACCTTGCTCTTCCCACCTCAAACCCATGCTAAAGNTTCATCATCTGAACCATTGCCACTGGAGGTCACATCTGCTGTGGTGATGTTAAACCTTCCATGAAGCCCTAGCCCACAAGGTCTGCTGCTGTCAGCAGCCATGCTGTCCTGCCTCCCTCACACACAGCCTCATATTCACAGGGCAGAGGTGGCCCCAAACCTTCCTCTTCCCACCGCAAACCCATGCTAAAGAAAAGCAGTGACAGGGGCCACACATTCAACCACCCCTTCATCCAACATTTCTAAAGCTTGCTGCCCTGGTGCCCTGGGTATTCAGCACCCTTTAGGGTGGCATCCTTTACCCTTGGTTGCTTGCGTGGGTCCTTGTGTCTTCTCTCCAGGATTTGACCACCACCAGTGGTTTGAGAATGGATTCCACCAAACTTGGGTGGTGGCTTTCTCCAGGTCATCACGATGGGGCCCTGGAGCTGTTAGGAGATGGTTCATTCAACCAAGATCTTGTTAGGACTTCTCAAGAAGCACTTTTCCTCCAGCAAAGTCAAGTCCTCCAGCACCAGCGCCCTGAGCATGCTCATGCTGCTGAGGTGGATGTGAGTTCCAGACGAATGTATGAACCCAGGGTGCATTACATTCCTCTCAGCCAGTTGCAAGCAGCAGTTTCAGTGCCAGGAAACAATAGAGTCCCTTGAGAGAAGGCACCAAAGGCCCACAGGGGTTTGCTCACCCTTCACATTCAGCAAGGTAAATGAGCTCCTCCCAGGCTTTGCCAGCAGGAGAGAGAAGTCAGGCTCAGTCTCTAGAATGAGCAATGTCCACCAGGATGACATAAAAGCATGTACAAAAAGTGGAAGAAGTATCTAGAATGGGCAGAAAAGGACACCCAGAGATAAGTACACTTGTTAGTGCAGCCTCCTTTTCCACTGACAGCCCCATAAGCCAGTGATGCCCAGGACCTGGGCTCAGCAACAGGCACCGTGCTTGGCCTGCTGCTGGCAGCAACACCCACACCAGAACACGGCACCATGAGGCAATGCATGGAGAGAGAGTTGCAGGTTACCTCCACCAGCACATTGCCACTACCCAACATTTCCTCTGAACACAGCACTGGACATGACAGCAATTGTCTGGGATGGGCATGGAGGGGTGGAAAGATATTTTTTGTAGAAAAATGTCAAGAAATGAGAGGCTTCTTGTCCACTGGGCATGGAGGGAGGGGCATGCCAACAGAAACAATTGAGCCACCCCTGTAGAAGTTAGAAGCTCCCTCCAAGGAGGAATTCCTGAGACACAACATGCCCCAGGGGAAAGGCAGAAATCAGATATGAATGGAGACAAGACATCAATTCTAGAAGGAATGGAAGATGCTGCTTCTAAGGAGATGGAGCTCACAAGATCTAAAGGGGTTTTTTTCCTATAGCATGGGAGAAGTGTATGAAACAAAAGCCAGTCAGGACAGCCTCCAATTTTCATGCCACAAATGTGTGTCAGAGGAGGAACACTTGGGTAGAACAGGAAAAAGAAGAAAGAAAACACCCAGAAAGGCAGGAAGGTCCTTACTAGTACTTGGAGTATGCTCGTCCTTGTCCACACTCTCGTCCCAGCCTGGAAACACTGTTGGGTAAGTCACCTCCTCTGAAGAGTCTTCATCATCTGAACCATTGCCACTGGAGGTCACATCTGCTGTGGTGATGTTAAACCTTCCATGAAGCCCTAGCCCACAAGGTCTCCTGCTGTCAGCAGCCATGCTGTCCTGCCTCCCTCACACACAGCCTCACACCCGCAGGGCAGTGCACAGCACCGTGCTCCCCACAGTCTGTGCCTTCTCCTGAATCCTCTACCCAGGAGGGATTCTTCACTCTGCCATGCTCCTGGGCAAGCTGCCCCAGCACTTCTCTTAGCTGCGTCTCAGAGCCCTGTGCATGCTCACAGCGCTAGCCATGCTCTGTCCTCTTCTAGCAGAGTGAGCACTCTAGACTGGCTTGAAATCACTTTATACCTTTGTCCCCCAAGCCCTTCTCATTGGAACAGCCTAATTCTAAATTGCTTCCAACAGGAGAGAAGAAAAACCCTCTAGAAACCTCCTCTGTAAGAGGAGTCATGTCCTTAGCACTTTCAGACACGCAAACTTCTCCACAGGACATGAACAAAGTGGACAGCTGCTCTGTCACTACCAAACATGCAGCCACTGAGAGGTGGCCCCAAACCTTGCTCTTCCCACCTCAAACCCATGCTAAAGAAAAGCAGTGACACAGGCCACACATTCAACCACCCCTTCATCCAACACATCTGAAGCTTGCTGCCCTGGTGCCCTGGGTATTCAGCCCCTAACCAAAGCACCCTTTAGGGTGGCATCCTTTACCCTCGGTTGCTTGTGTGGGTCCTTGTGTCTTCTCTCCAGGATTTGACCACCACCAGTGGTTTGAGAATGGATTCCACCAAACTTGGGTGGTGGCTTTCTCCAGGTCATCACGATGGGGCCCTGGAGCTGTTAGGAGATGGTTCATTCAANGCAGTTCCTCACAACCAGTATTTGTGCCAACATTTAGACCATCTTCTGTATCTCAAAGATGAAGATGAAAACAAAAAGAGAGACATCATGTGCTCTTTTTCTTTAACCACCCCCTACCCACAACCCTTTAAATCTACATCAGATTAAATAACTGATGAAGATTTTACCTTGAAAAAGAACACCAAAGACACGAGTGTGGATATATTGTCATGCAATATATGAAAGCACTGCAAGATGCAAGACACAGGAGTCAGAGTTGTAAGGATCAACTCCTCCCAGCCTCATGCTGGAGAGCCCCCAGTTTTGTTCCTGAGTTTGTCACCATGTAGAACCAAACAACTGTGTTTGTAGCCATCTAGCTGAAGGGAAATGCCAAACAGGATTGGGGATTTGTTTGGGGTTTTCTGTTTGTTTGTTTGTTTTGTTGAGTTTTTGTTTTGTTTTATTTTGTTTTCCTCTCTTAATTCTTAATTTCCCTCTCTGTGGGATTTTTCTCTGGGGAATTAAATTCTGGCTAGGATATTTCAGTGAGGCTTCACTCTTGCACAATATAAACACAGACACTGGGGCATGGGTTCCTCTTGTTTTTTTCTCCTTCTCCNCAAGCCCTTCTCATTGGAACAGCCTAATTCTAAATTGCTTCCAACAGGAGAGAAGAAAAACCCTCTAGAAACCTCCTCTGTAAGAGGAGTCATGTCCTTAGCACTTTCAGACACGCAAACTTCTCCACAGGACATGAACAAAGTGGACAGCTGCTCTGTCACTACCAAACATGCAGCCACTGAGAGGTGGCCCCAAACCTTGCTCTTCCCACCTCAAACCCATGCTAAAGAAAAGCAGTGACACAGGCCACACATTCAACCACCCCTTCATCCAACACATCTGAAGCTTGCTGCCCTGGTGCCCTGGGGATTCAGCCCCTAACCAAAGCACCCTTTAGGGTGGCATCCTTTACCCTCGGTTGCTTGTGTGGGTCCTTGTGTCTTCTCTCCAGGATTTGACCACCACCAGTGGTTTGAGAATGGATTCCACCAAACTTGGGTGGTGGCTTTCTCCAGGTCATCACGATGGGGCCCTGGAGCTGTTAGGAGATGGTTCATTCAACCAAGATCTTGTTAGGACTTCTCGAGAAGCACTTTTCCTCCAGCAAAGTCAAGTCCTCCAGCACCAGCGCCCTGAGCATGCTCATGCTGCTGAGGTGGATGTGAGTTCCAGACGAATGTATGAACCCAGGGTGCATTACATTCCTCCCACAGCAAACACACCCAAAGCTTTTGCTGGAAGTGGAGTTTGAAATGTTCTACTAGAAGTATGAGATTGTGTTAGCAGCTCTGAAAGTCCAGAAAAAGTCAACGAATTCTGTGTTTTCACCTGAGACAGCTCCAAATAGGTCCTGTCTGTGAGGCAAAGCCCAGGATTTGACAGAAAGCACTCCAGACTGATAGAGGCAAGCACACCACAGAAACTCAGATCCCTCAAGCAAGCCTGCTGAGAGCTTCACTTTTTCCTCTACTAAGTTATTCCTCAAGAAGCCGAGAAGCAGAGTTTGTATGAGCTGCACACCAAGGCAGACACACATTTCACCAAAAGAAAGCAAAATCTACCAATATAAATTGCATTTTGTTTGGTTTGTTGTTCCCCCCCNCTTAATTTCCCTCTCTGTGGGATTTTTCTCTGGGGAATTAAATTCTGGCTAGGATATTTCAGTGAGGCTTCACTCTTGCACAATATAAACACAGACACTGGGGCATGGGTTCCTCTTGTTTTTTTCTCCTTCTCCATGGAACTTTCTCCTATGCTGCCGAATCTTTGGTGGCTTCTGGTGGAGATGTGCGAGTTGTGAAAAGAGTGCTGTATAGCTCACTAATTTGTAATGCAGCAAAATGAAATTAAATGGCTCTGTGTGGCTTTACAGCAGTACTGTTGCTAAGTAACACCTAAGCTGCTAGGGCAGCCCAGGTGCAGCACCTTTAGAATCTTTTTACTCCAAGAAGCCAGTCAATCCTAAACCAATAAGCAACCATGCCAAGGCCCCGACTGCTGTGACACACATAGGTCAGTACTGATGCCTTTGTTAGCATGGCTCTGTAGTCATTTTGATCTTTTAGAACCCTCAATACCTTTAGTTTTCTTTCAGTGAAACAGTCATGCCCACGAGACAGAGCCATTCTCAAAAGGAAGGGACATAACTGTGGGATCTATAAGGAAAACCCAAAAGCTTTCCTGCCTGGCAAGACTGCAGACTGTTTGCAGTGGGTACAGAAAGGTCTGTATAAGGAGAAAGGTCTGTACAGAAAGGTGCAGTGGGTACAGAAAGGTCTGTAAACAGCTGTGAAGGAAACATCACCACCAAAGTCGATCAGACAAACTGCCCACTGTTACCAGATGGGATTTCCTTCCCCCTCACAGGCAACACTTGGCAGCAAAGCAACAAGCAGCAGAGAGTTCTCCACTTGCTTTCAAGAAGAAGGGGGAAGATCAGCCTGATACTTCTTTTTGACGTTTGCATGTTGGTACCAAACCTCCACATGCTCTGAGACAAGATGTCTGGCTGAGTGGTTTCTGTCTCTCAGTACAGCAGGCATCCAATCACTCTTACTGTAGCTTGTGGTTTAATTGCAGTGAGAAGGACACTGTCCCTCTAGGTCACACAGACTATTGGATCATTTAGCAGCAGCCAACATACAGGAAAGCAAAATCCTATTGCAAGCTTCTGTGGTGGGAATAAAAGAGGCAGCAGGAAAAAGCTTTCACTTCAGTCAGTTCAATCTTTATTACAACATGCCTCTGCAGATCTCTGTATCATTCAAATGCCCTCCCTTCATCTTCACTTTATGAGGCAAAGATTTTTTTCACTCTAAACTTAAGAAGTGGAGTGAACACAGGTACAGCTCCACTCCAACATGGGGGAGATGGCTTGGAAAGTTTTCTGTTTGCTGTAGCTGCTGTGTTCTATATACCTGAGAAAAACACCGCAGGTTCTTTTTCCCACTCAGTACAGCTACTTAAGGACAAAGCAGAGAGAATGGCTGCTCCTCTTTGGAATCCTTGAGGCCTGTGGAGCCACCACGAGCCCCACTTGTTTTCTCATGCATATTGCCAACGAGAAGGGCAAAACTACTTCTTGCAGTGCAAAGTGGCTTGGCAATTGGAACTGCCTCTTAGAGCGCCGCTTTGGTGAGTGAGGCAATGGTCTCCATGTGGATTGCCCACATTCACAACCACAAATGTATTAGAAACATACACTCCCACCACAGATGGACAGAGCTGTCCTCTCCTACATCAGAAAGAAACTGAGATGATATGTGGTTGCACTCATCTGTTGTTCCACACAGAGTGAAAGAAGTGTGAGAAAAAAGCAGTGGGGAACACAAACCAGCAGATCTTTCTAAACTCATCTTTAAGCATGGGATCTTAAGCATGGGAGTACTATTTCAAAACTGGAGATATTTCAGCACTTACCAGAGCACCCAGCTGGAAGAAGAAAGCAGTTTAAATGCATACAGATAATACATAAATCTTACTGGTACTCGCAGGATATGGTCCACCAGCTCCGCTAGGGTAGTCATCAGTTGGTATCACCAAAGGGAAGTCAGAGGATACAGGAGAAACTTCATCATCTGCATGGCAAAGGATGGATCATTGCTATTGCATTAGCCGAGGTGAGACTCACAACTCACAACTACTTCAGCTATTCTTTACAGCAAGCTTCACCCCTTCATTCAGTGCTTCAAGAGAGGAGACAGATGCAGGCTAGGTTCTGCACAGAATTCACCACAGGCAGCTTTCCTTTACCAGCATAGGAAGGGTATCACTTTCAAGCGCAGTATGTGTTGGTCATAATGAACACCCTGGTGCTGATCTATTCATGTGCTGCAAGCTCCAGTTACTTACCTATGCTATCTAGACAGGGAACCCAGAGCAATGAGTGAAGCTGTTTGTATTCCCTTCTTGATTGAGGTGTATTCTGAGATTTAGTCAAAAAATCTCAACTCTGCATGTAAGAGGAGCTGGGAAGAGCATCTGTGGTAAGCAGCTGAAATAATGCTGCACACCTGGGCAATGTTCCTGACCCTAGCTCCTTAGGAAGAGAGTGTTTGGGTTACCTTTCATGATGCTAACTACATGGGAAAACAAGCATTTCAGGATCCCAGTGCTTCTGCTCTTCTTCACACTTTCTTTTTCTTTTCTCTCTCTTTTTTTTTTCCCCTTAATGTCAGTATTTATTAATGATAGTGATGCAAACTACTGGCATCCTTCACTGCTACGTTATTGGTGATTTGCTAAAAAACCTGTAGTCCAAGGCCAGGCAGTAAACTCCACTGTACTTGGAGGAGGAATTGTATTTGTATCCCCTAGGTTGAATGGCAGCTGCTCTTTCAGACCTCTGAGCACTTCAGCCACACCAGGAACACAAAAGCTGAATCCAAACATGTGCCACTCCACCAAGGAAGTGAAGCAGTGTGCAAGGCCCTCCAATGCACAGAATCATGGAATCATCAGGTCTGGAGGGGGCCTCAAGGACCATCCAGTTCCAACCCCCCTGCCATAGGCAGGGACACCTCACACTAGATCAGCTTGCCCAGAGCCGCATCCAGCCTGGCCTTAAAAACTTCCTGGGCAAACTGTGCCAGTCTCTCACCACCTTCATGCTGAAGAACTTCTTCCTATCATCCAACCTGGATCTACTCACTTCTGGTGTTGCTCTATTCCCCCCAGTCCTATCACCACCTGACACCTTAAAAAGTTTCTCCCCAGCTTTTCAGTAGCCCCCTTTAGATACTGGAAGGCCACAATAAGTTCTCCTTGGAGCCTTCTCTTCTCCAGACTGGACAGCCCAAACTCCCTCAATCTGATTTGCTACCCTGCAGAAAGCCTTGGAAAGCAGTGTGTGGCTTTTGGATTTGAGAGGGCATCTTGAAAACAGAATCTGGCTTTATCACCCAAAGGAAGGAGACATCGATAACATTTTAATTGGACACTTTTATCTCTCCCACCATTCTGTAATGCACAAATACCTCCTGTACTGGTGCAAAGAGAAATCACCTGTGACTGTGAGCTCCTTTTTGCTCCTCTTATTTAATGTTGGCCTCACCAACCTCTGTGTGTTCACTGCTAGATATGTTGTTGAGCCTTCAGTCAAACTAACATTTGAACAAGAACAGGTTGCTGATTCTTCTCAAAGCCCTGGAAACTGTGCTGAAGGAGTGGCTGCTTTCTATTCCCCTGCTATCAAGGGTGTCCTCAGACAGCCTGGATGCTGCTGCTTGCTTTCAAAGACACACACCCTCCTTTTACCTTTCTAGGACACCAGTTAGAGATGGTGCTTCTCGTTCTCTCACAATAGCCTTTAACTAGCGGTCAAATTCTTCCCTCAATTATCTCAAAGGGGACAGTGAAAACCTATAATGCTCTTACCAGTGTCTCTTATAGGAACTTTCTTTTCACCCCCTCCAGAAGAATGATCTGGCAGCTCTGAGGCTGGAGTAGCACTTCCATAATATGATGGGCTGGATCTCCCGATGTAAGGATCCATGGGAGTTGTGTCACGTGTTGATTCACTACCTACATTGTCATCACCTGCACCTGAGGTGAAGGACTCTCCGCTGTGCCGCGTGCCGTCCGCATTGTAACGGGAGCCGTCTGCGTTGTCAATGACTGTTGGGAAGAGAGAAGGGAGTAGCTGATGACATCAAGGAGCTGCATAGCTGTGTTGAAGGAACACTCAACAACTTAAGGCAGACAAATAAATACTTGTGAATCAACACCAGCTCATAAGTTTTTGCCATCGTATCTAATCTATCCAGATCATACATCATTGTGTATGAGTCACCTATACTGATGGCTGTATTTGTCAAATATACAGAATCACAGAATCTGACCAGTGCTGAGTGCAGGGGCAGAATAACCTCCTTGTCCTGCTGGCCACACTGTTCCTGATCCAGGCCAGGATGCCATTGGCTCTCCTGCCCACCTGGGCACACTGCTGCCTCATCTTCAGCTACTATCTACCAGCACCCTCAGGTCCCTCTCTGCCTGGCTGCTCTCCAGCCACTCTGTCCCCAGCCTGTAGCACTGCTTGGGGTTGTTGTGGCCAAAGTGTAGAGCCCTGCACTTAGCCTTGTTAAATCTCATCCCATTGGCCCCTGCCCACTCATCCAGCCTGTCCAGGTCCCTCTGCAGAGCCCTCCTACCCTCCAACAGATCCACACCTGCTCCTAACTTGGTGTCATCTGCAAACTTACTGATGCTGGACTCAATCCCCTGGTCCAGATCATCAATAAAGAGATTGAACAGGATTGGGCCCAGTACTGATCCCTAGGGGACACCACTAGTGACAGCTACCAGCTGGATGTGGCACCATTCACCACCACTCTCTGGGCCCAGCCCTCCAGCCAGTTCTTGATTCATATCAGAGTGAATCTGTCCAAGCCAGGAGCTGCCAGCTTTGCCAGGAGCTTGTTGTGGCAGATGGTGTCAAAGGCTTTGCTGAAGTCCAGGTAGACTACATCCACAGCCTGCCCTGCATTCACCAGGCAGGCAACCTGTTCATAAAAGGAGATCAGGTTGGTCAGGCAGGACCTGCCCTTCCTAAACCCGTGCTGGACAGAGAACCTGCTCTGCATCAAGTATTTTGGTGTTTTGATCACACAGCTTAATTCAACAGTGAACATAAAATCCTGACTTCTGTAAAGCCAATCCAAACTTCAGAACTTGGCACAAATAATTTGAGAATTTTCTTCCACTTCCAGCTACTTCTCTAATCAGCAGCTCAAACGAGGTGCAGGAAGGTTATGATGTAGAAAGGTTTTAAGCAAAGCCCCCTATATGTCAAAGCAGCATTAGCAGCTCTCAATTGCTAAAAAATGTCAAACATCTATAAAAAAAGGTATTTGGCAGCACCTTGAGAAATGCCAGGCCCCACCAGACTTATGGGAAGACAAATGACTAATGGTTTTAATTGCTGTCAAGCACCTCTTGACTTCTTGCTATGTTTGGCTTGATTTTTCATATTAGCAGTTGTTTGTGTAATGAAAGACAACCAGATCCTGAAAGAAAGGGCAAGTTTTTCTGATCAATACAGTACCTATTTCATCCTGATCAGTCAGGAAAGAAGCATCCAGCCTTTCAATTGGATCACATGATTTGTTCCTTGTTTCTGGAAAAGAAGGAAAACAGGAAGTGCTCAGCTGAGGAAGTGCAGAGATCCTTCACACGTGTGCTGACTTTAACTGCACATAGTCACAAACCATCAGCTTCAGGGGTGGATGATTCCAGAATGGCCTAGGCTGGAAGGGACCTTGGGGATCATCTGCTCCAACCTGCCAGCTATGGGCAGGGAGGCCTCTCCACTAGATTTGCCTTGTAGGGATGAGGGGCAATGGCTTTGAGCTGGAAGAAGGCAAACTGAGACTGGAGATGAGGAAGTTCTTTCCAGCAAGGACGGGGAGACACTGGCACGGGTTGCCCAGGAAGGTTCTGGCTAATGGGAGGTGTCCCTGCCCATGGTAGGGGAATTGGGACTGGATGATCTTGGAGGTCCCTTTCCAGCCAAGCCATCCTGTGAATCCATGAGCTTGCAGCCCCACAGCACACGGGTACCTGTCACGTTGTAGCAGTAGGCGTCGTACCGCCCCGTGGTGTTGGTGGCCAGTTTGTAAACGCCGGTGTGATTCGCTGCGCAGAGGTGATAGGGCTTCACCCGCGGGATAACAATGTGCCCCACCACGAAACCATACCTGTGAAGAGCAGAGGGAAACACAGCCTGTTACAGATCACAGCAGTGGAACATCTCCCTGTGAGGACGACAGGCTGAGGGACTTGGGGCTCTTGAGCTTGGAGCAGAGGACCCAGAGGGCTGCCCTCATTCTTGTTTGCAGAGCCACGGAATCACAGAAGTGTTCAGGTTGGAAAAGAGCCTCAGGATCACCAAGTCTAACCCAGAACCCTATTCTACAAGATTCACCCTAAACCATAGCCACAACCACCACATCCAAACCACCTTTAAACACATCCAGGGTTGGTGACTCCACCACCTCCCTGGGCAGCACTTTCCAGTGCCTCTTGCTGGGAAAAAATTCTTCCTACTGTCCAGCCTAAATCTGCCCTGCTGCAGCTTGAGGCCATTCCCTCTTGTTCTATCACTAATGCCCTGTGAGCAGAGCCCAGAACCAACCTCTCCACGAGATCCCTTCAGGTAGCTGTAGAGAGCCATGAGGTCTGCCCTCAGCCTCCTCTGTTTCCCACTAACCATCCCCAGCTCCTTCAGTCACTCCTCATCAGATTTATTCTCCAGGCCCTTCACAGCTTCGCTGCCCTCCTCTGCACTGGCTCCAGCACCTCCACATCTCTCTTGTAATGAGATGCCCAAAACTGAACACAACACTCAAGGTGTGGCCTCATCAGAGCTGAGTCTAAGGGGACAATCCCCTCCCTGCTCCTGCTGGATACAGCATTTTTGATCCCTGTCAGGATGCCAGTGGCTTTCTTTGCCACCTGGGCACACTGCTGGCTCATATTCATCTGCTTGTCCATTACAACCCCCAGGTTCCTTTCTGCCAGCAGCTCTCCAGCCACACTGCCCCAAGCCTGGAGCATTACCTGGGGTTGTTGTGCCCCAAGTGCAGGAGCTGGCACTTGGCCTTGTTGAATGTCATCCTGTTAACATTGGCCATGGATCCAACCTATCCAAGTCCCTCTGCAGAGCCTTCCTGCCCTCATGCAGACCAACACTGCCACCTAACTCAGTGTCACCTGTGAACTCACTGCTGACACACTCTGTGTCTCCATTAAGGTTATTGATAAAGATGTGCAGGGCAGTGTGGGAAGGAAGCAGCCAGGCTCTGCTCAGGGGTGTCCAAGGACAGGACAAGGGGCACTGGGTGCCAGCTGGAGCAGAGGAGGTGCCACAGGAACAGAAGGGAAAACTTTGTCAGTGTGAGGGTGCTGAAGGCCTGGAGCAGGCTGCCCAGAGAGGTTGTGGAGTCTCCTTCTCTGGAGACTTTCCAAACCCACCTGGATGTGTTCCTGTGTGACCTGCCCTGAGTGCTCCTGCTCTGGCAGGGGGGTTGGACTGGGTGATCTCTGGAGGTGCCTCCCAGCTCCTAACGATCTGTGAGTCTGGGATTTATTCAGTAACCATGGGTTTGCAAGCCAGTAGGAAAGAACATTAATGCATTAAGCACTCAGAGAGGAAAGCACCACTGACTAAACTGAAATGGAATCATTCACAGGAAATAGTTGCAAGCAAGACTGATGCCAGGACTGCTTTTCCTAGTGGTGGAATTAAAACCTTGCCATCTGGGAGAAATGTCCACTGAACTTTTCTACTCCAGTCAGTCAGAAGAAAGATCCTGTTTCTCCACATCTGCCCTCTACTTCATATTGCAATAAAGTTGAAAATCCACTGACATTTATTTCAACTCTCTAATGGTTTACCTACATAAAATCATTTTGAGTTGGAAGAGACCTGATCAAACTCATCTGTTAGCCCAGCACTGCCAGATCATCACTAAACCATGCCCCTCATCACATCTTAAATGGCTTTCAACCCTCTTCAGGAATGGAGATTGTTCCACTGTCCTGGGCAGCCTGTTCCAGTCTTTAAGAATCCTTTCAGCAAAGAAGTTTCTTCTAATGTCCAACTTAAACCTTCCCTGGTGCAACCTGAAGCCATTGTGTCTTGTCCTATTACTTGTTCCCTGGGAGAATAGGCAAACCTCCTTTCAGGGAGCTACAGAGAGCACTAGATGTAGAGAGAATGGATCTGTGTGATCTGATCTTCTAAAGGACAGCTTAAAGCTACAGCTCTGGGGTTCCATCTCCTCTCTGCATCTGGATGTTCAGGATGATTTGCATAACAAATACATTCTTCAATTTGCAGAGCCAGATCAGATGCTGATCTAGTCTGATCTCTTCACAGACCACAGAAATGTCCCAGATTGGGTACTGTTTGGGGAAAACATCCACACATACAGAGACTCACAGAATCACAGAGCTGTCAGGGCTGGAAGTGACCTCAAAGATCACACAGCTCCAACCCCCCTGCCATGGGCAGGGACACCTCACACTAGATCAGCTTGCCCAGAGCCACATTCAGCCTGGCCTTCAAAATATCCAGGGATAAGGCTTCCACCACCTCCCTGGGCAACCTCTGCCAGTCTCTCACCATGATGAAGAACTTCTTCCTAAGGTCTAAGGTCAATCTGCCCACCTCTCGCTTGGATTCATTCCCCCTAGTCCTATCACTACCTGACACCCTAAAAAGTCCCTTCCCAGCTTTCTTGTAGCCCCCTTCAGACACTGGAAGGCCACAAGAAGGTCTCCTCACAGCCTTNGCCCAGCTGCAGGACATTACACATGTTTTGTTGTATTAGTGTTCACTATTTTCTTTTACCCAGCTTCCAGTATCTTGTCTCTTGCTGTACTCATTATTTGCTAAACTGGAGTCTCTGTTATCCATGTTTGTTGTCCTGTGCATCATAAATTACAGAGGGTAATTAAGTCACTTGACAATGTGGTTTGGGATTTTTTCCATCATTTTTTTGGCTGTCTTTTGAAACTTCTCTACTTTCAACTGATAAGATTGCCCAGAAGGCAAATCATATCCTGGGCTGAATCAAGAGGATTATGGCCACCTCAAATACTGCCTCTGGTTCCAGTGTCCCCAGCAGAAGGACACAGAGCTGCTGGAGGGCGTCCAGAGGAAGCCACAAAGATGATCCAAGGGCTGAAGCAGCTCTGCTGTGAGGACAGGCTGAGGNCTGACATTCTGTGATTCTGTGAATCTCTAATCTTCATCAGGAGTTTATTACACTCTCCATCTTTTTCTATCTTTATATTCTACCTGCAAGAGGCTATGTTTTTTTGTTTTTTTTTGTTTTTTTTTTTTTTTTTTTAAGATAATTGGTGGGTGGCATGTGCATGCAGGCAAGGACTTATTTGGCACTGGACTGAGAGGAACCACACAGGCATGGAAAGATGTCTTGTTTATCACAGAGTATAACTTAAGGACTGATATTGCCATCTCATTAACAGCCACATGAAGTCTGCTGTAATTATCCCAGGCTATAGAGCATGGATAGCTGCACTTGTCATGACATATGCTTTCCCCCCCCCCATCATTTCTTTACCTGCAAGTTTCAAATCCAAGCTCATTAGCTTTCTTCACCTGCTCTAGTGTTGCCAGGGTGCTATTGAGAGCTCTGCAGAGCTTGATTGCTTCGCTGAGGGTGAGGCTGTAGCGTCCGTCCTTCTCAACATGAAAAACTCCTCTGTATCTGCAAGTGACGTTGAACTCTGTTACCAAAGAGAAAGAAAAACAAATTGATTACTGATTGCTGGCCTCTGTGCTTCACTAAAGACCTGGAAATGATTTACTGACAAGCATCGTGCTCTCGGTGCAAACCAGCCACACGCAGCAGCTACCCAACCGCTGTGAAAGAACAGCAGCAGCACTTTCAGCCACCTTCTTCACACCTGCCTTTTTTGGGGCTGAGACACAAGCCAGACCTTTCCAAAAGCTGTCTGACACTCCTGACTCACCACTGACAGTGAAATGCAGAAGATATCAATACGTTGTGAAGCTGCCTTGGGGCCCACATGACTGCAAAACAAGCTGTGTGTTCAATTGCATTTGAAACCCAAATATTTCATTCATAACCAGCCCCGCTCCCCAGAGCCTTTCCCAACTTCATGCTGGACACACCCCAGCCCCTCAATGTCCTTCTTGGAATGAGGGGCCCAAAATCAAACCCAGTGTTCAAAGTGTTGGCCTCACCACTGCCTAGTACAGGGACACAGTCACTGTCCTGCTCCTGCTGGCCACACCACTGCTGATCCAGGCTAGGATGCTGGTGGCTTTCTTGCCCACCTGGGCACACTGCTGGCTCATGCTCAGCTGGCTTTTAACCAGCACCCCCAGGTCTTTTTTCCACCAGACAGTTTGCAGCCACTCTGCCCCAAGCCTGGAGTGCTGGTGTGGTTCTTGTGATCTGATTGCAGGACCCAGCACTTGGTCTTGTTTAAGCTCAGCTGCACTGCAGGGGCATGCAGGAGGACCAAGGCTTCTGGGGAGCCTCACTGTGCAGTGTGGGACATCAGGTGGGTGTTCAGATCTCAGGCAATTCAATTCTCAGAACTGGTTTTGAGGCCAGCTGGCACTGTGCCCTGGAGGCTGAGACAGCCATGCTCTGCTTTCATTTTGATGGTATCTTCTACACCTACTATCAAAAATGTTTGTAGTGCAGACTCTGTTGGTGAAGCAGAGTGTGGAAGAAGGGCTCCAGTGCTGCCAAAAATTCACACAATGCTTCACAGCCTAAGCAGCCTGCACTGTGGATGCAGTGATTAGCACCTTCCTAGATGGCAAAACAGAGGTGCAGGATCTGCTGCCCAGAGCTGCATGGAGGCCAAGAGGCTTTGCTTTCTGCTCTCAGATTTTAATGTCTAGACAAGGAGGACTCTTAACTGAATAATGAAAATATTTCTGAGTCACATCAATACAGAAATGTTCAAAAGTAAAAGATGGGCTTTAAATTAACACACTGAAAGTTTTGTTGGTTTTTTTTTTTCCTCTACACTGAGGCTTATAAACTAAATTTGAGTCAAGAAAGTAATGCAATTGCCAAATCCAAGTTTAAATACATATTCCACCTTTTCCTGCAGCACAGGAAGGTCAAATCCATTAAGTTTATGTTGGTGTTACTGAGTTGGCTCTGACACAGCTATGTAAAAGATGGATTTTTTGCTTTGGCTCAAGAGAAGAGGCCATGCAAAGCTCAGCCTGTGGTGTCAAACTATTACTGATCCCTTCTACTCCTTTGAAATTTAGAAATAGCTGATTCAAAGTGGACTCAGTAGAATTGCAAACATCACCCAAAACGTCACTTCTGCCACCTCTTACAGCTAGCAGTCCTGCATCTGGTTTGGGGAAATCCCAGGCACTCATATAGGCTGGGCAGGGCCTGGCTAGAGAGCAGTCCTGAAGAAAAGAGCTTGGGGATGCTGGTGGGTGAGAAGCTCTGCATGAGCCAGCAGTGTGCACTTGCAGCCCAGAGAGCCAAGCAGAGCCTGGGCTGCATCTAGAGCAGTGTGGGCAGCAGGGCAAGGGAGGGGATTCTGCCCCTCTGCACTGCTCTGCTGAGACCCCACCTGGAGTACTGTGCCCCTGGGACAGGAAAGATCTGGAGGTGTTGGAAGGTGTCCAGAGAAGGGCCACAGGGATGATCAGAGGGCTGGAGCTGCTCTGCTATGGGGACAGGATGAGAGAGTTGGGGGTGTTCAGTCTGAAGAGGAGAAGGCTCTGAGGAGACCTTCTTGTGGCCTTCCAGTATCTGAAGGGGGCTGCAAGTAAGCTGGGGAGGGACTTTTTAGGGTGTAGTGATAGGATCCAAGCGAGAGGTGGGCAGACTGAGATTAGACCTTAGGAAGAAGTTCTTCATCATGAGAATAGTGAGAGACTGGCAGAGGTTGCTCAGGGAGGTGGTGGAAGCCTCATCCCTGGATATTTTAAAGGCTAGGCTGAATGTGGCTCTGGGCAAGCTGATCTAGTGTGAGGTGTCCCTGCCCATGGGCGTGGCAACTGGATGGTCCTTGAGGTCCCCTCCAGCCCTGATATTTCCATGATTCTAGCAGGCTTTGGGGAGTGACAGGTCATGATCCTTCCCTGACATCCACGTGGTTTGCTACAAGTGAAAGACAGAAGTGCTCAACAACAGCTCACAAAAGAAGCAAGAAGCACTAGAGATGTCTGGATTGTCACCCTTAACCTCATCCAGATCATGAGCCTTGGGTGACTTAGCCAGCCACGGAATGCCCCTAAGCCTGGGTTTTGTGAGCACAGAGAACATTGACTTTCACAGAGGTCATCTGTCTCAGTCTTCTTTGAGACTTCTGGTGCTCTGTCTTCAGCAGCTGCATGCAAGCTCTCCTTCACCATTCATTGATCTAACCCAGGATAGATGAGCACTTTGCAGCCAGAACCACTATCTCCAGCTGTGCAGCCAAGTTTGCTAGCTAAGAGCCTACTGGTGTGATAGAATTGGCTGAGACAGACTAAAGAGCATTGTTCTCACATGAAAGTGCGAGTTACACCCAGATTATTAATGCTAGAGGCTTGTTAGAAGTTGTCACAGTAAGAAGCCAGGTGCAAGCTCTATTTCCACCCTGCTTCTGCAACCCTTACACATAATGAGTAACACTGATTCACGCAAACTCTTCCCATTGGAGCCGATTTTCCATGCAGATTTGGAATGGAAAATTTGGGGGTGGGGGGGAAATAAAAATCCTCTGCTCCCTTTAAAGCAAAACCTGTAGAGGAATATACTTAGATGCAAGTCTGTTAAAAGGGCTTCTTGGTAAAACCGCAGTCTGCGTTTCGTGGCAACCAGGAAATGTTGGTGTGCTGTTCTTGTGGGGATTTTCCTTTTTACTTTGTGGCTCAAGATGGTTGATAGGGTCACCAGGATGTGATAAATCTGTTCTGGAGACAGAGGCAGAGCTAGGGGGTTGTGCTGGTTTGAGGCTAATTGGAGTATTTTTAGGAAAAATTAGATTATAGTCTGTGAAAAGCAAGCAATGGTGATGTTCATTTCACTCATAGCCTTACTGAGATGTATAAAAACAAGGACACAAACATAGATAAGAGAGAGCCTCTCTCTCTGTCAGAGTCAGTGTGCCTGCTCCCTGGGCTTCTGCTGTTAATCCAACTCATCATTCTGCTTTTAACTCCCTTTGCCCATCCTCCAAACTCACCTTGCATGTAAGGCAGACCCTGGGATAAGGTAGAGGGGTGGAAAGAAGGTGGAAGGGTGGTTGGGAGCCCCTCCTGGGGACCCTGATTTCTGGGAGGGCTGTTGTGTTTCTGCATTACCTTTAACTTGTACATTGCTGTAAATATTCCTGTATATAGTGTATATATCTGCTTGTATACTGTGCTGAGCTGTAAATAGAGCTTCATTTCACAGTATCACTAAGGTTGGAAGAGACCTCAAAGATCATCTTATCTTCCAGCCGGCTGAGTCTAGTCTGGGTGGTTTTCATAGTGTGGGGGGACGGGGAACTCCCAAACCATCACAGGGGTTGATGGTGGAGATAGCTTTCATTCTCTGTTTGCCTGAGAGAGGGCAGTTTTGACGTTTCTTGTTAAGAACTGCATTTATGGAGCAGATTTTGAGATCTAGGCAGGTAAGCGCAGAGCAAAGTTTTTTTATTTCAGAGGTTATCCAACCTCGTGGTGACAGCTCCAAACGGGAATCATCGTTAGCTTAGCATTGCCATCTGCATCGGGAATATTAGCAGCTGCTTTAATGAGTGCTGCTAATAGGGTAGTGAAAAGTGGTGCGTTGGAAACAAATTAACATCTGCCTCCTTCAAAAGGTTGTAGAGATGCAGACACTGGTCTCTTTGCACAAGTGACCACTGACAGACGGAAAGGGAACGGCCTCAAGCTGCACCAGGAGAGGTTTAGGCTGGGCATCAGGAAAAATGCTTTCAGGGGAAAGGGTTGTGAGGCACTGGAACAGGCTGCCCAGGGAGGTGGTGGAGTCGCTGCTCCTGGAGGTGAGTCTAGGCCATCTAGGGCTGCTACTTGGGGACATGGTGTAGTGACTTGGTGGAGTGGGCAAAATGGCTGCACTTGATGATCTCAGAGGTCCTTTCCAGCCTGGATGATTCTCTGATTTACCTCCAGGACTGTGGCTGCTCTCCAGGCAGAGCTAGAAACTGGGGCACACGAGGCCTAACATCTGAGTAGGCGCAGACAGCTCAGATCTCTCGGGTCAGACAACTGGTGTTTGGGTTTGGAATGTTTCTCAGGAAAACTAGTTTATGGCTAAAAAAGGAAGCATGTTGTACCCCAGAAGAGAGGAAATACCCTCTGAATGTGCAGTTTGCTATGGGATGGACTCACGATCCAAGACATTTTGTCAACAGTTATGCTCTGACAGTGCCTTTTCTGTCGTTTTGACAGCTGGGAGTACTTGGGTTACAAAAATGCCATTTGGCAATTACCTCGCAGACTCCGGTAGATAGAGGCCTGGGTGGCATTGCTTTTTGCTGCGGACTGCCCCACCTCTGCAGCAGCCCTTGGTCCACTCACTAAAGCAACTCACAGCCCAGACAACATCAAGAGAATACAGAAGCTTCTGCCCCTGTGCCAGCAGCTGGAGCACGGCCTGGGTCAGCAGTGATGAAAGCCACTGGCTAGCTGCTTGCTAGGTTATGCAAAGTGATTCACTAATCCCAGCTGCAGTCACTCATAGACACGTGTCGGCAGCATTAAAACACACCTATGCCTGAAACCCTCAGGGCTTGATGGGGGGAGGGAAAGAGTGCTGGGAAAACTGACTCTCAGCTGGTGTGATTACACACTAACCACACAGAGGTGCTCAGCTCTACAGGACCCATCTGTGTTCAGTGAGCATGCACCTATGGAGGTGAAGTCTTTTACCAATATGCCAAAGAAAGGATTGAGCAAAGGGTACAAGGATGATTGGGGGACTTGAGTGTCTCCCCTGTGCAGAGAGACTGAGAGCCCTGGGGCTGTTTAGTCTGGAGAAGAGAAGGCTGAGAGGGGATCTGAGTAATGTCTCTCAAGAGCTGAGGGGAGGGTGTCGAAAGTGGAGGGAGCCAAGCTCTTTTGGGCGGTGTGCAGCAATAAGTCAAGGAGCAATGGATAAAACTGGAACAGAAAAGGTTTCACCTCAACATGAGGAGAAACTTAGTTAGAATGAGGGTGCTGGAGGCCTGGAGCAGGCTGCCCAGAGAGGTTGTGGAGTCTCCTTCTCTGGAGCCTTTCCAAACCTACCTGGATGCATTCCAGTGTGGACTACCCTGGGTGATGCTGCTTTTGGCAGGGGGGTTGGATTGGATGATCTCTGCAGGTCCCTTGCAGCTGCTAACATTCTGTGATTCCATACAGCATTTCATGTGCCTGGGTGATGTTTCACTGTTCTCCCAGTCATGACATCCTTGCTCTGCCAGCCACCATTCTCTACAGAAAGTAGAGAACCAAGCCTGGAAACAAGCCCCCTAGACCACAAGAGAGATTTCTCCATATAGTGATGGTAAAAGTAAGTCTTTGCAGGTGGTTGGGAACTGTCAGGTGAAACACTTTCTTTGGGGTATTGCCAAGCTGTGAAATGATATATACATTTCCAGATTTAGCAGGGGGAAAAAAAAAATTAGGGGTTTTAAAGTATCCCCTGTGGATAGAACAATAAAATGTTAAATGTCTGTTCCTAGGGCCATTGTGCTGAATGAAACAAAAAGAGGGTTTCACTTTTCAGTATGGAACTGCCTGTAATGTTGAAGCTTAGTTAATTAGTTTGCACAAAAGAAAATAAACCAAGAAAGTTAAGCTCAAAAGTTTACGTGGCTGCAATGCAAGGAGATTTTAAAAACTTTCCTATTTCCACTGACATTTGACATAGGAAAATGTTCCAAGTCTTGAACATTTTCATGGGAGATCAAACAAAACCAAAAACCAACCCAACCCAAACCTATAGTTACATCCCCATTCAAGGGAAAAGCAGTTCTCTGCACACCTGGCCTTTTAAAGAGAGTGAAGCTCAGGAAAACAAAAGAAATTTCCCTTCCTGCTATAAATAGAGACAATATTTTCTTGGGAGCTGGGTGTGGTAGCAAGAAAGCGAAGATGCCTCTCCACAGATCCAACAGCATGGAGCTTTGTTTGAAGTTGTGCCAAAGTTCTGCCCAGTTGTATTTGGGTACCTAGCAATTTGGGCTGAAAAGGTAAATAAGAGAGCAGCTTCCTCACTCCCCAGCATGCTGGTTCACTACATAAAAAGTCCTGATGCAGCCATGCAGGGTTAGCCCTGTGGGCCAAGTGGGCTCTGAAGTGCCTGGGGACACGGGCAGTAGCCAGAGAGGGATGCAGTGCAGCAGGAGAACCTCCATTCTCCGCCTGCCCTTGCTAGAGACTCCACATGTCCGTGTTGCTTCGCAAAGGGCGTGCTAGAAACAGGACGTGGAGTGGAGCTCCGGCTGCTGACTACCTTCTAGATTCTTCTTAACCAACCTGCCTCCTGGCCACCAGAACCCTTTTCTCTGGTTCTGTTTACTGGTGGGCAAAACTCTTCAGTTTCTTAATCTGACAGCCTTCCTGGCTGCTGATTTCCAAAGGGGGGGGAGTGGGGGCGGCACTGCTGGTGAATCAGGCAGAGTCATTCAGCATGCAAGTAAGCACAAGAATCCTATTTCACTCCTCTGCGGGAAGAGGAGAGTCTGCTGATGTGTCTCCCAAACATACTTTATCTGCATGGCAACTGTTGCTCTGGTAAACATCCTGAGTCAGTTCCATACAGCATCATCACTTACAGTAAACTTCCTTGCTGCTAATATGAATCTTAACGCTTTTCGTCGTAAGTTTCACCCAACCGTGAGCTGGAAGTTTTCAGATTCCACTAGAACATGGCACAGCTATGCAGCACCTCAGTGGAAAAAAACTGCAGGCAGTGAAATCATATCCCTGGAATTAGGCAGTTATCAGATATGCCCCCCCTCGAGGTGGTGAAAATAAGTAGCTCTGTCAGTCCTAGCAAAGCTCCCGCCTGTACAAGGAGCAGTCTGACTCCAGAGGCTGAGTAACAGGGCCTGAGAAGCAAATCAGCTGGGATCTGTTCCGTGCAACCCAGGTGAAGAAACACACAGGGAACAAAGATGGTGAACAATGACTCTGACTTTCACTGTGTGACTAGAATCAACTCATTTAGGCTAAAGCAAGTGAGAGACGGTGTTGTTCAGCAGAGAGATCTGCAGCCTGGAGCTCAAAGGCCCTCCTGCCTGTTCCCTGCCATCATTTACCTGTCAATATAACGTGAAGAAGCTGAATTCATAGAACCATAGAATCATAGAATCACAAAATCATAGAATCAGTCATAGAATCATAGACTCATAGAATGGTAAGATTGAAAGGAACCTCGAAGATCATCCAGTTCCAACCCCCACCATAGGCAGGGACATCTCCCACTAGAATAGATAGCTCAAGGCCTCATCCAACCTGGCCTTGAACACCTCCAGGGAGGTTGTGGAGCATAGAATCACATGAATCTGTGATTCTGTGCTCCACAACCTCCCTGGGCAACCTGCTCCAGTGCCTCACCACTCTCACTGCAAAAAACTTCTTCGTAACGACTACTCTAAATCTCCCCTCTGCCAGTTTAAACTCATTGCCTCTTGCCCCATCATTACAAGCCCTTGCCAACAGTCCCTCCTGAGCCTTCCTGTAGCCCCCTTCAGATACTGGAAGGCTACTCTAAGGTCTCCTGGAAGCCTTCTCTTCTCCAGGCTGCAGAGCCCCAACTCTCTCAGCCTGTCCTCATAGCAGAGCTGCTGCAGCCCTCTGAGGATTTTGATGGCCTCCTCTGGACTGGCTCCAACAGTTCCATGTCCTTCCTGTGCTGGGGGCTCCAGAACTGTACACAGTTGCAACTTAATAAAGCAGCCAGAGATTTCCTGATGAGGGATGCTGCAAACAGCACAGAACTGCGACACTGATCTTTCACTGTGTCCTTACAGATTTTGCACGCAGCCTCCATCTAAGCCTTGAGAAGTCACAGGGAGTCTGATTTCATCTCTGTGGTTATTTAGATAAGAAATTGATACCAAATAAGAACTATAATTAAACACATTCACTCAAGTGACAGATGTTAAAACAGAATTATTTGCAGTATGCTACTTAATACCAAGTGTGATTTGAAACTGTTTTTCACATGCTACTGATTTGTTTATTTTTTAATTTCTGGGACATGTTCTAAACTAAACTACAATTTTTTTTTTTTTTTTTTTTTGTAATATTTTCCTCTGCTCCTCTGAGTTACACAGGAAAGCATCAAAACCTTTACTCTGCTCTTATGAGACCCCACCTTGAATACTGTGTCCACTTTGGCTGTTGCCACTGTAAGAGTGACATAGATCCATTGGAACAAGTCCAGAGGAGGCC
>WBNM01043256.1:1660-12191 GCA_013399055.1 Ramphastos sulfuratus
CCATGTCACTGACAAAGACGTTAAACAGCACTGGTCCCAGCACTGACCCCTGAGGGACGCCACGCTTCAGATGGATCAGTTTGATCCAGCTAGTAGGAAGTCCTGAAGAAGCAAATGTGACAGAGAGGAATGGACCCTTAATGGTGGGTGATAGGAAGTAACTTTGCCTGTTCTGGACTGGAGATTAGGGGATTAGAGCCTCTCAGAATAATAGCAGCCAATACTGGTAAGTCACAAAAACATGGCAAGCCCTTGACATCTTTTCTAAAGAATATATATATATATAAAATATATTGTGGTTTGGGGGGGTGGGGGGTGCTGTTAGTTTGGTTTGGGGTTTTTGGGTGGTTTGGGATTTTCTTTTTTTTGAATGTGTAAATAATTGCATTCAGATGTTCTGTGCTGCCAGACTTAAATACTATTTCTTTTTAAATATCTAGATGGGCTTATGCACTCTTATTTGTAGAAGCTGTGTGGCCTGGGGTGTGACATGATGCTTGCATGTCATTCAGTAGCTGTACCAGTTAATTTGTCCATCTCAGGGTGCCCCACCAAGGACTGTGCTGTGATCTGAAAATCAGCTTCTTTACTCTCTTTCAGTTTGAGGCCTCCTTCAGCATAGAAATTACACAAGACTCACTGCTCAAAGACAAATGGAAGAACCCCAAATTGCCAATGAATACTTAAACAACTGGCAGATCTCAAAGATTATCAAAGGATAGTGTTGGTGTAACTGATGAATACAAGGACTTCAAAAGACTGTTGTGAGAAATGAACTCTCTTTTGAAAAGTTGCTGTTAAATATCTGTCTTCCCTTCCTGGGCAGGTTATTGATAAAATTTTTTAAGCTGCAAATTTTTTAGCTTAACTTCTTGATTATCTATCCCACCAGTGCTAAAATACATGCAATGAATAATAGTATTTAGTGATTTATTGCTTTTTATTCATTCTGAATATAAGAAATACAAACCAGGTGAATCTCTAAGGAATCCTGATGACCTACAGTCACTGAAGTGAGAAAAGTACTTTACTCTTCAAATTTCAGAGGTCCTTCAGTGGAGCTCTTTCCTAAAGAAGCCATAGGAATAACTGTGAGGTAGAAGTTAGTGTATTCTCAAAGTCTTTTACTATTCCACTAGTATGTCTGTCTTGAAAAGGGGCATCTACTCATTCTAGCAAGCACGAGAAGTGGATGTGCATGTAGCAAGTGTCTTAACATATCCCAATACATTATGGAAATTCACTCAATATTCTGGGATGATGATTACCCTACCTTTTCTGCTAAACAAACTGAATTTTAAAAAGGCATATACATATGTTAATAAAGAACCCAGTTTCAGCTCATGCATTCGACAGTACTTGATTAACTCTATCTATAAGGCTGACACTTGGCTACTATTGAGCTGTCATAGGTAAGAATTGACATTTAAACTAATGCCTCTCTTCTAAGGATGGGGCCAAAGGAAGTATGTCAGTGTTGAATAGTTGCTGAGCAATATTAAGTGTCATATCATATACCTTTCCTTTTAAATTCTATCCATAATATGAATTTGCCTATGATTTCTACCCCCCTATTATGTGGTTTTTTCCCTTTGTGATTTTTAGAGAGGATGAATAATTTAAGAACTGAAACAGAAGTTGTAAGAATTGTACAATCTTACTATTGTAGCGATTCAGCACTTTAATGGTCAGTTGTTAATTACAGATCTGCCATGTCAAGACAAAGAATTCTGAGAAATCTTCATTTAACAAGAAGTATAGATACAGACCTTGTTTTCCAGGGTAAGCAGCTGTACATTAAGTTTCTCTAAATACAATGTAAATGGCTTTGAAGAAAACTTAACTCAGTCTGCTTTTCTTGGGATAAAGAACATTTTATTTTCTGAGAAAACAGCTGTTCCAAGAAAGGAGGTGATCCATATTCAGTGTGACAGGACCTGACAAAGCTTACATTTCTATCAAACACTATAAAGCTGTTAGTGTCTTCACTGGTGGGAACTGAAAGTGAACTGAGATTTCTGGGAACCACCCAATTATCCGACATCTAAATTCCACATCAAGTCAGAAAAATAAGCGATGTATGTGAGCTTCACGTCAGTTTCACTAAAGCACATTTCCTACCACGTACAAGGCTTTATTTATGAGACAATACATCTGTGGTCAAGACTTCTGGTACTGTGTACAGAATCGTATTTCATGCGAGCTAAACACTAATGCAATGAAAATACACAGTTATTGTAGGCTAAATGCAGACTAATTCCTGCTCTCCAATCCCTTTTTGCTTTGTTAACCATTTTGATCAGTGATCACAACTTAAACAATTTTGATCACAGTGATATGATACAGAATCACAGAATGGTTTAGGTTGGAAGGGACCTCAAAGATCATCTAGTTCCAACCCCTAGTCTATGGCAGGGACACCTCCCACTAGAACAAGTCCCTCAAGGCATCTTCTAACATGGCACATGCTACCTCATAGTACATCAGGTGAAATCCCACTATTAAAGGTAGAATATATCCCACGTTAGGGACATGAAATACAGCAATGAGGTTAGCAATGGACCCTTCTAAGATTATGACAGACATCTGTATCTTACAGTGCACCCCAAGAACTCTCTGAAATGTAAGCCAAAGAGGGCTGTTAAGAGGATGTGGGTGTATATGAAATATTTATGGAATCTGACTGTATGATCAACCCAAGTTTAATCTTCCTATTAAAAAGAGATCTCCGTTTCAAACAAATAAACCTACATTATTTAACCTATTTCCACCAGACTTTGGATTTTACTTTTTAGAGCTTTAAAAAAGTAAAGATCAGTTTCAAAATAGGAGACCAAAAAGGTTTGTTTGGAAAATTTCATTGCATCTTTATCTCAGAATTTGTTTGCTTTTATCATTTCCTCTTTGACAAAATGTTCTCTTGGTCACAACAGGAACTTCTGACTTGTCTCAATCAATCTGAATGTGTACTACTTAGCCACTAAAAATGCTCAAATGCTGGGATTGTACCTGACCTATAGTTCTATTTGGCCCAAATAGGGTCAAGCAAGAAAACCTGTGGTAATTCCCTAAATGGCTTCAAAAGTGACCTTAGGAGTCCACTGAGTCAATGGAGTGCCAAAGAAAGGTCAACACCTGTACTTACCAGCTCCCTGTGTTAGCCACCTTAGCTTCTCAAACAGGTTAAATCTTTTTCTATTTTAGCAGTCAAACCAGAATTTTCCTGAAGTGTACCCTGGGTGAGTTTAAACCAATAAACAGTAATTCATCATACACAATAAACAAACAATTAAATACCCCGAACCAAATCACGAAGGCTGAGAGGCAATTTTATATATACAAAGCCAGTGAATGCAACGGCAATCAGTGTGCTTTCTATAAACTAACATGGAATGTTTCCCGAAAATAAACTGTATAAGAGGACTGTGCAACATTAAGAGGATGATAAAGAGCAATTTAAAATCCATACAATGCTAACAGGATTTCAAAACGTCTTTCAGAGCATTACAGAGTTGAAGATTAGACACTCATTTCTCTACCATTGTCTTGTCTAGGAAAATACCTATGTCTCAGCTAGTTATTTTTCTCTACATAAAAAAGCCCTCCATAGTTTTGTTATTCATATTCAAGGCAAAAGCATAATTTTGAAGGCTACATTTTCCCTGCTAGTTGTGGTTTTCCACTCTCTCACAACTTCAGCCAGTTTCTGCGTATTCCCAATTCATCACTAGAAAGGGAAGAAGCTGAATAATATTATTACACAAAACACTTTTAAGACACAAACACCCCCAAAGTTTATGCACAGTTTCTCTGAGGGTGCGAAAAACAAGCGTATGGACACATTCAGGCACGTTCTCTTCTCACAAGCTAAACAACCTCATGCTGCTGCTCATTTGTCACAGTAACACACAGGGGCTGCTGTAGACATCTACTCTCTGCTTGTCATGAGTATATTCTACAACGTAATAAAGTTTAAAGAAAAGATAAAATGGAGAGCCCAGATTTTTTTTAATCTCTAAAGAAATTAAATTTAGAAATATAGATTATAAGATTTCAGAATTATGTTGAACTACACATAATAATAATAATAATAATAATAATAATGCTCTTTTCTGCAGGATTGCTAGCTCTGTGTGTCAGCATTGTTTTGTTTCTCCAGTAAAAGAGTGAAAATTGAGAGAAACAATTTCCAGGCATCATCAGCTTTGGTCTCAGTGTGTACCCTTAACAAGAGAGCAGCTCGGTATTTAGCATATTTAAGCCATCCTGGGTTGCACTAAAATACTCAAACTCTTATATAGTGGGCAGAGCTGCACCTGGTTGACAACTACATATTGGTTTAGATGAAATTGGTGGCACGTGGTAAATTATAGGCTTCTATAAGGCACATGTGTTAAATGTTAGCCCTGAGAGGCTTATTAAGAGTGTTACAGCCCTAAAGAGTCTCTTAAAATAAGGGGCTTTTATATCAGTTGACTTATGCCAGTACCATAGACTGCATCTTGACCTGTCTTGTTCTGTGCCTATTGAAATTAGAAGCAAGGAACAAAGATGAAAAAAATGTCATGTAAATCAGCTATACTTAAGTACATATATTGTTGCATCTTTTATTTTTACTCAGAGTAAAAGAGAATAATTATGAATTTAGCAATGTCTATCATAACTATACAATGTTTGTAAAGTTAGGGAATATAGCTGCATTTAGTAACAGTGAATTCCTTTTGCCTCTTAAAATCCAGCAATATTTAGTTTCATTCTTTTATAAGAGATGTGAAATATGTAGAGCTAACGGAGTTTATCTGACTGTAGAATGGCAAGATCCATCTTTTCACTGCTGTCTTTGTACATCTATAGAATAAAAGCTGGTGCAATTTTGTAGACAGAAAAAATCCAAGAGATTCTTAACAGGGCTCCACAGATTTGTGTGGATGGAGTTGAAATCTGAAGGCATACAAAATTTTCCCCATCAACCTATGTGTAGCAAGATGCCTCTTAGAATCATAGAATCAGTCAGGATGGGAAGGGACCACAAGGATCATCTAGTCCCACCCCCCCTGCCATAGGCAGGGACACCTCACACTAGATCAGGCTGTCTAGAGCCTCATCCAGCTTGGCCTTAAACACCTCCCTGGGCAGCCCATTCCAGGGTCTCACCACTCTCATGATGAAGAACAATTTCATTGCTAGTTCCATCCTTCAGATACTTATATTTATGAAGAGAAGTTTCTTTTACCTCAGCACAATGAGGAATGCAGTTTGATGTCCTCCAAGGACTGAGCTATTAAACGTGATACAACATAGACATTAGACATCTAGGTGACAGAATTTTCATAAATTCAGTAAAGATACTTCATGGAGGCCACTGTAGTTTTATTCTATATACTGGTTCTTCATACAGTGCTTTCCTCATGGGAACATTTGTATTTCTATAATATATTTGGTTATAGAAGGTGTGACTATCTTGAGGTCACCTACCTAAGTTTATTAGTCTGGAACAGAACAGTCTGATTTTCAATCATTACCCCAAAGAAACTCTATGGGAGAAATCAACATAGGTATGACAACAAGTATTTTGTGGGCTCTACATAATTCTGACAAGCAGGCATGTGTTAAAGATACCTGCCATTTAAAATTATATATATATATATATAGTGTAACATATTCATTCAGATATAAACAGTGGACAGTTTGTTCAGATGCACACAAACCTTGAGTAAGCAGAGCAGTGGACACAGAGATCCTTTGCTCCTTGCAGAGAACATTTGTTCACGTAACACAGCAGTCAGCATGTTTGGTATGGTCAACATTTTTTACATAGCTGGAATGAGGCAGCAAGCTATAACACTGAAGTGTTTGCCCACAAGAAGTGGGTAACATCTCTTCAAGGAATTGAAATAGAACATTTTCTTCCCCTTAAAACAAGGTGTGGATTCCTCAGCACAGCATAATAGTCGAACAAAGATTTTCCTTATAATAAACCAGTCATTTGGATTTCACAATATCTCATCACTTCAGCCAGAGCTGGTGATCATGCCAGGAGCACTTCTCACGTACCATTTGCAATGTTTTCTTTCCAATTACTCCAGGGGGAGGAAAGCAGAGGAAGCGTGTGGGACAGAGCTGCAATTCCTAATGAAGATTTTACAGTCAATCTCTTTTTTTTCCACAACAGTGCTACTCAGGGCTGCACTGCTGGAGTGCTAGTGAGAATTACACGCTGAACACTTTTGCCCTGTTGCTAATGATCCTGTCAGTGGAGGACATGATGGTGTGTAATAACAGTGCTTCTTGTGACACCAAACATTAACGCTAGCACTTTGTGTGTATGTGTAAGAACAGTCCAACTGTGCCACACCAAAGGTCCTCCTACATTGCTATCTTGTCCCCTGTGGTGAGCAAAACAAAAGGTACATGACAAGTTTAAACTGATCGTTCTTTTGAAAGACTCTTTTAGCTCCCAGCAATTACGGGCTTTTTGAGAGGCATAGCCAAACATTTCAGCCAGACTATTAATGTTAACAGCCTCAAGGACTGATTTTTAATCTCGTTTGTCCTTTTGACTCCAACAATATCCTACCCACACTTTTCAGATTTTATTTATACACTGAGCAGAACACAAGAGGAAAAAAAAAAAGAATGACAGCCTCGCATATTTTTTAAAGTAAGTAGAGGATGAAATTTTACTCTATGATGGAAAAGTTTACCAATCAGGCTGTTTAAATTTCTGTTCTGTTCAGTGACTGCTACCTGAGTTCTAAGAGCCTGTGACTACTTACCACTTTCCTAGATGACCTACTCAGCATAAGAAAGAAAATATTTCATATCTGCATGAAACATTAGTCCTTATCTTGTCTCTGGCTAAAAAAGCTTCTAGTTGTTTAGCCAGTTGGTTCAGCCCATTTCTAGCAGAATGTTTTGCCTTTTACAGTCTCAAAAAGCCTGATTTTTGAGCTAGGCTAGCAAAGGGATAGTCATCAGTGAAAGATTAGTTCTGTGATTAAAAACTAATGGTCAGAAACCTGATCACAAAGTATTTTGCTGTAAGTTTTTCCTTTTTCACAGTAAAGGTAGTGGCAGGCTGGGCTACAGCTGCTATGCTAGAGTTAAGCATGGTAAAAGGAGGGAGAAAGCAGGAAAAAATAATCACAAAGTTAAAGAAAAGAGTTTGGCCTGTTCAAGGACCTGCTTAAAGGAATCACCATAGGAAATGGTCCAGGAGAGTGGTGGATTTTCAAGGATCACCTCCTCTAAGATCAAAAAAATGTTCATTTGGTTGTGCAGGAGGCCAGGTAAAGGCAGTGACAGGAGAGCTGCATGGATTAGCAAAGAGCTTATGGCAAAACTCAGACATAAAGGAAGCATACAGGAGGTGGAAGCAGGATCAAGTCACTCAGGAGGAATAGAGAAACACTCTCTGGGCATGCAGGGATGGGATTAAAAATGTCAGTGCCTACATGGACATCAGTCTGTTGAAAAACACATAAGACAATAAAAAAGGCTTCTACAGCTACATCGACAGCAAAAGAGAGACTAGGGGAAATGTGGGGTTTTGCTGAAGAAGGCAGGGGGACTTGGTGACAAAGGACATATCAAAGGATGAAGCTGCTCAATGTCCTCTTTGCCTTGGTCTTTACTGGTAATAATTTTTCAGGAATGCTAGGACCCTGACAGTGGTGAGAAAGCCCAGGGCAAGAATTACTTACCCTTGACAAATGAGGATTGGGATAGGAGACATTTAAACAAAATAGATACAGACACAAGCTTCTGTGATCTAATGAGATGCTAAGGGAGCTGGTCAATGTCGTTGCAAGGATGGTCTAGTCTACAAGGCTACTCTTGGGTAGGTTTCTGAGTACTGGAGAAAAGGAAATGTCATTCCTACCTTCAAGAAGGGGAAAGAGGATCCAGAGGACCACAGGCTGGCATGTCTCACCTTGATCCCCAGGGAAGTGACAAACCAAAGTGCAGATTAGCAAAATGAGGTGGATTAAAAGCTGGATGAATTTCTAGGCTGAGAAGATTGAGATGAGTGGCACAAAGTCCAGATGGTGACTGTTTACTGGTGGTGTATACCCTGAGAGGATGCTGGGGCCAAAATGTTAACATATTCATTAATGATTTGAGTGAGGGATAAATCTCCTAAGGTCCCTTCCAACCCCAGTTACTGAAGTTCTCAAATGGCTTCATTAGAAGTCCTCGTTTCAACAAATGAACCTGCATTTGGTGACTAATTGTAGGATCTTGAGTACAAAGACAGTGGCCTCAGGTCATAGGCTGCTTTACATGTTTGGATGTGGCACTTGATGCCATGGTCTAGTCTCGAGGTCTGTGGTAATGGGTTGGACTTGATGATCTTTGAGGTCTCTTCCAACCTTGCTTATACTGTGATACTGTGTGATACTGTGATACAATTATGTATGTAGAGCTTTACTTGCTGTGCTTCTTTACTGCTATTATAACATTGGAGAAACCATGACAATTTTTACATTCTGAGCAACATCATATTGCAGAGCTACACAGTTACACTGCTTCTGTCCTTTAATCCCTTTACCTCAAGATTCTCACTCTGAATCCATTTCATAAATGGGTCAAGGATGAAAGAGAGAAGATGTGGAAATGATCAATTTTCTGAGAGATAAATCTTTCAAATGACAAAGGGAAGAGCTGTGTTCCTGGGAAAACTATTTCTTGTTCTTAGGAAATTTCATTTTCATCTATTGTTTTTAACATTCATAACCGACCAAGAACTGACTTTAAATTTATTAACTGAAAAATATTCCTTGATGAGCACTCCAAAGCTGGTTATTTACTGTGAAAACCATAGTCTCATCAACAAAACTTTGAAATGGTTTTAGGGCTTTGGTCTTTTTTTTTTTTTTCTTTTTTTCAGGAAACCCCCCTGATTCTTCCAGCCAGCACTCACTGTGAGCAGAATCCCAAGCCAGTCCACAGCACTGAACACAACCTTGCTGCTAGCAAAGTATTCAGTATGTACAGCAAAGAATTGGATGGATTTTCAAGGCTCCCCAGAAAAGTGGCAAAGTTGGCACCCTATATGTGGGCAAATCAAAGCCTTTCCTTCAGGGATAGCTTCAGGACAACTGCTCTCCAGGATTAGGACTCCTCTGACACTCTGTATTAAAATCTCTTGCAACTGAAAACAAAGATGAAAACTGATAATGTGAAAAACATGCTGGAAAACATAGAACCAGAAAATAAATTGGAAGCTGGCACCGAATATTACATTGCAAGCTCAGCTGTTTACTGGCAGCTGTTACAAACAATATTCTTCATTCCTTTCTTTTTCCCTCTCCCCTCCTCTTCTGTTTTTTTGACTCAGAGAAGCAAAAAGTTTTCCTTCTTAGCTGGCTTCGTTTGCTTACTGCCCTAGAGACATCCTCAGTTGCTCACAGCCAGTTGATGGGAAGTGAAAAGCAATGTTACAGAGTAAATAATGAGCTTTACAGGACAACCACGCACTCAGGGAACTGCTATATTCTTGGGTGAGTTTCTTCTAATCCCTAGGGAGGACCAAATGCATGCAAGCAATAAAAGGAGAAAATAAGAATGCTAAAAAATGGGAGGCAACAGGCTAATTCCCTTCTGATATGGAAGGCAGGAGCATGACACCTATTTGGAACAGTGCCTCATTCTTTCTAATTCCTGCCTGCAAGAACTAGGTAAGTGCTAACTGGTTGAGGCCAAGTGTGTTGAAGTCAAATCTGCCTTTGTGCCAGAGATCATTTCAGAAGTTAATTGTTTCCAGTTCCAAATGCAGTGCTCATGCTTTGGTATTGTGTGGTTTATTAGTAGAAGAGATTAGTATAACTAGCAGGATAGTGGTAGCTGAGTGGTGCTGTCAATATACCAGAGGGATGAGATGTCATCTAGAGGGACCTGGAGAAGGTTGAGAGGTGGAACTAGGTGAACCTCATGAGGCTCAACAAGAGCAAGTGCAGGGTTCTGCATCTGGGCCGGAACAATCCTCACTATCTATACAGACTAGGGGATGAGGTGATAGAAAGCAGCTCTGTGGAAAAGCACTTAGGGGTGCTGATGGACAAGAAACTGTACATGAGCACACAGTGTGAGCTTGCAGCCCAGAAGGCAAATAACATCCTGGGCTGCATCAAAAGATGCATTGCCAGAAGATCCAGAGAGATGATTCTGCCACTTCCCTCTGTTCTGGTGAGACCTCACCTGGAGCCCTCCATCCAGGTCTGGAGCCCTCAATATAGGAAGGACATGGACCTGATGGAGCAGGTCCATAGGAGGACCACAAAAATTATTCAGAAATTGGAACATCTCTGCTATAAAGACAGGCTGAGGGAGCTGGGGCCGGAGGCTCCAGGGACCTTCCAGTTACTGAAAGGGACCTACAAGAAGGATGAAGAGAGACTTTTTACAAAGGCCTGTAGTGATAGGATGAGGGGAAATTGCTTCAAACTAGAGAAGAGCAGCTTTGAATTGGATGTTAGGAACAAGTTCTTTGCCATGAAGGTGATGGAGCACAGGAATAGGTTGCCCAGGG
>WBNM01043266.1:0-29096 GCA_013399055.1 Ramphastos sulfuratus
ATATCTGAGGGATGGGGGTTGAGGGGGGACAACAGGCTCTATTCACTTGCTCTCTATGATAGGACAAGAAGCAATGGATATAAGCTACAGCACAGGAGGTTCCACCTCAACACAAGAGGGAACTTCTTGACTGGAAGGGTGACAGAGCACTGGCACAGGCTGCCCAGAGAGGTTGTGGAGTCTCCTTCTCTGGAGCCTTTCAAGACCTGTCTGGATGTGTTCCTGTGTGACCTGAGCTAGATTGTCTGGTCCTGCTCTGGCAGGGGAGTTAGACTTGATGATGTCTTTGGGTCCCTTCCAACCCCTGACATCCTGTGAGCCTGTGACAGATTGGATGTGGCAGGCCAGGTTATTGTGCTGGTCTGGTCAATGTGCTGGTGTTAGTCCATAGGGTGGACCTGATGATCTCAGAGATCTTTTCCAGCCTCAGTAATTCTGTGATTCTATGTGAAAGTAGTAGTTAGAGGCTTGGGGTTTACCTCTAGCTTTGCCTGTGACTGTTCAGAACAAGCTAATGGGATTATTTGGGTGAATAGTTGTGAGTGTATGGAACTGGATATTGAAATACATATATAGTGGGAACATTGCCAAATTTTCAGGGGTGCTTAATTCTCAAAATGTTTTGGTAGCAATAGTATGTGTTATTGTTCAGACCGTTTTGAATTCAGAGCAATTTACACAGATAAGAAAGATAAGTAAGTGTCAGTATCTAAAGCATCCCCCATGCACTGTTTTTCCTTCAATTACTGGATGAAAAAGCAGACCTTATTTTCTGCATGATTTCATAATGTGCTTATATATCCTGAAGTGCCAGGTATGTGTGAAAGCAACAAGTCTGTCTGTATCATCAGACATATTTTAATATGAGACAAATCCTAGTGACTATCAGATCCTTGAAACATAAATTGGGTAGCAGACGTAAAGTGCTCCTAGCATGAGGCCAGCCTTTTAGCCAAGCACAAAGCTGGTTCACTGGTGTCTGTAGGTGGTAGAATCCCATCGTGGCATGACTCCTGCTTCGTGACTTCACCAAAAGCCAAGGTTTGTGTATCAGGGAGTTGTAGCCGTGCACAGTGCCTCTATTGACTTGCAAGGGATGCAAGAGGGGAACAGCATCCATTAAAAAACTTAATTGAGCTTAACTTCATTTCTCTCTCTTGTGATTTTCATAAAAGCCTGGGAGATATGGGACAGCCTCAGAGAATTTAATGGCAATTCTTGTCTTTCAGGCATCGGATCTCAAAATCAAAGTTCAGGTAAGTAAAACTGCTTTTTGCTTTTCTTCCTGGCTTTGTTCCCTGTTTTGTGAGGTGCTTTACTCCTATGTTGGTGGGACACAGTGGTGGTTCTAGGAGATACCACCAAACGTGTCAGATTTTAGTCCATCATCTACCAAAAATCAAGATGCTTTTTCTTGTTTTCATAATAAAAGAAGGCACAGGGACTACTGGCAGTATTTCACTGGAAAGTACTTAACTGATACCCATCAGCATCAACCCCATCCGCTCAAGGTTCTCTTTGCTACACTTTGTTGCATTGCTCTGCATTGCTTGATTGTAATTCTTTCAGCTGCTGAATTTGTGCAATTCTTCCTTTCACCATGGCATGTGTGGAGTTTTTCTGGTGGTGTTTTGTTGTTTGTTCACTTAAAGCTTTTGAAAAGGTGAAGTGATCCCCAGGTGTTCATTTGTGGATTTCCCTTGGGAAGGCTGCCTGAAGTCATGCAATTCAGTCCCAGTCCATTTCTAGCTCCAGTAGGAGCCCAGCTGCCTCCATAGCTTTGCATTCAAAGTCAGTTTTGTAAAACAATTCATGACTTTTTGAAATAACTGGAGCAAGTGAGCACCCCTGTTCTTCATCTTCCCTACATGATGAACAGGAATATAAATCAAAGGGTACACCCATGTGTATATGCTGCCCATTTGCATCCTTGTGCATAACTGCATACATTCCTGCAGTCTGTGGATTTATTTGTGTGTAGGTGTAAGCACACTCAAAAAATGTCATGGCCATTCTCACAGATGTGCACAGCTGTGCACAAGTACAGACCAAGGTGTGTGGGATTGCTAATGATTTAATCACAGTGATAGCATCTAAGTGTTGTTGTACCCTCTTGGAAAGTTGGGAAGGTCATTTCTTGTCCCACATCCACTGCAAAGCACATGACCCTTATTAAATGTTGGTGCTAGCTAGACTGGGTGCCTTTATAAATTGCTTAGCTAACACAGCCTGGGTTTGATAGCCTCTTCCAATGTTACTGCAGAATTCTTGACCAGTGTGCAATGCTCACATTGCCTGGCTTTAGTTCGTATAACTGCTGAGCCCTGACCTCAAGCAAGGCCATAGTTTATCACTGGTAATAATACATCAGAGAAGGTTAGCCAAGAAAATGTCTCTCTTCCTGGGATGTTGAGCCCATGTGCATTTCTTTAGAGACACGCAGGCATACTCTCACACACACACATGTATACAATATCTATATAAAACTATTAGATTTATTATACAGTGGCAAGTGTTGCCTGGAAACTGGTTGCTATGCAAGTTAAATTCTGAAGAGTAGGAGGTGTGTAATTAGCTTTAAATATCTTCTGTGGTTAGTAATTACCCTCAGAAATCAGTGACACAAGGGGATGTGCTCATGGAAGACAAACTTTTAAAAGGCCTACTGATTAGCAAATGGTATCTTTAGTACCAGGCATGAAGGTGAGATGCTGAGGTTCCCTAAGTTTCTGGTTTCTCTCCAGAGTTAGCCCTTATGTTGAGCTTACTCCTGAACATTGATGAGTATTGGATTTTATCTGACCTCACCTCTCCAAAGACTTAGTTCAAAAGTCCATGGTATATAGTGAGTATCTTTTCAGCTACTATCCTGAGACTAGGCAAGGTTCCACTGCAGGCCACAAGCATTAAATACAAGAACAGTCATTGTTTTTGTGGTACCTGGGCTAAAAAATCCTCTCAGGGTAGCTGTGATGGATGTCTTAATCAGATTGGGATGTTGCTCAAGAGGTTTATTCATCCCTAAAGGTTGCAGAATTGGCTTAGGACTAACTTCATTCTTACAGCTAAAGGAGGGATGGTCACAACTGTTGACTCAGCTGAGAATGAGAGAACATTTCTGAAAATGAACTTTAAAGTAATTTTCTACTGCTCTTGCATAATAAATAAAAACTAGCATCTCTCTTGACAAAGATTTGCAGTAGCCTAAGGATCCCCATCTGAAAGGAACTTCTTCTTTCCCAATTTTTCAAGTCGCTACTGGCGCCGATGGAATCGGTTCTGCAGGAGAAAGTGCCGTGCCGCGGTCAAGTCCAACGTTTTCTACTGGTTGGTGATCTTCCTCGTGTTTCTCAACACCCTTACTATTGCCTCTGAACACTACAACCAGCCAGACTGGCTCACGGAGGTCCAAGGTGAGGAGAGGCTGATGGCTCACTTTATTGTGGTTGGTGTCAAGCAAGGGGACTGAGGGAGGAGGTGATGTGAAAGGAGCATACACAGCTCCAAACACTCTTCTGTCAGTGAGTGTCTTAAATAATACAACAAAGCATCTGCCTGCAGTGACAGAGAAAACACTGGGTTCCTCATTTCCAGCCCAAGCACTGTGTAGCTGAGATGAGGACCTGATGCTAGACACATACTTGCAGCGACTGGATTTCTAATTTATGAATGCCCTACGGGGAGCTGCAGGTTCTCCAAAGTTTCCCCTGAAATGCCATTTCTGATAAATTCTAGTTATTGGGGAGGTGAAGAGGAGTGAATTGGAAAGTTCTTCAGTCTGCAGAGCAGTTGAATCCTCACTTGAGCTGAGAGCAGCTGAAAGGCTTAATTAAGCAACAGTAGGCAGCACAGCAGCTCTTCTGTGCTGCCTCTCACCTGCAGCTGACAAGTGCGATGGGAGTTGTGCCCCTGCCATAGAGGTCGCGTGGCTGTGTAATGCATCCCAGGTGTATGTGCAAGGACTGCTGTAAGCATGTCTGTGAGTGAGATGCCCACGCTTTTGAAGGCCACCATTTGAAACCAGCTTACATGAAGCTGCCCTTCCCAGAAGGGAGTTCTGACTGGCAAGGATTGGTAGTTAATGGTGACAACCTTCTGCCTAAGTTTCATTAACCTGTTGCTGTTTGCTTTTCATGAGACACTGCCAATAAGGTGCTGCTAGCTCTTTTCACGGCAGAGATGCTGCTGAAGATGTACAGCCTTGGTCTGCAGGCCTACTTTGTGTCCCTCTTCAACCGCTTTGACTGTTTCATCGTGTGCGGAGGAATCCTGGAGACCATCCTGGTGGAGACGAAGATCATGTCGCCGCTGGGCATCTCAGTGCTGCGCTGCGTCCGGCTCCTCAGGATATTTAAAATCACAAGGTACCCTCCTGCTTCTGCCAGGAGGAAGGGGGGCTACTGCTCAATGCATGGCATCTAGGAGTGCGAGTCACTCACATCCCTCCTTTTTCACTTCTTCGACCATTCATTGGGTACTAAGAATTGACAGTCTTCATCCATCTGTAGAGCTGTATAACTACTGGAGTCCCCCAAGGATCAGTGCTGAGTCCAGTGCTGTTCAACATCTTCATCAATGCCATTGATGAGGGCACAGACAGACAGAGTCTGCTCAGCAAGTTTGCTGAGGACACCAAACAGGGAGGCTTGGCTGATACAGCTGAAGTCTGTGTGGCCATCCAGGGAGACCTGGACAAACAGAGCTGGGCACAGAGGAACCAAATGAGGTTCAACAAGGACAAGTGCAGAGTCCTGAAGCTGGGGAGGAAAAATAAACTGCAGCAATACAGGTTGGGAGGTTGATCTGCTGGAGACCAGCCCTGTGGAGAGGGACCTGGGAGTGCTGATGGATAACATCCATGGGACAGCAATGTGCCCTGGTGGGCAAGAAGGCCAATGGGATCCTGGGGTGCATTAAGAAGAGTGTGTCCAGCAGATCAAGGGAGGTTCTTCTCCCCCTCTACTGTGCTCTGGTGAGACCTCATCTTGAGTACTCCCTTCAGTTTTGGGCTCCCCAGTTGAAGAGGGACAGGGATCTGCTGGAGAAGGTCCAGAGGTAGGCTACAAGGATGATGAGAGGACTGGAGCACTGCCTGATGAGGAGAGGCTGAGGGAGCTGGGGCTGTTTAGTCTGGAGAAGGGAAGACTGAGAGGGGATCGAAGAAATGTTTATAAATATCTGAGGGCTGGGAGGGCAGGAGAGGGAGAACAGGCTCTGCTCACTTGCTCCCTGGAATAGGACAAGGAGCAATGGATGGAAGCTGCAGCACAGGAGGTTCCACCTCAACACAAGAGGGAACTTCCTTACTGTAAGGGTGACAGAGCACTGGCACAGGCTGCCCAGAGAGGTTGTGGAGTCTCCTTCTCTGGAGCCTTTGAAGGTCTGTCTGGATGTGTTCCTGTGTGCCCTGAGCTAGATTGTATGGTCCTGCTCTGGCAGGGGAATTGGACTGGTTGATGTCTTTGAGTCCCTGACATCCTGTGAGCCTGTGATATTCTGAAATCTGAGGCAGTGTGGGGAGGGCTGTACAGGCTGAATAGCCCTGATGTGAGTGGTGAGGATTGATGGGGAATCTTGTGTAGGGGACCGAAGACTCGATATCATCTAGATTGTTAAACTAAAATGTAGAAGGATAATGCAAGCTGAGCTTGCACTCCCCGGAGAAGAGAAGGCTTCGAGGAAACCTTTTAGTGGCTTTCCAGTATCTGGAGGGGCCTACAGGAAGGCTGGGGAGGGACTGTTTACAAGGTTTTACAAGACAGGACAAGGAGTAATGGGTTTAAACTGGCAGATGGGAGATTGAAACTGGATGTTAGGAAGAAGTTCTTTACAGTGAGGGTGGTGAGACACTGGCACAGGTTGCCCAGGGAGGTTGTGGCTGCTCCCTCCCTGGCGGTGTTGGAGGCCAGGTTGGACGAGGCCTTGAGTGACCTGTACTAGTGGGAGATGTCCCTGCGTATGGTGGGGGGTTGGAACTGGATGAGCTTTGAGGTCCCTTCCAACCTAAACCATTCTATGATTCTGTGAGCTTGGGTTCTTACAGTTCTTGTAAAAGACAAAGTGGAAAAAGAACCCAGCAGATAGCCTTGTGAGGTTTTCTGTTGCTTCATGGTGACAGAGAGAGACCTGAAAAACTGCTTTGAGCCAAAATAATGTTTGGCCGAGGAGCCCACGCCAAATCCAGCACACTGTAACCTGAGTGGGAGATCACATCCACCCCAGCAGCTGTAGGCAAAGGATGTTGCCAGCCATTCTCCTTCAGAGGAGTCCAACATGAAGCAGCAGCTTTACAAAGCAATCAGTCTTTTTCATACTCTGGACTCCTCTCTTTTTCTTTCTTTCTCGTCTCCCTCTGCATAGAGACACAATGGTGTCTGTTAAACAGTCACTGCTTCCTGCAGTACCTCCAAAACAGCAGCTTAATTTGGTAGGAGTTTTCAGCTTGAGGGAAGGCTGCATGAGAAATCAGCTCCCAGGTTACCTAGATGGGAGCTTTTGGAACATACCTGTTCAAGTACTCACCCAAAGAAGGACAGGTCTATCTCCTCCCATGTGAGTAGCAGTCAGCACCTTATCGAAAGCTTAACTGAGGTGGTGAAAGAGAGTTTTCTGCAAACTCATTTATGAAGATGTCTCTAGCATTGCTATGAACTCTCCCCGAGGAAATAGCTTTAAAATTTAAGATAAAAACCACAGGACACAGGGGAAAAAAAGGCCAAAACTAGAAGGCAGCCAAGATGGCAGAGCTGAGAAGCAAAAAAACCCAACAGACTTGGACTTGAGCATTGTACAAGATTTACTCTCAAAGCTTCTCTGGCAGGGTGATTGTTTTTCAGGGTCAGATGGCAAAGGCAGAAAAACAGTTTGCAGTCTCAGAGGGAGAGAGGCCAAAGCAAGACTACAACTATTAGAAAAGAAAACAAAAGTGATCTGTTCTGACTTGGGAGCACTGAAGAAGGAAAAAGATGTTCCAGCTAACAAGGGTTTCCAACAAGAAAGTCATCTTTGCCCTTTCAAAAGTAGCGAGGATTTCTGGTCTGGTAACTATTTTTACTGGATCTTTGGGTCTGAAAGCCATCAGCACTGAGTCCCTGGCCTGCTTTCTGAGGAAACCAGTAGCTGTTTTGTGCATTGGTTAATCAGACCCAGGGCAGCATACCAGGAGCTATAAAAGCATAAGCTTCAGCATTGCATCCTGGAGAGGTCATTGTTTTTTCAAGACATTTCTTCACTCCTACACAAAACACACAATCTAGCTAAGAGAATGCTCTAACAGAAGTACAGATAGTAAGAGGATAGCATTCATGCTTTAGGAAGCTTGAGCTATTGCAGTGTTCAAATATTCGTAAAGTTTCTGGCAGAGGTGTAGTGTTGGAACCAGCTGCCATCAGGACTGGTTATGTTTACCTTCGTTCTGCAGCAGAACTAAAATACACTTTTGCATGGAAGCAAACATTACCTGGAATACATCTTCTGCCAGTTGTACATGTGTAAAGAACAGAGCTGAGGCATAACTCATACTGAATAATGTATTAATTGGATTTTGCCTTCTTTCCTGTTCCCAAAATGCTGGCAAGTCTCAGATTTATCTGTGGGTTTTCTTCGTGATTTATCTGTGGGTTTTCTTCGTGATTTTTCCCCTCCATGGGTGAAATTCATCCTCAGGTGTCGAGCCCTTGCACAAGTCTTCAAAGCAGCATTTTAGGCCCACTCATGTCTTGCTGCAGGAGATAATATTCTGGCATTAAAGCAAGGCATTTACCTCTGATGCTCACCAGTAAAATACTTTTTCTTTCCGTTGTTCACTTAGCTCTAAATGCAGTGATGATTTATTGGCAACATTATCGATACAGGTGGAATGCACCTCCTGAGTGCAGTGGTAATACAGAAAGCTGGGAAGGGTAGGAGGGATGACAGCTTAGTCCTTTATGTCAAATATATTCATGAGCAGTGACATGGAGACATAGAATGGAGATAGAAATAGTGATAAACAAGGGCAGTAAGAAGGCACAAAGCAGGAAAATTGCCTTGAGAGTTTATCAATAGGTAGCGTAATCTTTATATATTCATATGGATTTTCCATGGTAAGCACCAAGCACAAACAAATTCTGGGTGAATCAAGATGATAGAGTTCTAGGAAAACAAAACCAAAACAAACAAAAAACCCACAACAAACAAAAAACCAATTAAAAGAACCTCTCGAAACAACCAGCCAAATACAGCTCCCTAGTATAATAGAAACAAATAAAGGCACCATCAGAGGAAAGATTTTAGTAAACCACATTTAGCATTTCAAGAGCAAACATTTCTTCCAAAATTATGACTACTCTCCAGAATCATTTAGTCTTTTACATTAGCCAAGCAGCCAATATAATCTGTTCATTTTATTCCCCCTAATTTTTCCAAGTCTGTGCAGGAAATCTGCCTTTGCTATAAGAAGACAAATTATTTTCTCTTTATAAATAGTCCTTTACTGCTTCATAAATCCCTATATTTAGCCCATTGTACTTGAAAATACATCTATTTATTTGCAATAGCATGCTGAAATGTTATATTTAATGCCTAATCCTGCCACAACATATGTCACCGTTAACTATAGGGAGGAGAGACAGGGCACAGGTTTTTTTGTACCTGCTTTCAAAGTGCTTTTATGTTGGATGAACAGTGTGGGAAGCTTTCCCACAATGAGACTGCCAGCTGTTGCTACTGTTTTAAGCTCTGCATCTGTCATTGCCAGTGTCATAAAGGCAATGAAGGGGAGGTGGAAGAGGATCAAAGAACACGTTAAGTTCTTGTCGCGTCCTGCATTTGAGTTTTGTGTGAGGTGTTGGACAAACCAATTGACTTCTTTGCATCATTCCTCCCTTTTGAAACCACATTCTGCTCACTGAGGTTTTGCAGTGCCTCATACAGTGGCATCCTCAAGGGTCTGAGATCTGCAAGTGGGAGATGTTAAGAAGCACATATATGTCCCTGTAAGTCTGAGGCAGCAGCAGTGCTTTATCTCCTACCTCCCATTCTATGCTGCCTGATCCAAAACCTGATTCCCTCTAGCAGCAGAGTGAGATTTATTGTAACTGGTTTGCTTTGTAGTATATGAACCAAAGAGGACAAAGTAGTAAGAGACTTTTTCCCTGTCTGGGCTTCAACAATCCCTGCCTTTTAAAAGCCTTGTTTCACTGAGCAACTCCAGATCTCCCATTGAGGTGTTGTTCCCGTCAGTTCTGCAGCCACCTAATGGGACAGACAGTAACCTCAGGTCAGGCTTCTAGGACACTAAGATAAGACAGTTGTTATTTTCACATCCTAGTCAAGCCAATCCACCCTTATCTTCTCCTTTTTTCCCTTTTTCTCCCTTTTTTCCCCACCCTGATTGGTTTGTTTACTTTTCTAACGGTACTGCATTTCCAGCTGGCACTCAGTACGCAGACAAAACAGCACTAATCTTATCACCAGGTCATCTCAGTTTTAATTGCTTTACGCTTGACAGTTACATAAGAAACTGAATCTCAGATATTTAGCCATTTGTAGAAAGTAGAAAGCTGACAAGAGTCTGTGCAGTTGGGCTCTGAGACAGCAAAGCATTGAAGTGTGTCACTGAATCTATGCAAATATGGAATAGCTTTGCTGTACAGCCCTTAAGGGCACTGTTATGCAGACCTGCAAGACCTGTGTCCTGACTGGCATTGAAGGACTTGGAGAGATAGTCTAGATCCCATCAATATCTAGTTTAAGGGTGCTAAAGTTAGTCAGATTTCACCAGAGATGAATTTTTCCCTTTTCCTGTGTCACTTTCCATGCCTCCTGAAGTGTGACAATATGTGAGCCGTAAGCAGGGACACAAACAAAGCAAGCTGGTACATTGCACATTGAGTGGCACTGAACCCAAAGCCTCCATACCCTTACTTTTGCTCTGTGGTTTTTCACTGCTCATCTCTTCACATGAGCATTCCATTTTTTTCTGAAGTGCTGAAGCTGGGCTGGAGGGAATACATCACAGTTTCCTTTGAAGCTCAACTGCTGGAGATGAAGCAGTTGCTGAACTTGAGAGGACATGGTGGTGTCCCTATGCAGATAAATTACTAACCTTGATAAAGTGATTGAGCTGCTCAAACATTCCTACCCTCCATGGGAGAAGAGAAATCTTCTTACACTGACATTTTAAAAATATATTAATATGAGTGGGATTTTAAGAGTCTCTAATGACTATGCTATCTTCAGAAAAAACTGAAGGATCAGGCTTCCTCAAAGAAGCCCCAGACATGTCTGCCCTTCTTCTCAAATACAACTTCCATCTCCAAGGGAAGTATGGCTAGAAGTTCAGTCCTCCGAGGAAAGAAAGGTTCAGTGTTATGGGTATTAGAAGATGACCATGGAAGATGTTGACTGTGGTGGAGTGTCAAGGCACAGTGGTAAATCCCAAGAGATGGTGGCAGAAGGAAGGCTTAGAGCCCATGGACAAGCATATTGGCTCACTGCCCTGTGGGATCTGTTGGAGCTTGCTAGCGATGTGCGTTCAAAATGAGGTGATGGAAAGATGAAAGCTAATCTTCAGCCCAGGCTGAAAGCTGTCTCAGACTCAGTACTGCTTCAAAGAGGAGTAGTCAGGACCAGCTTTGTTTGAAGTGTTTTTCTCATACGTGGCTGCTCTGCAGGCTGGCAAACTCACATGCTGCAGCAAGGCCCTAAAGTGGGTTCACAAGGGCAGGATGATCATCAATACATCGTACATCAGTCTGAAGTGGGCATATGCCTGACTACACAGGGAAAACAGATCTTAGCTGTTCTCTCTTGAATGAAGCACTTGGAAAATGTTCTGCAGCCTGAGGAAATACAGCAGGTTTGATGCCCACTGTGTTTTTCCAAGACCAAAAGAAACTCTGGACTTTCTGGATGTAGCTCTGGAGTCTCTTTTAGGGTCCATGTAAAAGGCCTCTTTTAGGGTCCATGTAAAGGGTGTCTTTCTTGTTCCTCTGCATCCCAGAAAGCTTAGCAACTTCTGTGTGTGAGTGAACCCAAGCACATACACACCAGATTTTGGACAAGTTTGTATTTGCATCCAAACTGTTTCCCCATCTGCTCTTGTTGGTTATTACAGGCCATTCTCTGGAGTGAGCTATTCTGGCTGCCATCACATCTGCGAGTGTTGTAATGAGGTTGGTTAGAATGTAACTCACTGAAGCAGCAAGAACTAATCACTGTATATTGATATAAGATTTGCAGATCCTTAGATGGGGAGCACTGCAATAATCTTCTGGGTGTGCATATGGGGCGGGAGGTGGAGGGAATTGTGTGTGTATGTGTGTGGTAGTAAAATTACTCATTAGCTGGTCTCATTATCTTAGGGAAGCACATCAATGATTCACTGCTTAACAGGGTGCTTGGAAATGCCTGCTTATATGCAGAAGACAGCCTGAACCAATATCCTGTGCAGTCCATGAGTGCTTGTCTTGGACTGAAGGAATTTTAACTGCCTCTATTTTTATTCCCAGATACTGGAACTCCCTGAGTAACCTTGTGGCTTCACTCCTGAATTCAGTCCGCTCCATTGCCTCCCTGTTGCTGCTGCTCTTCCTCTTCATTATCATTTTCTCACTCCTGGGAATGCAGCTCTTTGGGGGCAAGTTTAACTTTGATGAGATGCAGACCAGGAGGAGTACATTTGACAACTTCCCCCAGTCCCTCCTCACTGTGTTTCAGGTAAGGTTCAGAGCGGTCCCAATGGGACCAACACGTTGTGTTTACTTGGAGGGCAGCCTGAACACCAGCTTGACAGTTCTGGGGGCAAGGTGCCACAGTATACTGCCAGTGCAGGGGGATACCCTCCCAGAATGGAGAACCAAATCTAAAGGCCCTGTGTGAGGACAAGGCCATGAGGTCATAGCAAGCTAGAACAAGAGAAAGGCCATGTCCCAGGGCAGCACCTGCACAACAAAGCCCAGCCCTGCAACTTTACTCCCCTTCCCACAGTACTGGGGAGCAAATACTCTGCCCACAGTGCCAGAGAAACCAAATGGCATTTAAGCGCAATGCAGTTTTGGGATCAACCAGCCAAGACATCAAGATCATGATTTCATGTGCAAGGTGAAGGGAAGTGGCTGGGAGGGTTGTGCTGAAGGCTGTCTTCAGTGCTATAGATTGTGCAGCTTCTCTGAAACAACAGGTATGTGGGAGAAGAATGCCTGGGAGAGGTTGGGAGGCTTGGCCATAGCTGTCTGGGAGAGCAGTTTGGCCTCATCCACCATCTTCAAGGAGATGTCTGAGAGTTTTTACACATTGAGCACAGGCCCTCTCTGCGTTCTCCTTGTGCTGTTTGCTTCTTGGTTGCTTTTTATTTCCTAGATGGACACAGCCTAGATGTCCAGCTGTTCTGGGGGAGGGGCTGTTCTCTAGGACAGTAGATATCTTTGTGTTAATGGAGGCTTCAACTTCTTTCTGTGTTCTAACACTGTGTCCCCTATTGGTGGGAATGTGTCATTTAGATCCTGACTGGGGAGGACTGGAATTCGGTGATGTATGATGGGATCATGGCTTATGGCGGCCCCTCTTTTCCAGGAATGTTGGTCTGTATTTACTTCATCATCCTCTTCATCTGTGGAAACTGTATCCTTTGATGCTGCTTTTTTCTCCAAGTGGGGCTGAATTTAAAGTGAGCCTTTACTACTTTGTTCTGTCAGCAGATAATGCGTTTCCTGCCTTACACTTTTATATTGTCCTTGGGTCTGAATTTTGGCTTTGTATTGCCTAAAGTTAGACACAGTTGTTTTAATTTTACCTAGTTCTAAAGCATTTCACAGAGTCAGAATCACAAAAAAACATCTGGTTGGAAGAGACCTCCAAGCTCATCCAGTCCAACCTTCCACCCAGCACTGAAGGGCCAATACCAAACCATATCCCTAAGTGCCAGCTCCACAGGCTGCTTAAACACCTCCAGGGATGGGGACTCCAGCACTGCCCTGGGCAGAACATTCCAAGGTCTGAGAACCCTCTCTGGGAAGAAATATTTCCTAGCATCCAGCCTGAACCTGCCCTGCTGCAGCTCGGAACCATTTCCTCTGCTCCTGTCCCTTGCCACCAAGCAGCAGAGGCTGCTCCCTCCTCACTCCAACCTCCCTTCAGGGAGCTGTAGAGAGCAATGAGGTCTGCCCTCAGGCTTCGCATCTGCAGCGTGAACACCCCCAGCTCCCTCTGCCCCTCCTCATAACCCAGGTGCTCCAGGCCTTGCTCCAGGCCCTTCTTCAGCCTTGTTGCCCTTCTCTGGCCATGCTTCAGAACCTCAGTGTCCCTCTTACAATGAGGGACAGTTGCAAGAGCCAGCTCCGTGCTGGTTCCGTGTCCATATCTTCACACGTTTACTGGGTTTACTTTCCGTTCCCTCTAGTTCTCTCATAGAGAGATTTTTCCTTCCTGACTTCTCCAGAAACTAATCTCTATCTGTACCTACTGTACTTACTGCAGATTTTTACTTTAATTGCCTCTTCAGTAATATATTCTTTGTGCTTTCATCCAAGCGTTATGTGAAATAAAAATATGTGTAATCTACAGTATGTTCTACACAAATGCTGCAATAGGAGTAACATATGTTTGACATAGTTGTGCTTTGTGAGATCATGTAATAATTCACATATGAACCAACAGGAACCATGTTCCACTGCAGTGACTGCAATCTGTCTGTTCTTCAAACAGCACGTACTGTGCACTGCTACATTCCAGCTTCTCTGGGTGTTTAGTACCTGCTGCTCTCTGGCTTCAAGGTGGAGTGAGTGCATCCCAGGAGCACATTGTGTGATTATGCTGCGAGTACCTTTCCACAGGAATTTGCATACAATACAGAGCTGTAGTTCTGTTCCATACCTCAGTTTGCTCCAAATTTGCTCTTAACGTAGTTTCTGCTTCCCTAATAAATACCCACCCTGTGTCAAAGGTTGCATTTCTTTTTATACTGATTATTCTATAAAGCCACCTTGTAGTCTCAGCCCAGCTCTTTTGGCCTTTCCTCATAATTCAGAACTCTCACACCCTGTTGCTTGATGCTTCAGCTGACCTTCATGCCCTCCTTTTAGAGGGAGATGGTGCAATTCCACTTGTCTGAAAGTGAAGGCAGGCAGTCTGCCCAACAGCTTAAAAAGCTGCAATTTGGATCTCCTTGTGAGCTGCAGAGGACAATGTGAGCCAACCCTACATGCTGGCTGACTTTGGAGCCATTAGACCTTGGAGCCCAGGGAGAAGAGTGACTATTTCCAGACTAAGCCTTGAACTGGGGTTTATTTAGAAGTTATCATGGTATAATAAAACCCACTCTCAATAAATGAGTAAGAGAATCTTACCTTCAAATTTGTAAGGTGAGATCTGAACACTGACTGGCAAGGCAGAAGAGCAGTTGTGATTCCCAGCCCTTCAGCTGCATGGCTGCTCATGCATGGACTCTGTGCTAGAGAATGGCAGAGTTCAATGCCCAGGCTAAAGGAAATTCATTGGAGTTGCCTCAGAAATGCTGAGAGTGTTCTGTTTTCTGCTCATAAAATTCACTCAGGCCTATAATGATGTTGTTCAACTCAAGTACATCAGCCCAAACTGGCAAGCCTGGGTGCTTTATGATATGAGGCTGTTGAATGTAAGAGGGCTGGGACTGGGGCTGTTTGGTTTGAAAAAGAGGAAGCTGAGGGGAGACCTCATCACTTTCTACAGCTACCTTGAAGGAGGTTCTGGAGACACTGGTGCTGGTCTCTTCTCACAGGTCCTTAGTGACAGAACAAGAGGAAACAGCTTCAAGCTGCAGCAGGGCAGGGTGAGGCTGGACATTGTGAAGAGTTTTTTTCCCAGCAAGAGTGGTCAGGCATTGGAATGTGCTGCCCAGGAAGGTGATGGAGTCACCAACCCTGTGTGTGTTTAAAAGTCATTTGGATGTGGTGCTTGGGGATATGGCCTAGGATGAACCTTGTAGAGTAGGGATATCAGTTGGACTTGGTTATCCTGAGGGGCTTAATGTTTCTGTAATTCTGTGAAAAGTGACCTAAGTTGTCCAAGATGTAAAGCATTCAGCAACCCCCTTATCTCAGTGGAATTTCTCAAAAGAGAAGACTCTTGGGAAATCAGAAACTAAAACATAAGTCTCATGTTTTACAAGTCTTATGTGGTTTACAGGTCTTAGATGTTTAATAAGTCTTAGATGTTTTCTATCAGTCATTCTGTTGTGAAATTTTGGAAGCCCCACACCATATGTTGGCCATTCAGATGGAAGGGGTAGATTTGTGCATGCTGGATATGCACATCCTGAGCATTGGTGAGAAATGGAAGCTTGGAAAATCCCAGGGATCTGATGGCAAAAGCTTTTTGGTTGAGAAGCCTTTGGTAAAATGTTGTTCCACAGTTTCCAAAGCCCATTTTCTTTAAGAGGCACACAAACAGATATCCTGCTGAATGTATTCTTGGCCATTGCTGTGGACAACCTTGCTGATGCCGAAAGTTTAACATCTGCACAGAAAGAGGAGGAAGAGGAAAAGGAAAGGAAAAAGCTAGCTAGGTAAATCCATTTGCATTTGCTTCTAGGCACTGCTGTGAGTGTAATGACACACGTGATGCACAGGTGCATATTGTGCAAGCAGAGATGTGTCTGTATGTAGTATATATGGATGACTTCTCTTTGGGGGTGATAGATTCTGTATATGGGATTAGTGTCTCTGTATATAATTTTTTCTGTAAAAGAATACAAACTAAAGAACAAGAAGGTGTCAGAAGCTGGGAGTCCCCACAAGTGCAATGATGTGAGCAGAGGACAGGAAATCTGGGTGACCGATGAGCTTTCAGGGCATCAGCAGAGAATGAGTATGAAATGGTGTCAATGTTCCAGTCCCATTTGAATCTCCTTACTCCCTTCTGATTTCTTTGGGCCACAAAGCATGTTTTCAGACTGTCATTCCCACAACCAAATTCAGCAGCTTCCCTCTGCTTTGATGTCACATGCTGTTCTTCTGGTGACAGCTTCTTCAGGCTCTTTGGAGGCGTGAGCTGTATGCATTGCTTCTCTGTCATTCCCAACTACTAGCAGTGGGGAAACCTCTCCTTAGTGCTTATTTCTGTTCACTGTCTTCCAGGCTGCTTGGAGGGGATGGCTTAGGCAGATCTTTCTGTTTCATCCTGAAACCTAGCCAGCAGATTTCCCTGGATCTGGGAGTGCAGTGAAGGGCAAAGGATTTGTAGGCATCCTAGCAGAAGTCCACAAAATGCAGGTTGATGCCTCTGTCACTGGGTAAACAGAGATCATTGGCAATCTGTGTGTGCACAAGCAGAGAGGCACACAGCTCCCAGCCATGGGTGTGCACCACTCATGTCAATGTGTCCCCCCTGCCCTTGAGAAAAACTATCAAAGGGTGCTGTAGATAATTAGAGCAGAGTTAGTGCTTTTGCCTGTGGATGAGGATGTGGTGGAGCTGCTGGTACAGGAGCTGAACTCAGATTGGAGGTGCTAAGCCATCTGATTGTTTTCATGGTGTGTGCTGTCCTGTGTGAAGTTCCTTGAAAGGGAAACAGCCTTTCAGCTTTGTGACTCTTTGCTTTTTATCTTGTGAAATTGTTAGGACTGCTAGTCCTGAAAAGAAACAGGAGATAGAAAAAACAGCTGTGGAGGAGGAGACAAAGGAGGAGAAAATTGAGCTGAAATCGATCACTGCTGATGGAGAATCCCCACCTGCTACCAAGGTAAGGTCTGCTGCCAGCCAGCACTCTCTGTCAAGTGGCAGCATGAGCAGCTTTGCTTTCTGAGGAAACAAAACCCCTCTGCCTCAGCTGATAAAGGATTTGTGCTTCTCCTTCCATTCCTGTCAGATCGACGTGGATGATTATCAGCCCAATGAAAATGAAGAAAAGAGCCCTTACCCCACAACAGAAGCAACAGGTATTTATCTTCTCCCTCTTCTCCCTGATTCAACAAAGAGAAGCTCTGCTTGCTAAAGCATATGGAGCCAGCTTATGGTAGCAGGTATGCTGGACAGAGTAGGGCAGGATGGTTGTCTGTGTTTGCACAGCCCTGGCCTTAGTCCTTTGCAGTTGCCATCCTGACTAGCCACATTTGATTTTGTTCTCTGTCAAGTCCTGTATATAGAAACACAGAGCTGTAGAGAGAAGCAAATCAAATCATGTACAACCCTATGCATGTGAAAATATACGGGACCCTTTTCAGTCTTTTATTTCAGTACTCCATGCTCAGGGGAGAGACTCACAACAGATACCCAGGAAAGGCAAAATACTGAATGGCTTTTTGTGCTTTTTTTGTACAATAAAGATAACAATGTAGTTTACTAACATAATTCTGTAGGCATAAGATCTCAGCCTAGAACTGGAAAAACCAAGCAAGAGCATTAGTTGGGCTAGTTTTGAAGTCATTGAGGGCTAATTAGCTTAAGAGATTGATTGAGGAAATCTCAGCAATTTAAACAGTTTTCTTCAAGAGATTCTGAATGGGTGGCTGATAGGGTTGGAGCAGAAGAATTAGAGGCTAGTCTGGTCAACTTCCATTCTTGGAAAAGTGCTGGAATAAACGATAAAGCAAACTGTATGGCTGCAAGATAAGGAGATGACTGGCAGCCAGCATGTATTTGCTGAGAGTAAATCATGTCAAACCACTCTTACTTGCTTCCAAAAGAGGCTAACAAGGCTTGTAGACAAGGGAAAAATAGATGGCATATTCTTCAGCTTGGCTATGGCTTCTGGTTATCTCTTACAGCATTCTTATAAGCAGCCTGGAAAAACATGGTCTAGAGGAACAGGAGATGAATTAGTCAGACCCTTTATGTGGAGGGTAGTAATGGCCCAAGGTCCTGTTCTGAGTTCATTTCAGTTCATTGTTAATGACCAGAACAATGGAAGAGGAAATATGCTTATTACATTTCCAGATGGCATGAAGCTAGGAAGGACAGGAAGCATGGTGGAGGGCAGCATTAGAATTCAAAGAGCTCTTGAGGAACTGGATAAATGGTCTAAATAAAATTGAAAGGGCCAGGCTCTACACCCAGGCAGGAATAAACAACTCACAAATAAAGCACCTCAGGTGACAGTCAGTTAGGTAACAGTCCTTGAGCAAAGAATCTGAATCTTGTGATCACAAGCTCAACAGGCGCCAACTAAGTTCTGCTGTCTTTCAAAAGGCAATGAGATTTAGAAACAGTGACAACGTGACCCTCTAGTCCATTCATAGCTTTCCTATTCATGGCCATTGAAAGCTAACCCAAGCAAAACAATCGTTTTATTATTCTGGGTAGGTTTAGATTAGATATTAGGAAAAAGTTTTTCATGAAGAGAGTGGTCAGGAACTCGAGTGAGCTGCCTAGGGAGGTGGTGGAGTCACCCTGAATGTGTTTAAGGATGGTTTGGATGTGGTGCTTAGGGATATGGTTTAAGGTGAATCTTGTGGAGTAGGTGTCAAGGTCCAGAGAACAGAGATTAACAGTATCTTCTCTTAGCTTTGCCAGCAATCCGGGCCCATCTTTAACAAAGGCAATCTTTTATCTTTGTTGATTGCGTCAAGGGAGAAACGTCAGCCTCTCACAGTAGGGTTATAGGTTAGACTTGGTGATCCTGAGGGGCTTTTCCAACCTGAATGTTTCTGTGTTTCTGTGATTCTTTTCACCACCGAGAATATGTCATTTTGGGTGCTCTGCTTAGGAGAAATGTGGCTAAACTGGAGGGAGTGTGGAAGAGCATGGTGGAAACAATGCTACTAGGAAGCAAGAACTAAGATTGAAAGAATTGTGGTTATTCTTGCTAGGAAAGGCAGAAGAATCTGCAAAAGCATAAAAAGGTAGGAAGGGAATGGTCTCTATTGTGGACAAGTAAAAGATGTAAGATTCTCACCAGGGGAGAGTTTTCTAATGGTCAGCATAGTCAGCGGGACAGAATCTAGTTGAAGTTCTGTTGTTGCATTTGGCTTTCAGTACAAAAAACAAAATCCCTGTAAAATTGCTGTACTTGTATTCATCCATATTTGTAGCCCATCCCTGATACCAGAAATAGAGTGTGGCTCCAGCACCACGCAGCAGTGGTGGAGCACATAAATCTGACTTTAATCTTTCCAGCACCTCTATAGACACAGACACTTACTGGACATGCACCCCAGTTGCTAAGCAGTTTGTGGGAGTTAGTCTGGAGTAAAAATTAAAACAGCTTGATACACTTCTGTTTCTATTTCTTAACTGGATTAGATTTCCAGACCATTACACTTTTTCAAGTGAAAGTGCAATCACCTATAGATCAAATTTAAACCCAGTGGTAATAGAATTGTGTTTTAGGACCACTGGTAATAGAATTGTGTTTTAGTTACCTTCTGTGGATGGCTTAGAAACAGGCCAGCATGTGAACCACACAATAAAAGCTGTATCTGCAGTTTGTTTCATGGACATTTTATCTGTGTAAGATTAGAGTGCACAAAAATAACCAGAACCACTTTTAATAGAGCATATTTTTTTAATAGAACCAAACATTTGAATGTATGGTCAAGCTTTCTCCTGCTTCCTGAAAGCATTGCAAATGCTTATGGAGAGCATCTTGGTTATTTGCTGTTGCTCAGTGCCGTCTCTGAACAGGCCTGGCCCCTGAATTAGTTGTGAATTCTTTGTGGAAAGTGGAGTTGATCTCTTAACAGCTACCAAAGTGACTTCTTTCAGAGTTCATGGAAAGCAGCCATAAGGCTTAGACCCAGTGAAGTTTTGTAAATGGCTTGGGAGATGAGATTTACCATGGGTCCTGATGGCATGCACCCACAGGTGCTGAGCAGGCACAGGGCATTGCCAGAGCACTCTCCACTATCTTCATGGTGGACAGCAGAGCTACCTGGGGACTGGAGAAGGGCAAATGTCACTCCAGTCTTCAAAAAGGCAAGGAGGACCCAGGCAACTCTAGATGAGTCAGTATCACCTCCATCCCCAGAAAGGTGATGGAGCTGCTTATCCTTGGCACTGTGCTTAGACGTATCAAAGGCCAGAAGGTCATTAGGAGCAGTCAGCATGGTTTTACCAAGGGGCAGTCATGTTTGACCAACCTTTGATGAGGACATCACCAGGTGGTTAGATGATGGTAGAGCAGTGGATGCGGTTTATTTTGATTTCAGTAAAGCATTTGCCACTGTCTACCACAGCATCCCCACAGCTAACCTGAGGCAGTGTGGTCTGGATGATCAGGGAGTGAGGTGGGTGGGAACTAGTTGAAGGAAAGAAGTCAGAGAGTTGTGGTCAATGGGATGGAGTCTAGTTGGAGGCCTGTAGCTAGTGGAGTCCCTCAGGGGTCAGTAATGGGACCAGTTCTGTTTGATGTGTTCATCAATGACCTGGCTGAGGGCACAGAGTGCACTGTCAGCAAGTTTGCTGATGACACCAAACTGGGTGGAGAGGCTGAGACACACCTGAGGATTGTGCTGCCATTCAGCCAGACTTGGACAGGCTGGAGGGCTGGGCAAGGAGAAACTGAATGAAATTCAACAAGGGCAAGGGGAGAGTCTGGCACCTGGGAAAGAACAACCCCAGGGATCAGGATAGGTTGGACCTGCTGGAGAGCGGTGAAGGGGAAGAGGATCTGGGGGACCTAATTGATAGGAGGATGCCCATGAGCCAGCAATGTTTAGTTTCCTTGTGGCCATCTAACCAGTCCAGAAGCCTTCTCCTGGTTGCTGATCAATTCAACTGTAGTACAAGAGATGCTGTGTGGCCATGTATGGCACATCTTGCAACAAACCTCTTCTTGTCCACTTCAGCTGTGCTTTAAGTGAAGCATCCTACTGCTTCTTGGATGCAGTCAGCTGGTTCTGCCTATTTCTGTTCATGATTTAAGCTGTTAATGCCTGTGACCTTTCCTTGGCCGTGTACCATTCCCTTCTCTGAAAACATCCTTCACCCTACCCCATCACTCAAAACCAATTTGAAATGGTCACGTCATTCATTCTCCCTTTATTGTTTAAACTACCTTGCTCAATTTCCTATTTGTTTCTGCTGCCTCAGAGAGTTTTCTCAGTAACCTCTGCTGACTCTATTTGCTAACAGTGTTGCACTTAGCCCCAGAATACTCTGTGTAGCTGCAGCTCATCAGAGTAGCTATCTTCTGTGTTGGAAGGAGATTCTAGTTCTTCCAGAGATTTGTGTACACTGGAAGAATTGTGATGATGATGTTTGTTGTAGAAAGACAGGGATCTACCCTTGCTGTCTGGTACAGAAACAGAAAAAGAATTCAGAATGTCAGCTGAAGGTAAAAGCTTGGGAGGATTCCTGGGAGCTTTGAAGCAAAGCAATGTCCTTACACAAGAGTTCTGCTCTTTGTACAGTAAAAGAAATAAGCAAACAAACAAATTAAAATCCTCAGCACTGAACTGCCCACTGATGCTGCATTGTAGCCTGTAGGTGCTTATGGCCTCACAACCAAAAAGGTGCAAGTGCCAAGTATTGTAGCATTATATAAATATGAGCATTGATACCAATGCACAAAAGTGCTTCTGAGTGTTTCTTTAACTAATAAAGACACTATTATAAAGCATATTACAGCAGAAAATGGAGCTGTTAAAAAGAGACTGGCTTAAAAAAAAGTACAAACTCTGTGGAGCAACTCAAACACATATACAAAAATATGTCCTGTGAATCTGAACTGAATGCTTGCTACTGGAAAATGTAAAGAAGGAATCCTCTTTACAAGCAGTATTGGCAGGTGTTGGGAAGGCCTCTGCTCTGTTCTCTGGGACATTGGAGTAGGGCCTGTGAGCATCCAGCTGCTATTTCTGATTGTCCATTCACAGGTGAAGTATCATACCTGACCCTGACCCTAAAGGAACAGACTCTTCCTAGATTGTATCTCACTTTGTGGACTTCAGATAAACCTCTTCACAGAATCACAGAACACATCCAGTCAGAAGAGACCTCCAAGCTCATCCAGTCCAACCTCCGACCCAGCACTGCAGGGCCAAACCATGTCCCTAAGTGCCAGCTCCACAGGCTGCTTAAAAACCTCCAGGGATGGGGACTCCAGCACTGCCCTGGGCAGACCATTCCAAGGTCTGAGAACCCTCTCTGGGAAGAAATATTTCCTAGCATCCAGCCTGAATCTGCCCTGCTGCAGCTTGGAACCATTTCTTCTGCTCCTGTCCCTTGCCACCAAGCAGCAGAGGCTGCTCCCTCCTCACTCAAACTTCCCTTCAGGGAGCTGTAGAGAGCAATGAGGTCTGCCCTCAGCCTCCTCTTCCCCAGCCTGAATACTCCCAGCTTCCTCAGCCTCTTCTCATAGCCCAGGTGCTCCAGGCCCTTCTCCAGCCTCCTTGCCCTTCTCTGGACAAGCTCCAGCCCCTTCACGCGCTTAATAGAGTGAGGGGCTCAGAACTGAACACAACACTCGAGGTGTGGCCTCCCCAGTGCTGAGCGCAGGGGGGATGATCCCCTCCTGTCCCTGCTGCCCACAGTGTTTCTGCTCCCAGCCAGGATGCCTTTGGCTTTCTTGGCCACTTGGGCACTGCTGGCTTATATTTAATCATCTGTCAACCCCCCAGGTCTCTCTCCAAGTTGCAGCTTTCCAACCACACATCCCCAAGTCTGTGGCTTACCACTAGAGTTTCCTACTTTGCACTGGCTGGAAGATGGATCAGTTGCATCTAACCTGTCATGCTCCTTTTTTTTAAATACTTTTCCCCATCTTGCTGATTAAGTGAGAGGATTGGGGTCTTTGAAATAGCAAAATCCTATCATGTCCTTTACAAAACAACAGCTGACTTCAACAGGGAGAAGAGATCCTCACAGGTTCTCTTTCACATATCACTTAGCCTCCATCTCTACATTTTTTTTCTTGTGGGTGCTCACTAATCTGCAGACTGTCTGGATATAGGCAGCATCTCAACCTTGTTTACCCAGCTGAATTATGAAAGGGATCAATTTTAAGAATTTCTGGTTGGCATAATTCCAATGTCCATGCTCAATGTTTGCTCTCTGGCATGCTTACACTCATCCAGACACCATCCCAGATATGGCAGTGGCTCTGTGGAAAGCCTTACAAGAAGCTGCGAAACAGATCTTGCTAAACTGGAGGAATGGTCTGAAGAAAGTAAGATGCCATTCAGTAAGGGTTGAGAAGCCACTCTTGGGAATGGTAGCACAAATGCAGAGAGGGAAGCAACAGCAATACAGGCTGGGCAGTGACTGCCTTGAGAGCAGCCCTGAGGAAAGGGATGTGGGGGTGCTGGTGGATGAGAAGCTCAACGTGAGCCAGCTGTGTGCGCTTGCAGCCCAGAGAGCAACCAGAGCCTGGGCTGCAGCAAGAGAAGTGTGGGCAGCAGGGTGAGGGAGGGGATTCTGCCCCTCTGCACCCTCTGCTGAGACCCCACCTGGAGCAATGTGCCCAGTTCTGGAGCCCCTGTGACAGGAAAGATCTGGAGGTGCTGGAAGGTGTCCAGAGAAGGGCCATGAGGATGATCAGAGGGCTGGAGCTGCTCTGCTGTGAGGAGAGACTGAGGGAGTTGGGGTTGTTCAGTCTGGAGACGAGAAGGTTTCAAGGTGACCTTATTGTGGCCTTTCAGTATCATAAGTGGGTTACAAGAAATCTGGGGAGGGACTTTTTAGGATGTCAGGGAGTGATAGGACTGGGGGGAATGGAACAAAGCTAGAAATGGTTAGATACAGACTGGATGTTAGGAAGAAGTTCTTCACCATGAGAGTGGTGAGACCCTGGAACGGCCCAAGGAGGTGGTGGAAGCCTTATCCCTGGAGGTGTCTAAGGCCAGGCTGGATGTGGCTCTAGACAGCCTGATCTAGTGTGACATGTCCCTGCCCATGGCAGGGGGACTGGAACTAGGTGATCCTTGTGGTCCTTTCCAACTCTGAGTGAGTCTATGATTCTAACAGGCTGAGTAAATAATCTCTGCTTTGTGCAAATCAGAAACTGATGGCAAGTTAATGCCCAAGTGTAATGAACAGAAGTGCCTGTGAAGGACATTTAAACAGGCAGGTAGTGGTATAAGAGATGAGAAGTAATCCAGCTCTCTTCTGCACCACTGAAGCCTCACCTACAGGTTAATCTTGCAAATACTCTAGAGGAAGGCAGCAAAGATGATCAGAGTCCTGGCAAACAAGGGCACCTCAGGACAGCCTTGTTGTTGCTTTACTCTAGGAAACAGAAATCTTCACAGAGGCATAATAATGGTCCTCAAGTATGTAAAAGAGAAAGGGAGTCCATGGAAAAGAAGGAAATAAATAATGGATTTAGACCATAGCAGGAAAGACTCAAGTCAGTCATGGGAAGAAGTGGGGCTTTGGCAGGAGGGGCAGACTGTTGTGAGGATATGGTGGATTTACCGGTGCAATGGTTTTACCGAGAGACAAGACCAGTGTCTACCAGGATGAGCACTGGGCAGCAGATGCTGCCTTGGAGAGAGGAAGTGGATAAGGACCTTAAAACTTTGATTATCCCCTTTCAGTGATTCTTAGTTCTGTTCATAGCCCCAGTTAAGGCAGGGACAAATGCCCTGGTACTCCAGAGTGAGTTGTCATTCTCATTAAAACCCTAAAATGCTTCTTGCAGCAGAAGAAGATGAGGAAGAACCTGAGATGCCTGTTGGCCCTCGGCCTCGCCCGATGTCTGAGCTGCACCTCAAGGAAAAGGCTGTGCCCATGCCTGATGCCAGTGCTTTTTTCATCTTCAGTCCTAACAACAGGTATTTCAGAGACTGCTTAGCTGGAAGCAGGAGATGGAGGGTGTGCATGTTTTTCACATTGGGCCCCAAAGGTTACATGGTGCAGAGCCCTCTGCCAGAAGTTCATATCGGAGACCTCCTTTGACAAATCTCCCCTTAAAAGCCCTGGCATGAAATCCTCATGAAAGCACAAGTGTAGAGAGCCCCTTGACAGTATCCAGTGGGAGTTCATGGGACCTGCAAGGCCGATTGAAGACACAAATCATGAAAGCTCCGGAAATAAGGGACTTGGAGGAATGTCGGGAATTGGAATTCCCTGATATATTCAGGTCCAAATTGCAAGCAAGCCATCATGCAATCAGTCAAGCATGAGGCAGGAGTTTCCTGTCCTAATGGCTGCTCAAAATCCACTCTCAGTAGGGAACTCATGTGTTGCTGCTTATTCCTACATGTCAAAGACAGCTCTGAGCAGAGGCTGAGAATTATTCTTCTCTCACACTCTTTCCTTGGGCCCCCACAGTGTGGCAGATGTAAGCCCAGTACTGTAAGTGGAGGGCTGAGCCATGGCACAGGGGAATGTGCATTTGCAGGGGTGCAGAAATAAGCTCACTGCCCAGTGGTCTGTGCAGTGCCACATATTCCATCATCTCCCATGGGGACTTGGCCTCCAAGCACAGCCCCAGAGTAAGGCAAGGCTGTTAACAGCACAGCCGAATTCAGAGCCAGTCTTTCCACAGCAGAGTCTGTACCACTTTTCCTTGGGTATGTGCAATAGGGAGGGACTGAAGATGATTGAGACTCATGGACTCTAATGCCAGCTTTGCCACCCACCCACCCACTGTCACTTGTTGAAGAAGTAAATTAACCTCTGCAGTTGTCTGTAAAATTGCTGTAATAGAGGTTTGGGGGCTTAACAGCCTAAAGCAGAGCTAAATAGAATAATGAAGTGCCTCTAGAATTATGCATAGGACTGTTATGAGATGTAACTCTTCATATCGTGATATCAGCATGTGGAGGGTGCTGCAGCGGTCTCCAGGGAGCATGCTGTTCTTTGGTGGGAGACTACTGATAGTTTCCCACTGAGAGCACCAAGCACTTAATATTGACCAGTGTTCAGGAGACAGTCTGCATGGCTTGGTGTCCTCCCAGAAGGCCCTTGCAAATGCCAGCCTGCCCTACCTCCAACTACCCAGTGCTGTGCCCTGTTAGCAAAGTAGATACCCGATGACTCCTGCTCAGTGACACTTCAGTCCCAGCTGAGAAAGACATTGGCCACCCCAACACCCATTTCTCTTGCTTTCCACCTAGATGAATGGGGAATGGTTCTGTGAGAACAAGAAAGAGGTAGAATTCTGAGTTGGCAGGTTTCAGACCACATCTAAATGACAAAAGCCTTTGTCAGGAAGAAGTGACAGTTCTCTATTCAATGCACTGTGTCTGAGTGCTGCAGGCAGCCAGGCCATCATCTGCATCACTGAGAGCCCAGGCTGTCCAGCACCCATCAGGGCCAGGCGCAGCTGCCTGAGCCTGTCCTTGCCCCTGCTGCTGGGGCAGATGGAAGCTGCTCTGCAGAATAATCCTCCAGAGCCAGTCCTGCTGGCAAAAGAGGAGGGGTGAATGCTTCCCAGGTCTTGTTCTCTGAGAGATAAAGTTGTGCCTCTCCTCTCTCTTGCAGGTTTCGTGTCCACTGCCATCGAATCGTTAATGATAACATTTTCACCAACTTGATCCTATTTTTCATCTTGCTCAGCAGCATCTCCCTGGCAGCTGAGGACCCCGTCCGACACCTCTCCTTTAGGAACCAAGTATGCTTCCCATCCTCCTTCCCTTACTGTGTGGTACAAGCAGATCGTGAGTTGAAGCCAGGAAAGGCAGAAATGCCTGCATCAAAGGCCTTGGGAGTGACTCTCTTCCATGATTTGTGCCTTCTGTAGGCTGTGTGGGAAATCATCGGGTTTTGCAAGGAACGTGAGTCAGTGCAGAATTTGGCCTCTAGTTCATTCCAGAAGTGTGTCTAGGGGAAGGAAGGACAGGATGCTGAAGCAAAGTTACTGTTCTCCTGGATTAAGGCATTAGAAATAAGCTATAGAAACACTAACTGGGATACAGAGAATTCTGATTTGGGGGATTTGCAGCTTTGGAACATTTGCTCTCCTGCCACGTGTTTGCTTTTGAACTAAGAAGCCCAGGGCTCGTTTTTGCCTTGTTCACACTGCTGTAAATCAGGAGTAACATTCTTGAGCTCGAGACAGTCACTCTGGGGGAAATTGATGTTGTCAAATTTAGAATCAAACTGTTTGAACACAAGCAGCAAAGCTACCATTAAATTTGAGATACTTCTCAGAAAATAAGCTGTGCTCCTCTCCTCACCAGCCTCGGGGAAGGAGAGGAAGGCATTCAGCACGGGAGGTGCATTCTCACCTTTCCTGACCATTCTCAATAGCCTTTTGAAATGTTTAGTGCTTTACTTTGCCAGTGGTTGTTTACATTGATCTAGGGCCAGAAATCAGAAGAATTATCAATCATACATGAGACTTCTGATCTCTGTGGCCCTTTGGTGCCTCTATGTGGGAAAAGCTTGGAAGGCTTAAAGAGTGGGACATTTGTTGTTGTTCAATAATAAAACCTTCATTTAATGTGCAGTGTTCTACCTCCCTGAAATATCCTGGCCTGAGCATACGTTTAGACACGTGTGCATGCAGAGGAGGTATTCATGGAGGCTTATTCCTGAGCTTATCTCAGAGCTGCTTTGCATTTTGTCCTGAAGGTGGGTACTAAATAATATAATCAAACCTATTCTACCAGTGACCCACTTGTGCAGAGCAGAAGTGTGCCCAGCATGGAGAGATAAATGTATGTCAATATGTATTAGTGCTGCAGCGTGATGTCAGCTGGCACGTGGACATCTGGCATGCCACAGAAGCTGCTTCAGAATCTGTAGCAGAGAGTCTGAAATGAGAGAAAAGGCAGCTAAAGCTTGTTGTCCTGGATAAAAGAGCTGAAGGTTTGGGGCAAAGTGTTATGTTGTGTGTTTGAAGCCACTGACATTGCATGAAAATCTGTGTTTAATTTTTGCAGGTACAGATGTTTAAAATGTGTCATACAAAGGGACACTGACAAGATGTTTGGGTTGCAAATATGTTCTGCCTTTACACTTTGACACTTAGTACAGTAAGACTGTGTCCTGCCCAGTGCCCACAGAGAGGCCTGGGAGGGAAAGCAAGCAAGCAAGCTGAAAGCAAACTAACCACCTCTGCCTTCAGTCCGGAACAACATAATCAGACACTAACCGGTGCAGACTAGTGTTGCTGTGGACACAAACTCTCCCAGAGCAGGAAGACAGGAAAAGAGAGCCCATCAAAGGCTGCTAGCCGAGAGACTTGGGCACTGCTGCTGTCCTGGGGCAGGCTGGTGGCCCCATCCTTCTTGTGTCACACAAGGCTCAGACAGCAAGTCTTGGAAGTGCCTTTCCAGTCTGATCAAACAGCTTTTCAAGCCCAAGGAAGGCCTAAGACTCTGTGGGCTCACATTATTTTCCTCTTTGCATTTGGCAAGGTGCTTATTCATTTAAATATATTCTAGAGTAAATTTATATTTGGATAATAATAAATATGCCTGCTGATAAATGGTACTGTCTGCACAGGCAGAGAAGTGATCATTTTCATTAGGCATAATTTAATGTATGAGGGACATCTTTACTAGCTGCAGCTGTGGGGCCAGGTTCACCAATATGCTCTAGCTGCTTTGCTCTGCTCTGGTGATGTAAAGCAGCTGCAGGTACAGCTTAATCATCCCCTTTAATCAAGTTTATGGCTGCTTTATGTCACTGGAGTCATGCAAAGCAGCCTGGAAGTATCCATGTGTCTAGCCCATTGGTTATAAAATTATTCCAGTGATAGAATAACCAAATGTCAGGACCCACAAGGCAGCAATGCAAGGGGACTTTTCCAGTTGTAATGTGTGTGAATTAATATAGGATGCAACTGAGATCTGTCCATCCTTGAAATGACCCTTTTTTAATTCTCAAAAGCCCAAGAGAGCTGTGAAGAAGTGAGAACAAACCGAGAGTCCAAAATGGAGCAGTGTCCCCATCTGACATTCACAGTCTGCAAATCAGTCCAGGTCCGGATCGTGCTTCATAGTGCAATCTAAAACAACCCTGTAGTTTTCATTAGTTACCCCACTGCCCACAGCATACAGCTGGAAGAATCTAGCCACCTAGAGTCTGTGTTAGAGTACCAGCACTGACATTAAACGAACACCTGTGGAGCAGGAGAGGGCCATTTACTGCTCTCTGTTTGTTAGTGTTTGAGCAGTGAAGGCTTAAATGTCACCAAAGATTGGTTTTCTACAGCTTTGTTATATTTGTCTTCTGGTTTAGAACTTGACTGTTGTAAAACAGCAGTAAGCCAAGGGCATGATCCTTTTGATTTCACAGAATTAACCAGGT
>WBNM01043288.1:0-16842 GCA_013399055.1 Ramphastos sulfuratus
CCCATTCTATGAAAGGCAAGTTTCATCCCAAAAGCAAACCTTGCTGCTGTCTGCCAGGCTTAGGAAGCTTTATGAGCTTTTACCTAGATGTTTTTTTCAATTTTTATAGTTATGATTACAAACACCTCCAGTGTCCTGCACCAAAACTCACAAAGTTTCTTGCCATGGGCCAGTTGTGCTTATAAAAGGATGCTTGTTTTCATGCTCTCCCAACTGCCTTGCTCCCTGGCTTTTCTGATGTAGTACAGTGAGAGAGTAGCCTGGGGAGTTACTCTTCATGTTGAATGTCAAGAGAAGGATTTCCTTCAGGTCTCCTGTCACTGTCAGCAACAAAGCAGCAAGCAAGAAGCTCTGCAGCTCCTCTCCTCTGTACGACAGCTGCAGCAGGCAGGATTCTAAACCCCTCAATTCCCAGTTGTGAGTGAACTCCAAGAGCCTCTCTCTGCCAGAAATTAAAATGGTTCCATCATATTTTTTCACAGTTCTTTTTGACAAAAGCCAAACAAGTCTCATGAATACACATTTAGTTTTTTGGTTTTTTACTATTACCTTATGCATTATGTATCAGGCTATAGTAGGAGTGCTGGGAATTACTTGTCCCCAGTAAGGGTCTTTTAAAATGCTTGGTTGGTAAACAAACCTCAAGCCTAGGAGTGGGATGGACTTTTTAACATATTTTATGATTAGCTGCTTTGTGAGTAAAGGCAGAGGCATCACTTCAGCACTGTGCCTTCTGGTAAATCTTCCTGTATCATAGAAATCAGAGAATCTTTACTGTAAGTGTGCTGGAGGAGCAGGCTGCCCAGAGAGGCATGGAGTCATAGAATCAGAGAATCAAGCAGGGTTGGAAGGGACCACAAGGATCAGACAGTTCCAACCCCCTGCCATAGGCAGGGACACCTCACACTAGATCAGGCTGCCCAGAGTCTCATCCAGCCTGNGTCCCTCTCCTCATGGCTGCTCTCCAGCCAGGCACTGCCCAGCCTATATTGGGGGCATTGCCTCAACCCAGCTGCAAGACCTTTCAACAAGATGTGGTAGAGCACTTTCTGTCTTTCAGTGCTAAACAATGATTTCATGCTCCCCCCAAACCATTCCCAGAGATCTGAACAAGTTGCCACCAGGGACAGTGGTGAGAGACTGGCACAGGTTGCCCAGGGAGGTTGTGGAGCACAGAATCACCCAATGTGATCTTTGATCACATTGGGGGATTCTGTGCTCCACCACCTCCCTGGAGGTGTTCAGGACCAGGTTGGATGAGGCCTTGAGTGCCCTGTACTAGTGGGAGGTGTCCCTGCCTATGGCAGGGAGTTGGAACTGGATGAGCTTTGAGGTCCCTTCCAACCTTCCCATTCCATGTTTTTATGATTCTATGTCCAAGTCATGACTGTGACTTGGTGCTCCTGAGGGGCTGTGCCAACCTGCATGGTGCTGTGGTTCTGTGATTGCCTGGAAAGAATTCCCATGGATCTTTCATGCACAGAATGGTTCCTATTATACTTTTGTGCGTGGATTGGTTCCTATTAATCTTTTGTGTGCAGATTGGTCTGCATCTGTGTGTAAGCACTACCAGAGGTCCCAACAGCAAGATGGATTTCCAAGGAGGGGGCAGCAGTAAGCACAGAACGTGGCTCCTGGAGGCTGCAAGGCTGTGCCTCCTGTCAAGAGGGCATAGAATTGCAGGGTTACTCCTGCTGGAGGAAGCAGCAGGAAATTCCTCCTCACCGTTAGTCAGTCAAGATTTACGATGTTTGCCTCTGTAATAATTCACTGATTGGTGCTGCTTGACTAATGCAGACATAAAGCAGCTGAGCTCTTAGTGTAATGGAAATGATAAGGGCCGTTTGCAACTGCTTTTAGGTGTCACTGATAATTTACTCATCTGATTATGATTTAACTTTTTCCCCGGCTTGCTGCCACCCCAGCGGGAACCGAGGACGTCACAGAAGCCCAAGTATAAATTAGCTGCAGACAAACAACATCTGTTTGTATCTGTTCTGCAGCCACACAAGGATTTTTTCAGGCAGACCCCATCAGCCTCCTTGGTCTCTCTTTGGCTAAGGAAAACACTTGAGCTGTTTAAATCAGGAGCTGCTTTTGCCTGTGCAGCTGCCGGGTGTGAAATCTGCTTGTGAAGTGCCTCCGAGTCCCGAGGTGCTTCCAAAAGCAGTTCATGAAATACAAGGTACAAAAAGAAAACCCCAACCAAACCAAACCACCCCGAGCCCAAAACAATTACTCAGATTAGTATAGAGTTACAGAATTGTTAGAGTTGCAAAATGCCTTTAAGATCATGTCCATAGAATTAGAGAATTGAGTTGCAAAATGCCTTTAAGATCAAGTCCATAGAATTAGAGAACTCAGTTGCAAAAGGCCTTTTAAGATCAAGTCCATAGAATTAGAGAATTCAGTTGCAAAATGCCTCTAAGATCATGTCCATAGAATTAGAGAATTCAGTTGCAAAAGGCCTTTAAGATCAAGTCCATAGAATTACAGAATTGCTTGAGTTACAAAATGTCTCTAAGGTCAAGTCCAACCTTCATCCCAAGACCACCGTGGCCATCAAACCATGTCCTGAAGGGCCATGTCCACGTTTCTAGAACACCTCCAGGGACAGTAACTTCACCACCTTCCTCAGCAATGTATTCCAATGCTTGACAACTCTTTCAGGAAAGTAATTCTTCTTAATGTCCAACCTAAACTTCCCCTGACACAAGCCATTTCCTCTCATTCTCTCACCTAATAGTAGGGAGAGGAGACCAATCCTCACCTCACTGCACCCTCCTTTCAGGGAGCTGTAGAGAGCAATGAGGTCTCCCCTCAGGCTCCTTTTTTCCAGGCTGAACACCCCCAGTTCTCTCAGCTGCTCCTCCCCAGCCCTGCTCTCCAGACCCTTCCCCAGCTGTGTTGCCCTTCTCTGGACAGGCTCCAGCACCTCCAGGTCTGTCTTATGTGGTTAGAACTTCTCTCTCTGCAGAGCCCTGCATGAACTGGAGATGTGATGCAGAGTTTGGCCCCATGTAACTGCAGCAGTTACCACTGAGAATGAACTTAGCTCTCACAGGCAGTGCTGCCAGCTTTAAGTGTTGTGGAGGAGCTGTGTTTTCTCCTTCACACTCCTGTGGCAATAAAGCAGAACTGTAACCTGCATGCCAAAGCAAGGCAGAGCCACGATGAACATCTACCTTTGTGCCTTCTGAGGCAGTGCTGCAGCTTTGCTGTGCTGCCTGCTCAGCAGCAAAGCTCTCCAGAGCATTATGAAGTGCTCAGGGAATGGCTGTTTAACTTGTCACAGCAGCAGGTATTTCAGAGATGAGGAAGGGCAGTAGGGAAGGCTGTAGGGACTGAGCTAAAGGGTGTGAAAAGGGGAGAAGCGATGTCTTTTCCAGCAGCTCTGAGATGTGGCAGGAGCACAACCAATGCTTTTATTTATCCCTGGCAGAGGTATTTGGGCTGCCACTGCAGGTTTTTTATTTATTCTGGCAGAGGATTCATGTGTCAGATATAGAAAGTTGATTCTTTTGTAGGCTGAGGACAAGGAAACAAGAAATGCAGCGAGTTCATGTTCTCTAGGCAAACTCCAGCAGGCAATAAATAGGGCATCTGAGTGCAGTCATCTTCATTCTCTTGCCTACAGGTGCAGGTAGCACTAATAAAAATGATTGCAGAAGACAAGAGGAGCTGAGTCCCTGTCAAGCAAAGCCTTTGGTTGATTTATGTGGAGTGAACAGCAGTGTCAGAGCAGGGCATCGTTTTCTACTGAGACAATGCAAAACTTGGACAGTTCTCAAGGCTTTGCTGTGGCCCAAGTCAGGAAAGCAGGTAAGGAAGCTTGCAAGTGTGGAGGGGGTGAGAGATCTGTGCATGTACCAATTTGCAGTTAGAGGTGTGGGAGTTGGGATTTTCTTAATGATAACTTCAGCCAATCCTCTGAACTCGCTGAGTATTGCCATAGAGCAGCTTCTGCCAGTGCCAGAAGTTAGTATTTATGGGGAAACACCACTTGGCATTGTTTCAGGTGAAGGATTGCTTTGTGCATTGTGAAGCAGAAAGTAAGCTGCAGCATAGAACCCTAGAATGGGAAGGTTGGAAGGGACCTCAAAGATCATCTGGTTCCAACCCCCTGCCATAGGCAGAGACACTTCCCACTAGTACAGGTCACTCAAGGCCTCATCCAACCTGGTGCTGAACACCTCCAGGGAGGTTGTGGAGCACAGAATCACCCAAGGTGATCAAAGATCACATTGATTCTGTGCTCCACAACCTCCCTGGGCAACCTGTGCCAGTGTCTCACCACCCTCACTGCAAACAACTTCCTCCTAACATCCACTTTCAATCTCCCCTCTGCCACTTCAAACCCATTGCCCTTGTCCTGGCATTGCAAGCCCTTGTCAATAGTCCCTCCCCAGCCTTCCTGGAGCCCTAAATGATCTTTGATCACATTGGGTGATTCTGTGCTCCACAACCTCCCTGGAGGTGTTCAAGGCCAGGTTGGATGAGGCCTTAAGTGACCTGTACTAGTGGGAGGTGTCCCTGCCTATGGCAGGGGGTTGGAACTGGCTGAGCTTTCAGGTCCCTTCCAACCTTCCCATTCTGTGATTCTGTATGGGTTGTTAAAAAGTGTTGTTTCTTTTCCCAGAGAGGGACTGAAGCACACTGTGCTGCCTGGGGGGGAGCTGCATTCCCACTGTCCCTGCACACTACTGAGTAGAGGCATTAACTCCAGCACTGGTTTTCATCTGCTCTCCCTTCAGGTTAAAAAGTTGGTGTGTTTGAAGTGATTGACATGCTGATGTGACAGCTGTCACACGTGCAAGACATGCTGCCTGAACTGAAATAGAGATTTCATGCTGCTCATTATACACTAGGAGAGGCTCTCACATTTCTGCCTAGGGTAACCTGTGTGTATCTCACAGGACTGACATACAGCCATAGAGTGGTTCAGGTTGGAAGGGACCTCAGAGATCATCTGCTGCAACTGTGGGCAGGGACACCTCTCAGCTAGACTCAGCTGCTCAAGGCCTCATCCAACCTGGCTTTGAACACCCCCAGGGAGGAGGCAGCCACAGCCTCCCTGGGCAGCCTGTGCCAGAGTCTCACCACCTTGGTACTGAAGAACTTCTTCCTCAGCTCCAGCCTAACCCTGCTCTGCCTCAGCTTCAAACCATTCCCCTTGGCCTGTCTCCAGACACCCTCATGAACAGTTCCTCTGCAGCTTTCCTGTAACTGGAGGGCAGCTCCAAGGTCCCCCTGGAGCCTTCTCTTCTGCAGGCTGCACATCCCCAGCTCCCTCAGCCTGGCCTCACAGCCCTTGCAGCATCTTTGTGGCCTCCTCTGGCCTCACTCCAGCAGCTCTGTGTCCTCCTGCTGCTGGGGACCCCAGCACTGGATGCAGCATCCGAGGTGAGATCCTGTGTGTATGTGAACTGCTTCAGGAGCCACTGTTCCATGATTCTAAAAGCACCAAGGTGCTGAATTCTTTGACAGCAGAAGATGTTGCTCTGCCATTGAAAGCTCAAATTCTCAAGGGGGAAGAGCATTCCTCTCTCCATCAGTCCTCAGTGAGCTCCTTAGTTGGCAGTCTCCCATGTAGCCCACAGGTTGCTTTTCCAGCAGTGCTAAGTTGTGAACTGAGGTCACTGCTGCATTGCTCTGAACAGCACTTGGAGTTCTTGGAGTCTCCAGACACCCTGATGAAAAGTTCCTCTGCAGCCTTCCTGCAGGATCCCTTTGGGTACTGCCAGGCAGCTCTAAGGTCCCTCTGGAGTCTTCTCCAGGCTGAACAACCTCAGCCCACCCTCATCTGCCTAACCTGGTGCTTTCTTGCTTCTCTGGAGAGTTTCTGAGGGGCTGACTTTTCCCTGGTGAATCTTGGGCAAATGGCTTAGTGCTGACGTTCTGGAGGGACAACATTTCTAGCTTAGGTGGGAAAAGCTGCCTTAGATGTGTGTTAGCCTAATGTTGAAGCTAGCAGGAGGCAGCACTTTATTAAGCACTGGCTACATCACTGGGTGGAACTAATGAGAAAGGAGGAAAAAAAAGCAGCAAGCTATGGAATTGTCTGATTATTAGATGGATTTATCAGCAGTACATATGATGAAAAAATCAAGAGATAAGACAGCTCAGCCCATGCTGCATGCCCAGAATTCACACAGTTGTAATTTATCTGTGTTCCTGTGAGCTGATCTGGATGATAGATCATTGAGTAGGTACCAGTCAAGTGTTGCAGTACAAATCTACCACATTAATTGCAGCCCTTATCTAGACACCTTAGCATTTGGAACACACATTTGGTAACTGCTGAAGCAAGCGTGGCTGAGAAGCAAATCTCTGTCTACAGATCATGTAGAGTAGTTAATGATCAGCCTAATTAACCCCAACCTCTGTGCATGACTAATATTCCAGCAAGCTTTTGAAACTAGGTAGGAACTTGTTAAAAGCAGATGGGATACAGAGAAACTTGAATCATAGAATCATCAGGGTTGGGAAGGACCTCAAGGAGCATCTAGTTCCAACCCCTCTGCCATGCTTGCTCATCAAAGACATTCACAAAGCTGTCAAGAGGAGTTTCTTTGAGTACTTGCAGCAGTGTGTTTGCCAATGGCAAGGCTGATTTTGCTGTGGGTAGATGGTGGGGAATGGGAACATCCTGAAAGGGTCAGGATTGCCCAACCAAGCTCAGCACCCTTGGGCTGATTGCTTTTCTTTGAAGGGGCAACTGTGCATCTGTGCTTGGGTTTTGAGGCCTTGCTGAGCAATGAATTAAGTTTTCCTCTGCTGCCACTTGGAACAAATAGTTATTTGCTGTATATTTGCATATCCCTAAAAAACATTCATCTCACTGCTGCAGAAGAATCATTTTTGGGCGCTGCTGGAGGGATCATAGAAAGTGGTTGGTGTCTGAACACGTGTCTCAGAGATCATAGAATGGTAAGGTTGGAAGGGACCTCAGAGATCATCCTCCCCAGCCCTGCTCTCCAGAGCCTTCCCCAGCTTTGTTGCTCTTCTCTAATATAATCCTTCCTTTGTCCTATGTATTAGTGCCTGTCAGATTGGCACTAATGCCTTGGCTCCAGTTAAAGTCTTGATGAAATAGGGAATTTGTCTTGAGATTCTCTTTCTGACTTCCATTGTGGGAGGAAATGACCCTGCCTGGCTCCCAGAAGAGTCCTCAGGAGAAATGGTGATGCGGAAAGGGAGCAGTAAGCTGCTGCTGGTGCCTGGGGTGGAGCCAGTGTCTGGGTGACAGCTCCAGCTGCTGTCCTTCCTCTCAGCTTCCTCTCTTGGTAAGGAGAAGGTCTGCTGAGCATCTTCTGCTGCCTCACCTCACCTGGGGTTGCACAGGATGCACAGCAGTTAGTGCTGTGTGATCTGTGTTTAAGAGTAGTTCCACAACACCAGAACCAGAGCAGGCTCTGCTGCTTCAGGTACAAATCCAGAGCAGGACAGGAGAGGTTCTGCTTGGCCAACCTAAAACCCATTTGCTCTGAAGGGGCACTGATAAGGACACACAGAGAAGTTTTTTTTCTGCGTTTTTTTTTCCCTTGATCAGACAATCTTTTGTGTCATCAGATGCTGCTTTTATTTTATTTTACTTTACTTTATTTTACTTTATTTTACTTGACTTGACTTTACAATTTAATTTAACTTTTTTATTTTTAATTTAAAATTTTTATTTTTTATNAAAACTTATTCTATTTTTAAAAATTTTTTAAACATAAAATCAATTCTAAAAAAATTTAATTTTCTTTTCCCCTGCTGAATGCAGTGTCAGGTTGTCAGTGCAACTGCTGTTTGGTGGTGTCCTTGCTCAGTTCACTGCATGTAACTAATGCAAAGCACTGTCATGAAGATGCTCCTAACCAGTTGTGCTGTTGCTGGTTGTTCCCAGGTGCTTCTAACTCTGCCTTCTCCACCTTCATCCACTTAGCACCACTGCATAAGGCTGCAAAACGTCGTCTTCAGCACCAGTACACCCTGATGCCTGCTTGCTGCTGCCCTTTTCCCGTGTGAAAGCTGCAATGAGATGCTTTGGTGATGGAAACAATGAGTTCAGCTTCAGCCAGAGATGTGGTTTTCAGCTGCTGAATAAAAGCAGAATTGTGCTCAGTGGCAGAAGAAAACTCTGTGGTTTGTTTCAATATGACATTTGCTTCCAGATACAATTCCCCCCCTCCGCTATTTTCTGTTCCTCTGACTGCATTGATGTATTTCTACCTGCTTGCCCACATAGGAGAGCTTTCTTTAAATAAACTCTAAATGCCAGAGACGATCACCTGGACTATATCTGAGCACACCCTGGCAGGGTTATCTCCAAGCCTTCCCTTGGCTCAAGCCAGGTGATGTCAGTGTTGCCCAGCACTGCTGTTGGCAGGCAGGACTTATTAAATTAGCCACGTTCCAACATTAATATTCCTTGATTGCACTGTGTTGGCTGAAGGAATGTAACCTGTGAAACATCAGGTAGGTTTTAATTTTAATGGCTCCACGGTGCTTGAGAGAGCACCGAAATGAAATGTTTGTTTTACAGGATGTGGCTGTGCTCGAGGTGGGCTCTCGTTAGCTTAATGAAAACTCTCCTCTGTGATCCCAAGAGGGACCTTTTGGAGCTGGTGAAATGTTTAAACCTCTAGTTCTGTGGTGAGGAGAAATGGCGCATCTGAGAGAGCTGGGGGGGTGCAGCCTGGAGAAGAGGAGGCTGAGGGGAGACCTCAGCTCTCTACAGCTACCTGAAGGGAGGCTTGGAATGAGGAGGGGGCAGCCTCTTCTCCTTGGTGGCAAGCCACAGGACCAGAGGAAATGGTTTCAAGCTGTGCCAGGCTGAATTCTGGGAGAGAATTCTTTATGGAGAGGATTACCAGACACTGAAGTGGTCTGCCCAGGGAGAGGGTTATCAGACACTGAAATGGTCTGCCCAGGGAGAGGGTTATCAGACACTGGAATGGTCTGCCCAGGGAGAGGGTTATCAGACACTGGAATGGTCTGCCCAGGGAGAGGGTTATCAGCCACTGGAATGGTCTGCCCAGGGAGTGCTGGAGTCACCATCTCTGACACGGGGCTTAGGGACGTGGTTTAGTGTTGACCCTTCAGTGCTGGGTCGAGAGTTGGACTGGGATATTTTGGAGGTCTCTCCCAGCTGAGTGTTTTCTGTGATCTTGTAAGCATTTCCAGACTTGCCTTCTGGAAGGAGTGCTGCTGCTGCACTTAGCACCTCCAGCCTGTAGCCACTGGTTGTTCACTTCAGCTTTACCCACCTTGCAGGAGGGAGCTCACTGGAATGATGTTTGCTCCCTTTAGAAATGCCACTGGATTTTCTGCTCTGAGTGAGTTGTTCTTAAAGGGGAAAGGGGATGGGGAGCTAAGAAGGGGATGTGCTGGTGATGGGGAGCTGAGAATGGGATGTGCTGGTGATGGGGAGCTGAGAATGGGATGTGCTGGCGATGGGGAGCTGAGAATGGGATGTGCTGTGGATGGGGAGCTGAGAATGGGATGTGCTGTGGATGGGGAGCTAAGAATGGGATGTGCTGGTGATGGGGAGCTAAGAATGGGATGTGCTGGCTGCATCTCTGCCAAAGGTGTTCCTTTTGAAACCCTGATGTAAAGATGATGTGCTTTGGGGTTTGGCAGAGAACAGCACCAATAGTTCTCACAACAGCAGCAACTGAGATTAGGTGGTCAAACACACACACAAAAAAGAAGGGGACCATAAAAGCATTGTAGTCTTTTTGTCCTAGGACCAAAAAAATAAAAAGGGCTCATAAGTCTGTAGAAGAAAAGTAACCCAAACATTAGTATCACTGACAAACTTTCTCACTCCATTTGGAAACCTTCAAGGCCTGGGCTTTGTAACCTCTTTTGGAAACCAAGACAAACATCTCTGAAATATTTGGTTCTGGGAAATGAGAGCTGCAAAACAAACAGATTGTTTGTAGCTGTGTGTCTGCAGAAGGGAATGTCTGGGCTGTGCACCTCTGCTGCCAGGGCTCAGATTTATGTTACCTCACCCATCAGCACTTTATATATTATATATACATTACCACTTTCTATATTTAAAATAAAAAAATAAAAACAAAACTGAGTATGTTTTACCTTCGTGCTCTAGGAGAAAATGCATAAATATGCAGCCCTGAGGAACAGGCCCTGGGGGTCTGGGGTGCTGAAAAGCTCAAGATGAGGCTGCAGTGTGAGTGCAGCCCAGACAGCAACTGTGTGCTGGGCTGCAGCAAGAGCAGTGTGGGCAGCAGGGCAAGGGAGGGGATTCTGCCCCTTTGCTCTGCTCTCCTCAGACCCCAGCTGCAGTCCTGTGTGCAGTTCTGGAGCCCCCAGCACAGGAAGGACATGGAAGTGTTGGAGTGGGTCCAGAGGAGGCCACCAAGATACTGAGAGGGCTGCAGCAGCTCTGCTGTGAGGACAGGCTGAGAGTGTTGGGGCTCTGCAGCCTGCAGAAGAGAAGGCTTCCAGGAGACCTTGGAGTGGCCTTGCAGGATCTGAAGGGGGCTCCAGGAAGGCTGGGGAGGGACTATTGACAAGGTCTGGCAATGCCAGGAGGAGGAGGAATGGGTTTGAAGTGTCAGAGGGGAGATTGAAAGTGGATGTTAGGAGGAAGTTGTTTGCAGTGAGGGTGGTGAGACACTGGCACAGGTTGCCCAGGGAGGTTGTGGAGCACAGAAGCACCCAATGTGATCTTTGATTTCCCCCTTTGATTTTTGATCACATTGGGTGATTCTGTGCTCCACAACCTCCCTGGAGGTGTTCAAGGCCAGGTTGGATGAGGCCTTGAGTGGCCTGTGCTAGTGGGAGGTGTCCCTGCCTATGTCAGGGGGTTGGAACTGGATGATCTTTGAGGTCCCTTCCAACCTCACCATTCTATGATTCCTCAGAGCATTCTTGGCTAAATCAAGATAATGAGGCTCATATATTGTTTATCAGCTGGGTCATGATCTCACACAGATTCAGCATCATTCCAGGGGAAAAATGCTTATTTCTTTGTCATCTGACATTTCCAACCTGTTGAACACTTACAGGCTTTTGCTGTCGTTGTGCTTTGTTGTTGGTTTCGTTGTGGCTGTGTTTTTACTTCCCATCAGCTCTGCCTCCTCCCTGCTTTGTGCACTGTAGGTCTGAGACCTGATTTTTTTTTTGCCTATGTGACTTAAGGAATGCACAGGGTTTCTGCCATCAGCACTCTGGCTTCAAACAGTTGCAAAAGTGTCTGTGAAGATGAAGCCTTTGTATGCACACTATGGGAAAAACTTAACTGCTTGCCATAGAATTGTTTGGATTGGAAAGAAACTCTAAGATCATTGACTCCAACTACTGTGACCATTAAGCCTTGTTCCCAAGTGCCATGTCCAAACACTTCTTGAACACCCCCAGGGATGGGGACTCCTCCACCTCCCTGGGCAGCCTATTCCAATCCCTGACCACTCTTGCATCAAGGAAATTTTTCCCAATCTCCAACCTCACCCTCCTCTGGCACAATTTCAGGCCATTTCCTCTTGTCCTATCACCTGATGCTAGGGAGAAGAGACCAACTCCACCTCACTGCAACCTCCTTTCAGGGAGCTGTAGAAAGCAATGAGGTCTCTCCTCAAGCTCCTCTTCTCCACACTAAACAACCCCAGCTCTCTCCCCAGCCCTGTTTTCCAGACCCTTCCCCAGATTTGTTGCCCTTCTCTGGACATGCTCCAGCACCTCAATGTCTTTCCCTTTGGACATGCTCCAGCATCTCAATGTCTTTCCCTTCTCTGGACATGCTCCAGCACCTCAATGTCTTTCCCTTTGGACATGCTCCAGCATCTCAATGTCTTTCCCTTCTCTGAAGATCCTCCACCACCCACACTTCATCTCCTTTGGACATGCTCCAGCACCTCAATGTCTTTCCCTTTGGACATGCTCCAGCATCTCAGTGTCTTTCCCTTTGGACATGCTCCAGCACCTCAATGTCTTCCCCTTCTCTGGACATGCTCCAGCACCTCAATGTCTATCCTGAGCAGACTTTGTGTACATTTTGGAGGCAATTTATGGTTCACATGAGGCTTTTCCAACACTTTTCATCCCTTCCCTCTTCCCACTTCTCTGGAACTTTCAAACATCTGATTGGAATGTCCCCAAAAGCCCATTTTTGACCTTTGCACTTTTACATGGCAACTATTCCATTAAAAATAAAAGAAAAAACTTGACTGAAATAATTTTTTCTCACTGATTTAGAGAACAGTGTGGATAACCATAAGAAAAAAAAAATGAGTAGGAAGTTTGAGGTAAAAGGGCAAAATTTACTGAATAAATTTTTTGCCCACTTGTGGTTCCAGAATGAATTTTGTGTTTATTTATATATTTTTTTTAATTGTATGTAGGATGCACATCATATAACTGAATTATTTTTAGGTTTATGATTATTTTGCCACATATTTAGTAGTGCTGAAATAGTAATAAATATTAACAGCTTCCAGTTGATGCTCTGCAACCTGCTCAGCTTCCAGTTCATNTTCATTCACTTTTTTTGCTGTGATTTGATACTATGCAACCTGCTCAGCTTCCAGTTGATGCTCTGCAACCTGCTCAGCTTCCAATTCATGCTCAGCAACCTGCTCAGCTTCCAGTTGATGCTCTGCAACCTGCTCAGCTTCCAGTTGATGCTCAGCAACCTGCTCAGCTTCCAGTTGATGCTCTGCAACCTGGTCAGCTTCCAGTTGATGCTCTGCAACCTGCTCAGCTTCCAGTTGATGCTCTGCAACCTGCTCAGCTTCCAATTCATGCTCAGCAACCTGCTCAGCTTCCAGTTCACGCTCAGCAACCTGAGTTTGGGCGCTCTTGGTTTTCAGAAAACAAAACCTCTTAGAATTCTTTCAGCAGCCTGATTTTTCAGAGCATGGCTTGATGAATATTTGGTGAAAAAATCAGGCTTTTTTCTTTTTTTTTAATGAGTCACAAATTCAGCTCCCCCAAATCACAGTAAATTTTACAGAGATGTTGGCCTTTCCTACGGCATCATAAATTTGACTTTTCATTTCCCGGCCTCTATTTTGCAGGCTGTGGTCAGAAATGTTTTATTGAGACCTTTTAAAGGAAAAATTAATTCTCACCAGTTAATTTTTTCCCTTTGCACTCATGCTTTTTTTTTTTTTTTTTTTTTTAATAGCACATCTTGCAGCAGTTCTAAAATGCCAGGCTGGTGGATCCTTCGTTAACGCACAGCTCGTGGTTTAAAGAGGTCTGTGTGTGGGGTTGTGCAATGCCACAGTTCTTGTGCAGCAATTGGAGCAGCTGTAGGAAATCTCTTGGGCATGTAAGATGTTTTCACAGCTGTTCACAGTCTTCTCCTCACCAATCCAGGCCCATATGAAGGGAGCAGGTAGCCTCACCCCTTGCTTACAGAGGTTAAAAGCATCCAACGTAAGGCGGCAGCAGGATGGTTCTTGCCACCTGTGGAGTTTCTTGGCTTCTAATACAAATTTGCATCCCTGCAATGAAGCTGTTGGAGATTTGCTTAAAGGAATATTTTGGTGGACCTTAGAGCAGCTGAGGCTCTGGCTGTTGTCCATATTGGCATTTTAATACCAATGTATTGCTCTCTGAAGGGCAATGTCTTCATGGACTCATAGAACGGTAAGGTCAGAAGGGACCTCAAGGATCATCTAGTTCCAGCCCCCTGGCATAGGCAGGGACACCTCCCACTAGTACCGGTCCCTCAAGGGCTCATCCAACCTGGCCGTGAACACCTCCAGGGAGGTTGTGAATCACCCAATGTGATCAAAGATCACATTTTTGTGAAGGGACACAAACTGGAACCTGAGGAGCTTCACCTCAACACGAGGAGAAACTTCTCTGAAGTATGAGCGCTGGAGCAGCTTGCCCAGAGAGGCTGTGGAGCCTCCTTCCATGGAGACTTTCAGCCTCATCTGGCTGCAGTCCTGTGTCACCTGTTTTAGCTGACCCTGCTTTGGCAGAGGGGTTGCACTCAATGATCTCTGCAGGTCCCTTCCAGCCCCTGGCATTCTGTGACTCTATGAGAATCATAAATGATGTTAGGAGGATGTTGTCCCATGACATTCAAGGGGGCTCAAATCCTAGCTGGATAATTGTGCTGGTTTGAGGCTAATTGGAATATTTTAATGAAAATAATTAGGTGCTAGGCTGTGAAAAGNTGCCTCACATCCTGCAGCGTGGGGGCCAGGGGCAGTAAATGGCTCCCAGCTGCCTCCCAGTAGGGTTCTGAGCCCTACTGGGGAGCTCAGGCCAAAGGAATTTCTGTCTGCAGCCCAAAGCTCCAACACCTCCCATGCTGGTGCAGAAGCAGACTCCCAGCTCTCTAACTCCTGAGCTTTCAGGAACAGAGGAGGCTTTTCTGTTTCTGTTCAGTGTGCAGATGTCTGCCACCCCTGTAGCCTGGTGTTTTTCCAGCGTGGGGAGAGGATGCCAGAGTGGCCTTGTCTGCCTTTAAAATAACAAACCCCAGGTGGCTGAGTTCAGAGAGCAAAAGCCGAAGGATCCCGTTGCAAACCATAAACAGCAATAAATTAGAGACCATCCCAGTCCAGACAAAAGACAAATAAATAAATAACAAAGAATGCTGAGTGGATTTGCTACCAAATTGCAGTGGAATCAACTGATAAAGTGTTTTCTTAGGGTGGATTTCACAACAAAGCAATTAATAAAAGGAATGAAAATACGCAGCCTGCGTGCGACGCCGGATTGAGAGCTCAGGGCTTTGCAGCCTTCCTCGTTCCTAGTTGGAGAAACAACAAAAAAAGGCACTGCTGCTTGTTTCAGCAGGCACTGAGATTTGTGTAAGCAGCCTGAAAAAGTAATTTCCTCAGTTTCTTATCAGGTTATGTCCTGCAGAAATGCAACCACCTAGCAGCAGCTTTAAGCCTCTCTAAAAGCGACTTCGCTGAGCGTGGATGTCAAACTTCACAACATTTAATTGTTTTCCAAGCAGAGGAATCCTCCCTAAATGCTAATGGGGGAGCAGCTGGAAAAGCACTGAGTTAGTAAAAAGGTGTGGCTCTGTGACCTACTTGTAAGCACCAGAGATTTTCATGCTGAAGTGGAACCTTTGTCAGTGGGACATGTTGCCAAGCTGCAGGGATGCTGGCTCCCAGGGGAAGGGAAGCCTGGATCCAAAGTAGCTCTCGGTCCTCTGATGCTGCCTACTGCTTCGTTTTTAGCAATGCTTTATGGTCTTACCTTTACACAAAGCTGTGTTCTGAAGCTCTGCCTCGTTGGCTGCATGTTGTAGCCCTTGGTTTTGATTGCAAGCTGAGTGGTGTGGTTGATAAGACTGAAGGATGGGCTGGGTGCCATCCCCAGGGCTCTGGAAAGGTAGGCTCAGGAGAATCTAAGGAGGTTCAGTAAGGCAAAGCGCAAGGTCCCGCACCTAGATCAAGCTAGTCCTAGGTAGCAGCCCAGGCTGGGGGATGAGGGCACTGAGAGCAGCCCTGCAGAAAAGGACTTGGGGTGCTGGTGGATGAGAAGCTGGACGTGAGGCAGCAATGGGCACTGGCAGCCCGGAAGGCCAATGGCAGCCTAAGCTGCATCCACAGCAGCATGGCCAGAGATAGGGAGAGGGGATCCTGCCCCTCTGCTTTGGGGAGACCTCCAAACCTCATCCAGTCCACCCCCCCTGCACTCAACAGGGACATCCTCTACTAGGTGAGGTTTCTGAGAGCTTTATCCAGCCTGACCTTGAACTATCTCCAGGGATCTGGCATCCACAACCTCCCTGGGCTGCCTGTTCCAGTGTTCCACCACCCTCATGGGAAAGAGCAGGTGTGAAGTTCTCCATGGAGAGATCCTCAACCCAATTTGCTGCTGTTGTTGGGGGAAAAAGCAGGCATAATTTACAGAATTGTCTCCTGTGAGATCTTTTGGAGACACTTCCACCCCCATCCTTGCAGTCCCAGTTTGTCTGCTGTGGCAGGGCTGCTAATGGCCTCTGCTGTTACATTAGTGCGGGAGCCGTGGCTGCTTCTGCTAACACTTTGGAAATCCTTGCACTCTCTGTGCCATCCTTAATAATGGAAAATAAAAGAAGCTGGAACAAGCTTATTTAAATCCTTTAGACATGGATCATGTTTCTCAGGCACTGGCCAGAAGCAGCTAAATAAATTACCCTGGAGCCTTCAAAGGAGTTTTCCTACCGCTTGACTCTGCGCAAGCCTCCTCCATAGCTAACAAGGGGTAGGTGTGGGTTTCAATGAGAAGCACACAGTTCAAAAGTTGGGTTCTGATTCACACAGCAGTGGGGGGGATGGGGGGGGGGCTGAAATAGCAGGCTTGAACTTATTATAGCCATGTAAGGAGTTTCCTGGCTGTGGCGTCCCAGCCGGCAGCGGCGGGGAGGAGGCTGCTCTGCGGGTGAGGAATGCGGCAGGGTCAGGAGCAGCCTAATGTAAACCACATTTCTCATCATCTGGGGCTGAGCCTTCCCAGGCACTGCCATCTGCCCAGCCACCAACCACTCCAACAGCCAGCAGCCCCCTGGGGAGCTGAGAAGCCCTCAGCCTAAGCAGCTCTTGCAGGGAGCCTCCCCTCTTCAGAGGGACTAGGTCAATGGGCTGACATTAATGGGATGAGTTTCAGCAAGGCTAAATGCCAGGTCCTGCACTTGGGTCACAACAACCCCAAGCAAGGCTACAGGGGTAGCTGCCTGGCAGAAATGGATCTGGGGGTTGCAATAGAGAAGTAGCTGAATGTGAGCCTGAAGTGTGCCCAGGCAGCTGAGTGTGAGCCAGCAGTGTGCCCAGGCAGCCGAGCGTGAGCCGGCAGTGTGCCCAGGCAGCCGAGCGTGAGCCGGCAGTGTGCCCAGGCAGCCGAGCGTGAGCCGGCAGTGTGCCCAGG
>WBNM01043289.1:1698-26859 GCA_013399055.1 Ramphastos sulfuratus
CCCCCCATTCCTATCCCTTTTGGTCTCTCTGTGTCCTGCTCCATGTCCTGGTCATGGGATGAAAATTAGTTTCCTGAGCCAGCAAAGTGTCTTAATCCACCATTTGTACAACTGTTTACCCTGGGAGCTTTGATAAGCTCTTAGCTCTGTTTGTTCTCTCTCTTTCCTCGTGTGTCCAAAGTAAACTCTGCCTATCTCCTCTCCCTCACCCTCTGCCATTCCCTTCCCAGGGGCATGGGCACCAGCTGGCACACAGCTGGGTGGTGGCTGTGACTTGTTGCTGTTCACCAGGCACTGCTTTTTGGTGTGTCCCAGGGAGGGATTGGCACCGTGAGTGAAGCAGGGTGGCAGATCCCTGTCCTGATCCCAGCCACACTCTGTGCTCCCTGAGCTGTTTGAATCCAAGCCTCACACTGCCATAAAACCTTGGGCACTTTTTTTCTGCTGGAAAACCTTCCCTGCTCCATCCTTGCCATGCCAAGGTGTCAGAACCAGAGAGTCACAGAACCAGAAAGTCACAGAACCACAGCATCAGGCAGGGTTGGAAGGCACCACAAGGACCATCCAGCTCCAACCCCCCTGCCATGCCCCCGGACACCTCACACCAGATCAGGCTGTGCAGAGCCTCATCCAGCCTGGCCTTAAACACCTCCAGGGATGAGGCTTCCACCACCTCCCTGGACAACCCCTTCCAGGCTCTCACCACCCTCATGCTGAACAACTTCTTTGTAAAGAAGTATCCTAAAGGGTGCTAATGCTAGGTCAGCTTTTCCAAAAAGAGAGACCTTTCCAGCTCCAGGAGGACAGGGAGATGCTCCACTGCAGGTCTTGTGCACTGCAGCCCAACTCCCAGTGAGGAACTGCTCCCTTTTGCCCAGATGAGGCTCACAAGAGCTGGGTCTGGCTGTGTTCCCCAGCTGGACCAGGCCCCATCCCTGCAGCAGCAGCAGGGTGAAAACCTCTGTGACCTATTCCCACTGTCCCACTACCTGTGCAGTGTCCCTGCCCTGGTAGCCTCCAGCTCTGGGGTGCTGAAAGATCCTGGTGGTCACTAGGAAGGTGCTGAGTGCCCAGATCTAGTGATGCCAGCAGGGAGGGCAGAGCCTCCATGGCAAGGTGGGGGCTGTCCTCCAGCTTTGTTGTCTCATTTTGGTGGCCAAGAAGCTCACCATGAGCCAGCAGTGTGCACTTGCAGCCCAGAAAGCCAACCAGAGCCTGGGCTGCAGCAGGAGAAGTGTGGGCAGCAGGGCCAGGGAGGGGATCCTGCCCCTCTGCTGTGCTCTGCTGAGACCCCACCTGGAGTANTCCCTCACTTCAGTGTCCCATGGCAAGACTGATGCTGACTCCCAGCTTTATTGTCCCATCTCAAGGCTGCAGCTGTCCCCCCACTTTAATGTCCCATGGCAAGGCTGGGGCTGTGCCCCCACTTTATTGTCCTGCGTGTCTGGGCTGCCTGTGTCATGCAGCTGGATGTGTACTGGGGCAGGAGGAGGGACGAGCAGCAGAGCTCTCTCTGCTTAGAGATTAGGTCTCTGCTCACAGCTCCAGCCTTGCAAAGCCTGCCTCGTACCTTGCCTTATTGTCCCCATCCTCACTTTGATGTTTTCCTTACAGCCCTGGAATCTCAACCTTTCCTTTTCTCAGGGCAGGGCTCCCACCACAACTTTTGAACCCTCTGCTCGGTTTCAGACAGGCTTGATGGAGGGGCAGAGATCGCAAAGATACAGCTGCCAGCGAGCCTGGTGGATGCAGGGGGCCGGCAGGGTTGCTGGGGGGGTGGGCTGTGCAGGAGGGAGCTGGAGAATGTAGGAGAGTGCAACCTTCTGGCTCCACTGCTGGGGTACCAACAGATTTTGGGGAGGGAGCAGCAAAGCCGAGGAGGAAGAGTTTAAAATAAATATAAATTAAAAGAAAAAAAAGCAACAATAATATCATTTTGTTTGATGGAGAGCCCCAAACCTGTAGTTTTTTTGGGTGCCTCCTGCCGGGGGTCAGCCCCACGCCCCTTCCCAGCCTTTGACAGCTCCTGCAAATGACCCTCTAATGACGGAATGGTCCCAGTGTGAAACGCTGCTGGAATATGTGAGCGGCCCAGGGGAGGGTCTGCTCGGGGGGGATCCAGACACGTTTTGTTTATCCGCCGCCTGGGATGTGGATTGGGAATAATCAGGCTGGGTCGGGGATGTGGAGTCGAGGCTGCTGCTCCCAGGAGGGGAGGGATGGGGAGGGGTGGGGAGGGATGGCCTCTGTCCTGCAGAGCCACCTGGGCCACTCGCTGCCAGCCGTAGCGCAGGGGGGTCCTGCTTGTCCCCTCTGCTAGGTGTAGCTGGGGACCAGCGGAGTGTCCCCCTGCCTGGGGGTATCTCCTCTGCCTGTTCACGGCCATGAGAAGTGGCTGTGGGAGCCCAGATCCATGGCTGGGGCTGCAACGAGGTGAGCTGGGCCAAACTTAATGAGTGACCCTCCCTAGGAGGAGCATCCCCAGGGGGGCACAAACTTCCTGGGGGCACTCAAGAACCTGGGCATCGCTTGAGCTTCAGACCCCAGGCACATCACCCCTTGGGGTGAGTGACCCAGAGCAGAGGTGGTGTTAGAGGGCATGACCCTTTGCCTTCTCTGGGGGGTGAATAAAGGTGGAAACTTCCTTTCCCCCCACCTTCAGCACCTGCAGGTGCTTCCCTGTTTGCTCTGGTGGGAGCAGTTCCTTCATCACCTCCTATCAACTTTCCTGTTCAGGGAGCTGTCGAGGAGCATCTTTTGCCCCATCCCAGGGGACCTCTTTGCTCTAACAAGTTCTGGTGGCATCCCACCCACTGTGGATGCATCCAGAGGTGATCTCAGAGCTGGAAGAACCTCTGGCTGCAGCAGATGTGCAGAGAAATGGGGGGGAGGGGAGGGAAGTTGTGCCCTGGGAGACCACTCAGCAGCAGAAACAGGCTGTAGAGAGCAGCAGAACCTGGCAGGTGTTTAATACATGGAATTTATTGATGCATTTTACACCCCCAACCCTCTCACTGCCTCTCCACCCAGACAGTGCTGGAAAAGGTCTGAGCCAAGCTGTGGTTTTACAGAGGAAAATGGTCTGAGCTGAGATGTTCAGAGCTTGTAGGAGGCCTGAGAGGGCACTGAAACTGACCATGGGGCTACCCAGTTGCCAGGGGCACCTTGCCAGCCTGTGCCAACCCTCTCTGGCTCCTGGTGAAGGATAATGCTTTGGAGAGGGATGCAGGAGCCTCAGGTCCATCTTTCACATCTCTCCCTGCGCAGTCCTGGGCATGGAGGGTGTATGGTGGAGGTTGTTGCCTCCCCTCCTGCTGCCAGCCAGCTCCCCTGGCTCCATTCTTCCTGGAGTGATGCCCAGGGTAGGAGGGGGCTGTGACAAACCCCTCCCCACGTGGTGCTGCGGGTGGGAGCTCCAGAAATTGGTCTAACACTTTAATTTGGGTTAATTAGCATAGAGACCTGGCAGAGTTTTAATTGACATAGAACCGAGGTCTGAAGAGAAATGCCTGAGCCCCAGAGAGACCCAAAGCCACTACAGTGCCCTGCCAAGAGCCCGTGGCCACCAGAGAGTCCTGTGGTGGCCAAAAGGAGCATGCCCATGGGCAGCATCTCGTGACAGGGAGCAACACTGCCACAGCTCCAGCCCTGTGCCACAGCTCCTCGCTCTGCCAGGCAACACCAGCCCTCAGCTGCCCGGGCATACACCAGCTGCCAGCGCCGTGCCACCCAGATCAACACAGCCCTTGGGCACCCACTGCCCCGGAGCTGCCACCAGGGAGATGTCTGATGGTTTTTGTCACACAGAGCCTGGATCTGTCCATGCACCATGGCCGTGTAGTGCTGCAGGACTGCCAACGGGCACCCCCACTCCTCCCCTGGCACAGCCAGAGCTTTGCCAACCCACGCTGGGCATGAGTTGGGCAGCCAGTGCCCGGGGACAATTTCTGGGCACTGGTGTGTCCCTTCCCAGCAGGGGCCAAGCTGGCCTCAGTTGCAGCCACACTCCTCGATGATCATATCCTCGTGGTGGCGGACGACGATTCCACCCTTCTCGTGGTAGAGCATGGAGAGGGGACTCATCCTGATCGGGGAGCAGACAGGGCAAGGCACATGGTTGGGCTTGTAGAGCTTCAGCAAACTCTGCGGGGAGACACAAGAAGGGCAAAGCTTCAGCACACGCCGCGGGCCGGGAGGGTATAGGGGGCAGCAGAGGTGGCAGCCTCCTCTTACCTGTATGTAAGCGTGGTTGGTGGGCTTGAAGGTCTCGTCCACGGGTGATGGGCACTGCCCTTCGCACCGGTAGGCATTGTACTTTTTGGGGTAGACAATCCAGCTGCTCCAACCGGTCCGTTCGAAGTCCACCATCATGTCCACCCTCCTGCAGAGGGACCTGCTCTCCTCCCCCGAGACGGCAGCGGTGGCATCGCTCGCTCTGATCCTTTGCTTCTCCTTCTTGTTCCTGCGGTGCCGGCGAGTCCCCGCGCCCGGGGGGCTGCTGTCACGCATGACGTGTTTGGAGGTCTCTGCTGTCTTGATGAGGCTGTGGTCTTCTGGAGACTTGTCCTTGGAGAAGACGAGCAGCAGGACTCTGTCCGTGATGTCCTGGGGCAGGGCTGGCTGCTCGGGGCCAGCCTCACTCGAGGTGGGTGAGTGCATGGTGGTGGTGGTGCCCGGAGCAGCCGATCCGCTCACCTCCCACTGCTCCCTGCCCGTGGGAGGATGGAGCCCAGGAACCACAGCTTGGTGGAGCCAGGACCTCAGCAGGTTGGTGATCTCGAAGACTTTCCAGGACTTCTGGGTGGAAGTGGGGCTGCCAGCCACGGTGCCCAGGAAGAGCTGGTGCGAGCAGGTCCCATCGCCCCGGCACCTACACCGTTGGCTGTGGTAGATGTCGAGGGAGATGGGGTGGGCGGCGGCGAAGCTGGGGAGGCGGACACGGAGCTGGGCAAGACTCACCTCCTGGCTGCTGGACAAGGAGGACATGTCGAAGGCGAGCTGCCAGCGGGAGCCGTTCTGCAGGGAGACTGAAACCCAAGGAGCACAATGAGGGCTCCGCTGGCTTCACCGGGACATGCCAGCACCGGGAGGGGACGGTGCCTTCGGGTGGTGCCAGGGCACGGCCCCTGCTGCGGCAGCCCCGAGAGCCCTTTGAGCGCGGCGCAATGCCGAGCCCGGGGGCGGGGGTGCCTGGGGACAGTGACAGTCCCGAGGACAGTGACAGTCCCGGGAACAGGGATGCTCGGGGACAGTGACAGCCCCAGTGACAGTCCCAGGATAGGGATGCTTAGGGTTGATGCGAGTCCTGGGGACGGAGCTGGTCCCTGGCCAGGGATGCTTGGGGATGATGTGGGTCCCAAGACAGGGATGCTCAGGAACGCCGGAATCCCGGGGATGGTGCCAGTCCCAGGGACAGGGATCCCTGGAGACAGCGCCAATACCGGGATAGGGATACCCGAGGACTGCAAAGAGTCCCGGGGACAGTGCCAGGCCCGGGGCAGTAGCCCTAACTCACCGTGCGGGGAGATGCTGAAGGCAGCGGCAGCGGCGGCGCGGAGCGGGGCGGGGGGGTCGCGGAGCAGCTGCAGCATCAGCGCGGGACAGCGCGGCTGGGCGCGGAGGGATGCCCAGGTCGGTGCCCAGGTGGGTGTCCGGGCGCGTACGCAGCCCAGGCGGAGCAGGACGAGGGCGTAAAACAGCAGCGCGGGCGCGGAGCGCAGCGGGACCCTCATGGCTGCAGGGGCCGCCCGCAACAGTCCTATTTGTACCGCGGCCCCGAGCACCGCCCCAGGTGGCCCCAGCAGCCCCCTCCCGCCGTCTCGACCCCCCACTCCCCGCCCTCCCCTGTCGTCCTCGTCCCTCTTCTCATCCCTCNCCCTGCATTATCGATCCCTGCCTCACTTCCCATCCCTCCATCTCCTCCTTCTCTCTATCCCTTTCTCCATTCCTCCCTCCTGGGCTTCTCCCCACACACACACACTAGCTCTCTCCATCTTTGCCCTGCTGGGGGGAGCAGCTGCCCCCTCGCCGTATGGGGACACAACTGTCCCCAGCACCCTGCACTGCCCAGCACCCCAGACCCCTGGGGATGGATGTCTGCAGCACCCACCCGCAGTGGTCCTGTTCTACTCCTTGGAGAAGGGAACCAGGACCTGTGCCACCGCTGGACATCGTCCCTGTCACTCCCCCAGCCCTATCAGGCAAGGGCTTTCCCCCCTCTCTGGTTCCCTTTCTCCCTGCAGGGGTACAGGGCGGCAATGCCTGTACTGCTGGGAGCAGGGGGGTGATGTCTGCTGGACACCATCCTTGGATGAGCCTTGCCCAAGGAGCGGCCTTGGAGGGACCTGATGCATCAGGGCAAGGATGCTGCAGGTCCAAGCAGAGGGATGTGATGAGTCAACACTTGCACCATGAGCTTCCAATGTCACAGAGGAGTGAGTGCAGCCATGGGCACACATGGCCAGGTGTTACCCCCGGCACAGCTGTCCCCAGAGCCCCGAGGTGTGAGGAGACTAGCAGGGAGGTCCCCCACCTCCACCAGCCCTCCCAGCAAGAGGGTTTCACAGAGCACAGGCTGGTGAGGTGCTGCTCCTCCATCATGGTGGGGAATGAGCTCAGTCTTCCTGCAGGATCCTCTGCCACAGGGTCGCTGTCAGAGGGGAGCCCAAGGGAGGTGCTGGTGGCATCCTCCAGCTCCGTTGGGCACTGGGCTCCCAGGCTTTGGCAGGGTGACACCATGGTGAACCAGGGTAGTATTACAGCCGAACATGGTGATGTCACGATTGAACTGTGTGACGCTACGGCCGAGCAGGGTGACGCTACAGCCGAGCAGGGTGACACCATGGCTGAGAGGGTGACACCACGGCCGAGCAGGGTGACACCACGGCTGAGCAGGGTGACATCATGGCTGTAGCAGGGTGATATCTTGTCTGAGCAGAGTGACGTCATGGCTGGAGCAGGGCGATGTCTTGACTGAGCAGAGTGACGTCACGGCCGAGCACGGTGGCGCCGCGTGTTGTTCCCGAAGGTAGCCGGCAGGTGGCGCCGCTCCGCCTCCCGCCCTCTTCGGGCCCCGCCGCTGCTGTTTGAAGTGGGGAAGTCTCGCGAGACCTGCGCCGGCTCCTCTCGCGAGAGCGGGGCCTCGCGGGAAGATGGCAGCGGCGGCGCCGGCCGCAGCCGTGCCTGGGGTCGTGGCTCCCGCGCCCGAGGGTGCCGAGACTACCCCGGAGCCTCCCGCCCCCGAGCCTCCGGCCCCACCCGAATCGGCCGCTACCGACACTGAGACCGGGTACGCTCCGCCCCGCCCGCCGCTCCGGCTGGCCTGCGCAGGCCCAAGAGCCCCTCCGCATCCCTCTGCCATGGAAACTGTGCGAGTACCGAGGGTGGGGTGTCGGGGTGCCCGGTCCTCTCTCCTGGGAAGCCATATGGGGTTCTGGGTGGTCCTTCTGTCGCAGCGGCACCGGCGGTGCCCAGGGTCCCTGGCCTGTGTTGCCTGGGAGGGCTCAGACTGTGCCAGGCTGCCCCAGTCCGCACCCGATGCTGGGACCAGGGTGTCCCAGTGCACCCCAGGCTGCCCCAATCCACCCCAGGCTATCCCAGTTCACGCCAGGTCCTGGGGCAAGACTGCCCCAGTGCACACCAAGGTGCTCCAGTTCATGCCAGATCTTGGGGACCAGGCTGCCTCTGTCCACACCAGGTCCCGTGGGAAGCAGCCCCAGCTCACCCCAGGCTGCCCCAGCGCGCCCCAGGCTGCCCCAATCCACCCCAGGCTGTCCCAGCGCACCCCAGGCTGCCCCAATCCACCCCAGGCTACCCCAATCCACCCCAGGCTCCAGAGCCAGGCTGCCTTAGTCCCTGTCAGGTCCTTGGACCAGTCTGCCAGGCCACCCTGGTTGGGGCCAGGCTGCTCAAGTCCATACCAGATCTGAGGACTAGACTGCCCCAGTCCACAGCAGGCTGCAGGGCCAGGCTGTGTCCTGCCATGGTTGGGACCCCTCTCAGATACCCAATTCTGCTCTCGCAGGGGGGATGCTGCCCTGGTCGATGTCACCACAGCTCTGGAGACAGAGTCAGCCAATGGAAAGGATCCTCTGGTAGGTGGTTGTGGGCAGCTGGGGCCCACTGGGAGAGCCCCAGGCTGTGGTGTGAGAGCACAGAGCACCCGGTGCTGTCTGTGCAGCCCTTTGGTCAGGATGCTGCCTGCCTGCTGGACATCAGGACTGGTTTGTCCCTGCAGCAGAGTTGCCGTTGTGGTGGATGCTGTGAGAGCTGGGGATCATGGACTGGGAAACTCCCTCCTCTTGTGACCCAGGTTGAGACATGTCCTTGGGGTAGCAGCTCACCAACCTGCTTGCCCTTTCCTCTGTGCTATTCGTTTGTGCTTCCTTGTAGCATCACCACCTTATCCCATAGGATTGCTGGTGGTGGACTCATGTCCTTGCACAGCTGCCAGGGAAATGCCAAGGTGAAAGACAGCCCTGGGTACAATGTGCTGCAGGCAGAAGGGCAGGTGTAGATTTTTTTCTTTTGAGAAGATAAAATGTTTCTGTTTAACAAACAGGTGTCTGGCATTGCCTGAGGTGTTAGGACTAATAAACATCCTCAGGTTCCCAAGATTACTGAGTCAGGGTTCAGAGGAAGACACAGAAGGTGAGAAGGTTTGAAAAGCAAACTGAGCATGTTGCTGTGGTTCAGATGAGGAGGAGTTTGCATCCTGTCAGCTCTGAAGAGTTAGTTTGGAAATGAAATCCTTACCCATCTGATCAGTTCTGAGTCTACAAAACAGTCCCAGCTCAGGCTGTGTGTTAGGAGGGAGGGAAAAAAAAACCAACACAAACTTGTTTCCCTCTAAATCCTCCTGCCTCAACAGGTTGTTGCACAAAATCTCTTTCCCGTCTGATGCAGTCTTCAAGCCAGCCCAAGTTTGCTGCTCTGCTCTGCTTTGTAGGAAGCTGCTGGGGACAGCTCAGAGGTGCTGGAGGCTCAGGCAGGCTCCGTGGACGAGGAGAACGGGAGGCAGCTTGGAGAGATTGAGCTGCAGTGTGGGATCTGCACCAAGTGGTTCACAGCAGACACCTTTGGCATTGACACCACGTGTGTAACTCTGCTTAACTCTGGGCTTCACCCCTGGGGTTGGGGAAAAGGGAAATTAAATTTAGAGTGTGAATTGTCAAGGAGCAGGACCTGGAGTCAGTCTGGAGAGGAGAAGGCTCCCAGGTGACCTTATTGTGGCCTTCCAGGATCTTAAGGGGGTCTACAGGAAAGCTGGGAAGGGACTTTTTAGGCTGTCAGGTAGTGATAGGACTGGGGGGAAAGGAACAAAGCTGGAAATGGGGAGATTCAGACTGGATGTTAGGAGGAAGTTGTTCAACATGAGGGTGGTGAGAGCCTGACAGGGATTGCCCAGGGAGGTGGTGGAAGCCTCATCCCTGGAGGTGTTTAAGGCCAGGCTGGATGAGGCTCTGCACAAGCCTGCTCTAGTGTGAGATGTCCCTGCCCATGGCAGAGGGGTTGGAACTGGCTGATCCTTATGGTCCCTTCCAACCTTGACTGATTCTGTGATTCTACAATTCTGTGACCTCCTCCAGGTCTTTAGACACTGGAATGATCTGTCAAGGTCCCTTCCAGCCCCTAACATTCTGTGGTTGTGTGATTCTGAGGTGTTGTGTAAACACCAGAAGCTGAAGGCAGCACAGCAGGACGTGTTTATGGTTGTACATTTCAGCTTGAAAATAGCTTTGTCTAGACCTGGCACTGCCAGAGCTGTACCTTGGGGGAGCTGTGAATGGGATTTGGGAAGCAGAGGGGATTTGTCTTGCAGTTGGTGTGAACAGAAAAGGAAATGTTCTGTGCAGTGCAAAGAAAATTTAGCTCTGTCTGGAACCTGGATGGGAAATGATTTGAGATTTATTAACAGAATAACTCTTTTGTTGTTAGATTTTGTCTCTAAAAATCATTTGGGCTTCACTTAAAAATGGAACTGGCTCAGATGGAGCTCCTTGTCCAGAGCTCTTGTGTTGCTGTATGAATTTCAGGGGTAAAAGAAATTGGCCTGCTGATAGTTTTCTCCAGAGCTTTGTAGCTTTTCAGGATGTCCATGATAAACTTCATTGGATGGAAATACCATGGGACCTCTCTGGAGAGAGAGAGAGAGAGAGAGGGAGGGAGGGAAATGATTGAGTTATTAACCTGGAAGAGTTAATTTCTCAACTCTTTGTGGTGAAGATGAGTTCCTTTCTGAACCTGGTGCAGTGAGGTGCACAGCAGCCCTCAAAGATCACTCTGCTCTATTCCAGCTCCTGCCTGCCCTTCATGACCAACTACAGCTTCCACTGCAATGTTTGCCACCACAGTGGGAACACCTATTTCCTGAGAAAACAAGCAAGTGAGTGCTCAGGCACACACCTGAAATGCTGTGCAGGATAATCCCAGGGGCCCCATTTTTATCTTCATATGAAGGGAAGGGTTCTGGGGTGGGGGGGAAATTATTTTGGTGTTTTGCTGCTGTTGCTAAGATGGTGAAGATCTTGTGTTTAGTGAGGGCTGCTGGGCTGGGCCAGGACTTGTGAGGGTTTGTGTCCAGTTCAGCAGAAGAAGGACACAGAACTGGTGGAGTCCAGAGGAGGCCACAAAGGTAATTTAAGGGCTGGAGCAGCTCTGCTGTGAGGACAGGCTGAGAGAGCTGGGGGGGTGCAGCCTGGAGAGNTGGAAATGGGGAGATTCAGACTGGATGTTAGGAGGAAGTTGTTCAACATGAGGGTGGTGAGAGCCTGACAGGGATTGCCCAGGGAGGTGGTGGAAGCCTCATCCCTGGAGGTGTTTAAGGCCAGGCTGGATGAGGCTCTGCACAAGCCTGCTCTAGTGTGAGATGTCCCTGCCCATGGCAGGGGGTTGGAACTGGCTGATCCTTATGGTCCCTTCCAACCTTGACTGATTCTGTGATTCTACAATTCTGTGACCTCCTCCAGGTCTTTAGACACTGGAATGATCTGTCAAGGTCCCTTCCAGCCCCTAACATTCTGTGGTTGTGTGATTCTGAGGTGTTGTGTAAACACCAGAAGCTGAAGGCAGCACAGCAGGACGTGTTTATGGTTGTACATTTCAGCTTGAAAATAGCTTTGTCTAGACCTGGCACTGCCAGAGCTGTACCTTGGGGGAGCTGTGAATGGGATTTGGGAAGCAGAGGGGATTTGTCTTGCAGTTGGTGTGAACAGAAAAGGAAATGTTCTGTGCAGTGCAAAGAAAATTTAGCTCTGTCTGGAACCTGGATGGGAAATGATTTGAGATTTATTAACAGAATAACTCTTTTGTTGTTAGATTTTGTCTCTAAAAATCATTTGGGCTTCACTTAAAAATGGAACTGGCTCAGATGGAGCTCCTTGTCCAGAGCTCTTGTGTTGCTGTATGAATTTCAGGGGTAAAAGAAATTGGCCTGCTGATAGTTTTCTCCAGAGCTTTGTAGCTTTTCAGGATGTCCATGATAAACTTCATTGGATGGAAATACCATGGGACCTCTCTGGAGAGAGAGAGAGAGAGAGAGGGAGGGAGGGAAATGATTGAGTTATTAACCTGGAAGAGTTAATTTCTCAACTCTTTGTGGTGAAGATGAGTTCCTTTCTGAACCTGGTGCAGTGAGGTGCACAGCAGCCCTCAAAGATCACTCTGCTCTATTCCAGCTCCTGCCTGCCCTTCATGACCAACTACAGCTTCCACTGCAATGTTTGCCACCACAGTGGGAACACCTATTTCCTGAGAAAACAAGCAAGTGAGTGCTCAGGCACACACCTGAAATGCTGTGCAGGATAATCCCAGGGGCCCCATTTTTATCTTCATATGAAGGGAAGGGTTCTGGGGTGGGGGGGAAATTATTTTGGTGTTTTGCTGCTGTTGCTAAGATGGTGAAGATCTTGTGTTTAGTGAGGGCTGCTGGGCTGGGCCAGGACTTGTGAGGGTTTGTGTCCAGTTCAGCAGAAGAAGGACACAGAACTGGTGGAGTCCAGAGGAGGCCACAAAGGTAATTTAAGGGCTGGAGCAGCTCTGCTGTGAGGACAGGCTGAGAGAGCTGGGGGGGTGCAGCCTGGAGAGGAGAAGGCTCCAGAGGCACCTCAGAGCTGCTTGCCAGTGCCTCAAGGGATCCTGCAGGAAGGCTGCAGAGAGACTTTAACTGAGGGTGTCTGAGCCAGGCCAAGGGGAAATGATTTGGAGCTGAGGCAGAAGTTCTGCAGTGTGAGGGTGGTGAGAGCCTGGCACAGGCTGCCCAGGGAGGCTGTGGATGGCTCCTCCCTGGGAGTGTTCAAGGCCAGGTTGGATGAGGCCTTGAGCAGCTGAGTCTAGTTGAGAGGTGTCCCTGGGCATGGCAGGAGGGGGTTGGAAGAGATGAGCTCTGAGCTCCCTTCCAGCCTGAGCCATTCTGTGACTCACAGACAGCATTGGGTTGGGAGGGACCTTCAGAGGTCATCTTGTCCACGTGCAGATAGTGTGGGAGCTGTCTTTAGTCATTGCTGCCCACGTGGCTGCAGGTTTGGTCCTGCTCTAGCCCCTGCTCTGGTTTTGTCTTGAAGATCTGAAGGAAATGTGCCTTAGTGCTCTGGCCAACCTGACCTGGCAGTCGAGGACGCAGGACGAGCACCCCAAAACGATGTTCTCGAAGGATAAGGTTTGGCTTTTACCAAAAACCCCATCCCTGCCTGACCTAAGCTCTGACTTGAGTGAGGAGCAAGCTCAGACAAAGACTTCAGACCCATCCTGTTCAGACTCAAGCTCATCTTCTGTTGTTTTTTTCCACAGGATATTATCCCCTTTATTGATAAGTACTGGGAGTGTATGACAACAAGGCAGAGACCTGGGAAGATGACTTGGCCTAATAATATTGTCAAAACTATGGTGAGTGTGTGGGGAGTGGAATTCCTGGAGGGTTTGCTGCAGATGGGTTCATGGATTCCTAGAATGGTTCAGGCTGGAAGGGACACCAAAGATCATCCAATTCCAACCCCCCCTGCCATGGGCAGGGACACCTCTCTCCAGCACAGGTTGCTCAAGGCCTCATTCAGCCTGGCCTTGAACATCTCCAGGGAGGGGACATCCTCAGCCTCCCTGGGCAGCCTGTTCCAGTGTCTCCCCACCCTCACTGTCAACCATTTCTTCGTAATCTTCACTCTCAATCTGCCCTCTCCCAGCTCAAAGCCATTGTCCCTCATCCTGTCACTCCCAGCCCTTGTCAAAAGCTCCTCCCCAGCTCTCCTGTCTCCCTTTCTGCTCTAAGGAGGAGCTCTAAGAAGGCTCCCTGGAGCCTTCTTTCCCTGGAGATGTTCAGGGCCAGGCTGTTACATGGTGCAGTTGTGACATTAGTGTGTGCTGAGGTCTGGTGAAGGTTCTGATGCTTATGCAGCTGCTCTCAGTGTTACAAATGTGAATGAGCTTGGTCTGACCTTTTACCCTGCCTGCCTTAAACTCCTTCTCTGCTTTAGTGTAAGGAGAGAGATGTGTTCTTGGTGAAGGAGCATCCAGACCCAGGGAGTAAAGACCCAGAAGAAGACTACCCCAAGTTTGGCCTCGTAGACCAAGTATGTCACTAGAGCTGGAGGGAAAGGCTGCTGGGGAGAGGGGAAGCTTGACCAGACCCCATGGCAAGGCTGTGCTGTGCCAAGTGATGTTCTAGGGCACAACAGTGCTCCTGCTTGGCCTTGGGGTAGGTTTGACCAAGTCCATGTAGCAAATTTTGGTTTTCTTTTTGGTCTCTTTCAGGATCTTGCCAATATTGGCCCTGCCTATGACAACCAGAAGCAGAACAACGCCGTGTCCACCAGTGGGAACTTAAATGGCAAGTTCTCTGAGGGCTGGGACTCAGCTGTGTTTTCCCACTCCTGTTCTGTGTTCAGAACACAGCCAGGCAGCCTCACTGGCCCTTACTGTTGGGAGAGATTCACTTTACCTCCCTGGGAACCTTCCTTCTTGGTGGCCAGCTCCAGGAAGGTGCTTTCAAGAAAGTTCTGCTTGGTAGTTTTCTTCCATTATGGTTTTGATTTCCCTGCTGGTGTTATTCCCTGTTCTCCTCTCTCTGAGATCTGAAACTGCTTGGGGATAGTTTGCATTATTCATTCTAATCACTGCTCACATTTTACCCCTTGTCCATTTGGGAGCTGCCAGCTGTGCTGCCAGCTTTGCCAAGCTCTCTGGGATGGCTCTGGTAGTCTTCCTGCAGTGCCATTAACTGAGAGGAGATTTCTTTGTGCACAAAGCTGCACTGTTCTGGATGAAACTCCTCCAAGAGTTTCACAGACTCAAAGAGAGGAGATTCTGCCCCTTGACTCTGCTCTGCTCAGACCTCACCTCCAATCCTGCCTCCAGCTCTGCTGTCCCCAGCAGAAGGACACAGAGGTGGTGGAGTGAGCCCAGAGGAGGCCACAAAGATGATCTAAGGGCTGCAGCATCCCTGAGGGAGCTGGAGGTGTGCAGCCTGGAGGACAGAAGACTCCAGGGGTACCTTAGAGCTGCCTGCCAGTGCCTGAAGAGATCCTGCAGGAAGGCTGCAGAGAGACTTTTGCTGAGGGTGTCTAGAGCCAGGCCAAGGGGGAATGGTTTGGAGCTGAGGCAGAGCAGGGCTAGAGTGGAGCTGAAGCAGAAATTCTGCAGTGTGAGGGTGGTGAGAGCCTGGCACAGGCTGCCCAAGGAGGCTGTGGCTGCCTTCTGCCTGGGGGTGTTGAAGGCCAGGCTGGATGAGACCTTGAGCAGCTGAGTGTAGCTGAGAGATGGCCCTGGGCATGGTGGGGAGGGGGAGTTGGGGTTGGAGCAGGAGCAGATGATCTCTAAAGCCCCTTCCAACCTGAGCCAATCTATGGTTCTATGAAATGGTTCCCCCCAGGAGGTGTTTGGGGCTTTTTAAAGCAGGGTTGTAGACCTCTAAGGCTGCACTGTGCATTTCATCCACTGGTTGCTTTGTAATTACCTGCTGGCAGGTTGATGAATGTGTGGTGCCACTTCTGTTCTTACAGGTGGAGCCTCTTTGGGAGGTGAACATTTAACCTTTCAGCTTCCAAACCTTAAGTATTATTGTTTGCCAAGCTTTCATTTGTGTATTTATTTACTGCTCAATTCTCTTAGAAGCTAAAGTCAATGAGAAATCAGAAGCCTGCCCTGATGTGATTGCAATGACACAAACCAACATCCCCCCCACACCCTATTTTTTAATCTTCAGCAATCAGAAGCTTCTCCTTACCATATTCTGCCTCACTTGACTGGTTTCCAAATTTTTCTTTTTTTTTTTTTTTTTTTTTTTTTTTGCCTTGGACTTGATTTTTGTTTGCTGTGACCTGATCTTGGTGTAGCTTCATATCTTAATACCTAAAGTGCCCTGGCTCTGGGCTTGTTTAGGCAAAGAAATGATTGCAAAGTGGCAGAGCCCAGAGGTTCTCAGCTGCAATCCTCTGGTCTGTGTGTCTGTGTGTGTGCAGAATATGGTCTTGCCCCAGCAGTTTGAGGCCCTTCCACTGGTGGTTTAAAAAGCTGCCTGTGGTTTTAGTTCTGTCCCAGGCTGTGCTTTGGGAAGGTGTTTATCTACAGTGCCTAAAAATTCTTTAGTGAAAAATTCCTTGTGAATCAGCAAGGATCTGTTTTGTCAAGGGTGGCAAAATGCAGCTGCAGCTGAATGGATTGGATGAGGCCTTGAGCAGCCTGGGCTAGGAGGAGATGTCCCTGCCCATGGCAGGGGAGGGGTTGGAACTGGATGATCTTTAAGATCCCTTCCAACCCAACCCATTCCATCATTTTCCTGGTGTTTGGTGGTATTTGATATGAAACTTTTCATCTCCTGGAGTTTTCAGAGTAAAAGGAAAGGATTTGCTCTCCAGTCATGGCACTGACTTTGGTGATACTGAAGAGAAACACCTCAGCTGCTGCTCATCTTCCCTCTACTGAACTGTATTTTATTTTCTAGATGAAAATTTCAGTGCTTATTGGTGTCAGTGTTTCTCCCAGTGTGTCCCTGGGATGGTGACATGGATAAAATCCACCTCAGTGTGGCTTGAGGGTTGGATTTTTTTCTGATGCTTTTGCAGAGGTGGATTTGAACTGGGGCTGGAATCTCCATGATCGTCCTGCTTTTGAGGTGGCTCTTAATGCTGCTGGCTGGAGATCTTTTGGCTGGCAGAAAAGATTCTTAATTCCCACCTGAAAAGCTGGAACTGAGCTTGTTTTGTGGATAAATCTTCCCTAACTTCCACTCTGAATAGAGCTGGTCCAAAAGTGGGCTGGGAGCTGCACCAGAGTTCTGCATCCTGCTGCGCTTTGCCTTCGGTAACATCTGTTCACCTCTGATTGTGGAACCTGAGCTCAGGAACTGCTTTTAATTTGGCTGCTTCTGCCCCTTTCTGTTTGTGGAGATTCCATGCTCAGGGGCTCTCTCTGACCATCAGCTCTTTCACACACCCTGGTCTCTGTGTCCCAGGGGGAATCGCTGCGGGAGGCAGTGGGAAGGGACGGGGAGCGAAGCGCAAGCAGCAAGATGGAGGCACCACAGGGACAGCCAAGAAAACCAGGAGGTGAGAGGGAAGCTGAGGTGGTGATGGACATCTGGACAAGTTGCTTGGGGAGGCTGTGGATTTCTCCTCCCTGGAGGTGTTGAAGGCCAGGTTGGGTAAGGCCTTGAGCAACCTGGGCTGGTGGGAGGTGTCCCTGCACGTGGCAGGGGGGTTGGAACTGGATGATCCTTGAGGTCCTTTCCAACCCAACCCATCCTGTGAGCTCTGGAGAACCACAGTGTAGCTCTGTGAGGCTGTTGGGAGGTCCCATGCTAGAAGTGACTTGGAGCTGAGGAGTTTACACTCAAATGTGTGCTCATTTCACTGCAGCCTCTTGGGAGCAGAGGCAGTGCACAGGCTGTGAGCATCACAGGTACTGCTCTGAGAGCTCCTCCTGCCAGACTCCATCTGGAGTCCTGTNGTGCTGTGCAGCCACCACGAGGTGCCAAGCTGTAGTTTTTTTGTGTTTTGCAGTGACCCTTTGTTCTCTGCTCAGCGTTTGCCACCCCATGGCTACCCTCTGGAGCACCCCTTCAACAAAGACGGCTACCGCTACATCCTGGCTGAGCCTGACCCCCATGCACCTGACCCAGAGAAGCTGGAGCTGGACTGCTGGGCAGGGAAACCTATTCCTGGGGACCTCTACAGAGCCTGCCTGTATGAACGAGTCCTCCTGGCCCTGCATGACCGAGGTACAGAGCACTCTGCCTGTCTGCCAGCCTCTAAGATGGTCTAGTTCCAACCCCCTGCCATAGGCAAGGACACTTCCCACTAGTACAGGTCACTCAAGGCATCGTCCAACCTGGCCTTGAACACCNTGGGCAGCTCTGCTCTGGTGGGACCATCTCCTGTGGTGTCCTCATTGCTGGTTATTGACCTTCTGTGGACTCACAGGGGAAGTTAGGTTGGAAAAGCCCTTTAAGGTCATCCAGTCCAACCATTCTCTGACTCTGCCAAGGCTGGGGCTAAACCATCACAAAATCATCCAGGTTGGCAACCCCCTTCAGGGTCACCAAGTCCAATCTGGAACCCTACTTTACAAGATTCACCTTAAACCATAGCCCCAAGCACCACATCCAAACCATCTTAAACACATCCAGGGTGGGTGACTCCACCACTTCCCTGGGTGGGTCCAGTCCCTGACCACTCTCTTATGAAAAACCTTTTCCAAATGTCCAATCCAAACCTCCCCAGCCTCAGCTTGAGGCCATTCCACCTTGTCCTGTCTCCAATTATCTGTGAGAAGAGACCAGCAGCAGCCTCTTCCTAAGGTAGTTGTAGACAGCTATGGCCCTCAGCACCACAGCTCTGCAGCTTTTAAACAACTCCAGGGGTAGGGATTCAACCACCTCACTTGTGTCAGAGTTTGACAACCCTTTTGGGCCAAACTTTGTTCCTCTGACCAACCTTAACCTCCCCTGGTGCAACTTGAAACTTATTTCCTCTCATCCTGTCTCTTCTTCCCTGGGAGAAGAGACCAATCCCCACCTGGCCCCAGCCTCCTTTCAGGTAGCTGTAGAGAGCAATGAGGTCTGCCCTCAAACCTCCTCTCCTCCACACTGCACACCCCCAGCTGCCTCAGCTTCTCCTCACCAGCCCTGCTGACTCCTGTAATGGCTTTTAAGAGGTGCAGATGTTAAATCCAAACTGTGTTCACTTGCCCTTGGACATCACCAGACATCAGCACTCACTCAGGAGGTGCTGACATCATCTCCTCTCCTGTCTCCCAGCCCCTCAGCTGAAGATCTCTGACGACAGACTGACAGTGGTGGGTGAGAAAGGCTACTCCATGGTACGAGCCTCACACGGGGTGAGGAAAGGAGCCTGGTACTTTGAAATCTCCATGGATGAGATGCCTCCAGACACAGCTGCCAGGCTGGGCTGGTCACAGCCACTAGGTAAAAGAATTTGTCAGACATTAGGGTGTGAATCTTTTGTGCTGTTCAACACTGGGGTCCTGCTCAATGCTGTAGTCGCAGAATTGCGGAATGGTTTGGGTTGGAAGGGACCTTCAAGGCCATGGGCAGGGACACCTCCCACCAGCACAGGTTGCTCAAGGCCTCATCCAGCCTGGTCCTGAACACCTCTCCAGGGAGGTTGTGGAGCACAGAAGCACAGAATGTGATCTTTGATCACATTCTGTGCTTCTGTGCTCCACAACCTCCCTGGGCAACCTGTGCCAGTCTCTCCCCACTCTCACTCAACAATTTCTCCCTTATCTCCACTCTCCCAGCTTAAAGCCATTGTCCCTCCTCCTGGCACTCCCAGCTCTTGTCAAATGTTCTCCCAGAAAGCTGCTCTGAGGTCTCCCTGAAGCCTTCTCTTCTCCAGGCTGAACAGTCCCAGCTCTCTCAGCCTGTCTCAGTTGGGGTCCAGCCCTCTGACCATCTTGGTGNGATCCAGGTCAGGATGCCATTGGCTTTCTGGGCCAGCTGGGCACACTGCTGGCTCATGTTCAGTCAGGTGTTGACTGACCCCCAGCTCCCTCTCTGCCTGGCTGCTCTCCAGCCACTCTGTCCCCAGCCCCGTAGTGCTGCTGTCGCACTCCATGGCCTTGTGTTGGGGGCTCCAGAACTGGCCTCAGTCCTCTGCTGTGGTTGTAGTAATTGAGATTTGTGGTTTGTCACCATTCCAAACCCTGGAATGGGGCACCTGAAGGTGCTCCTGCTGCACTTGCACATTCACCAAGGAATATTTGTGTCCACAGGGAACCTCCAGGCACCTCTGGGCTACGACAAGTTCAGTTACTCCTGGCGCAGCAAGAAGGGAACAAAGTTCCACCAGTCCATAGGGAAGCACTATTCCTCTGGCTATGGCCAGGGGGATGTGCTGGGCTTCTACATCAGCCTGCCAGAGGACACTGAGACAGCCAAGTCACTGCCAGACACCTACAAAGATAAGGTGAGGTGTGGGCTTCACCACTGGGGTTAGGTGTGTGAGTGGAAACCAGGCTATTCCCATGTGAGTGTGCCTGGCTGGAAGGTTCAGAGTGGAGAGGTTCAGAGTGGTAGTCTCTAGAAAATGAACCACCCAGAGGTTCTGCAGAGGGGGTTCTCAAGAGCTCAAGAGGGGATCTAATCAATGTTTATAAATAGCTGAGGGCTGGGGGTCAGGAAGGAGGGGACAAACTCTGCTCAGTTGCACCCTGTGATAGGACAAGAGGCAATGGATATCAAATACAGCACAGGAGGTTCCACCTCAATATGAGGAAGAACTTCTTGGCTGGAAGGGTCCCAGAGCACTGGCACAGGCTGCCCAGAGAGGTTGTGGAGTTTCCTTCTCTGGAGCCTTTCCAACCCTGTCTGGATGTGTTGCTGTGTGACCTGCACTAGATTGTCTGGCCCTGCTCTGGCAGGGGGGGTTGGACTGGATGATCTCTGGAGGTCCCTTCCAACCCCTAAAATCCTGTGACCCTGTGATCCATGGCCTGCTGAGGGAGCTTGCCCACATCTCTCAGCTCCTCTCTTCCCCTCCTGCTTCTCAAATGCTGGAGTTCTGTGAATCACTCTTCATGAGCTTCCTGCCCCAGCAAACAGGCCTGGGCCCAGCAAGGCTTCTGTAGCTACTGCTCTGTAAGGTGCCTCAAGGTCACCATTTTCCTGGCTTGCTTCTGAGGTGTATTGAAAGGTTTTCTGGTTTTTTTGTTTCTGACATATCAGGCTTTGATCAAATTCAAAAGCTACCTGTACTTTGAAGAGAAGGACTTTGTGGACAAAGCAGAGAAGAGCCTAAAGCAGGCACCTGGAAGCCAGGTAAGGTCAGCATTGGAAGGTGGAGGGCTCAGGACTTCAGGAGAGGAGAGTTACTGTATTCAAGGAGCTTATTGTATTCAAGGAGCACAACATGAGGTGGATCATGAGGCCTTTGTCACAACCAAAAATGGTTTTGTCAGAGTTGTTCTAAGTTCTCCATGGGACAGCAATGTGCCCTTGTGGCCAAGAAGGTCAATGGTGTCTTGGGATGCATGAGGAAGAGTGTGGCCAGCAAGGCAAGGGAGGTTCTCCTGCCCTTCTATTCTGCTCTGATGAGGGCACAGATGGAGTATTGTGTCCAGCTGTGGGCTCCCCAGTTCAAGAGGGACAGGGGTGTACTAAAGAGTGTCTAATGCAGGCTGTGAGGATGATGAAGGAACTGAGGAGGAAAGCCTAAGAGCCCTGGGGCTGTTTAACCTGGAGAAGAGAAGGCTGAGAGGAGATGTTAGTAATGTTCATAAATATCTGAAGGGTAGGGACCAGGAAGAAGGGGGCCAAGCACTTTTCAGTGGTGTCCTGTGACAGGACAAGGGGCAAGGGGCACAAACTGGAACCCAGGAGGCTCTACCTCAATATAAGGAGAAACAACTTTGCTGTGAGGGTGCTGGAGGCCTGGAGCAGGCTGCCCAGATAAGTTGTGGAGTCTCCTGCTCTGGAGACTTTCAAGACCTAGCTGGATGCATGCCTGTGTGCCCTGCCCTGGTGATGCTGTTTTGGCAGGGGTGGGGTTGGACTGGATGATCTCTGGAGGTCCCTTCCAACCCCCTAACCCTCTGTGATTCCATGGGAGCAATGATAAGGATGAACTCAGCAAAGCAGCTGTGCCCTTCAGTGCTGCCACTGCAGTGGCTGGCCCCAGGTGAAGGGAGGGTAGAGTGTAGGTTCAGCTGCTTCTCAAGGGTCACTTCAGAGCTCAGCAGTGAGCTGGTGCAGGTCAGCAGCACAGCAAATCCTCCTCTTCCTTTGGCTTTGCAGATCATATTCTTCAAGAACGGTGCCAGCCAAGGGGTTGCCTTTCAGGACATCTTTGAAGGAGTTTATTTTCCTGCCATTTCTCTGTACAAAGGCTGCACAGTAAGTGCTGTGGCTGTGAAAGAGGCCTGCTGAGGTTTAGTAACTCAAGAGTGTGGGCACTCAGGGTGGGTGTCAAGCACTGAAAGAGGGAAAATGGAAGTACTTTAATAGAGGGACTCTATCAAACCACCTTTCCAGCCAAGGATGGTTGTTGATGTGGCCTTGTACTGGGTGCAGATGGACTCAGGCTTAGGAGGGGATGAGGACTGCAGACCAAAGCAATTTGCCTGATTTTGGGGGTTAATGACCAATGTTTTCCACAGGTTTCTATAAACTTTGGGCCATATTTCAAGTTCCCACCCAGAGATATCACTTACCGCCCGGTGAGTAACAGCAGCAGCTTCTGCCTCCCTTTGTGGTACCTCACACTAAGGACTCAAAAAAGGGGGATGAGAGCTGGTTGTGGTGATGAGAGTTGATTTAGACCAAGCCTGTAATCTGTCCTCCTCATGCTTTGTACTTGGAGAGTGCAACCTAAAGGATTGTAGTTAATATTTAAGGCCAAACAGCCTAACAGCTGAGTTTTAACTCAGTAGGTGATGGTTTCTCACTCCCCCAGCTAATATTTTCAGGATGGAAACAGCCCTGGGATGCTGCCCTCACTCTAAGAAGAACATTGTGGTCCTGGGGCAGATCCAGAGAAGGGCATTGAAGCTGGTAAAGGGTCTGGTGAGGAGCAGCTGAGGGAACTGGGGTTGTTCAGCCAGGAGAAGAGGAGACTGAGCAGGAAACCTTAGTCCTTACAACTCCCTGAAAGGAAGGTTGGAGCCAGGTGGGGGTTGGTCTCTTCTCCCTTGTAACAAGTGACAGGGCAAGAGGAAACAGCCCTCAAACCAGAGGTTTAGGAGAAGAAAATAGCCACTGGCACAGGCTGCCCAGGGAGGTGACTGAATCCCCATCCCTGGAGGTGGTTGAAAGCCACAGAGATGTGGTGCTGAGGGCCATGGCTTAGCCCCAGCCTTGGTAGCATTAGAAAATGGTCAAACTGGATGCTCCTAAAGGCTCTCATCCAGCCTACACCACTCTGTGGTGTACAGCAAGGGCTAGTCCCTCTTTGCCCTGCCCCTCAGCTCTCTGTGCTTCCTTCCCTGGCCAGATGAGTGACATGGGCTGGGGTGCAGTGGTGGAACACACACTGGCAGATGTGCTGTACCACGTGGAGACCGAAGTCGACGGCCGCCGGAGCCCACCCTGGGAGCCGTAGGGGACGCGGCGCTGGGAGACACCACACAGCCAGAGCAGCAGCCAGGCCAGGGGCTTTATTGGACAGCAACTGGCATCACTCAGAGCACCCACAGCCAGGGCAGGCCTGGGCTTTGCAAACCTGCTCCACCCCTCTGCTGGAAGCTGAGGAGCAGTTCCCATGAGTGTTGTGCTAGTTGTGGGCAGCTCTTGGTGCCTTCGGTCACTTCCCCAGCTGAAGAATCCCAGCTTCTGCTGAGGTCCTGCCTCCTGTGCTGAAGTCCTGTCTCCTGTGCTGTGCTGGGCTTGTTACAGGCAGTGGTTGGGTGAAAGCAGGCAGCAGCTGGACCTGTCTGCTGTGGGACACTTGCAGAAACAACACCACCCCCACCTGCTCAGCTCTTTGGCTGGTCACAAAACAGCTTCCAGCCAGGCTGCATGTACCAGTGACACTGAGCTGCTGGCCAAACTCTTAGTTTTTTTTATTTCCCCACAAACTGGAAACCAGTTGAAAAATAAAAGGCTTTAAACTCTTTAACTTTTGAGGGTTTGGATTTTTGTGTCTTCTTGTTACGAATGAGATTTAAAACTTCCCAAGTAGCTACACCAGAGATCTCCTCCTGCTTGCTGTGCTGACAGCTCAGGCAGAGCCTCCTTCAAGGGATTGTCCTTGAATTAATAAATAATTATTATTAATTGGACACTTTGTGTGTGTCTGTACAGGAAAAATAAATTAGAGCTGCTTCAAGGAGGGGGGAGGAAGGAGTAACATCTTCAGATAAGTGCTGCATTTGTGTTTTGGGGGAAGGAGGAGACTAAAATTGGAGCCTAAGTCCTGTGTTTGCCCCCACCAAGCATGTGCAGGCCCTCCTGCCTTTGCTCGGGTGTCTGGGACCTCCCTAGGGACTAATTAGCCAAAGCCTTTAACAGCAGAGACCACTAATTAAAGCTTTAATTTCTTTAGTTAGTGAGGGAGGGAATAATGTCCTCAAGTGGAGCAAGTTCAGGACTTGCCTCAGCTTTTTGGTGCTGCATTTGCAGGAGGAGCAGCTGCTGGCCCCTGCCCTCCTCCCTCCCTAATGAATTTCAGTAGACAAAGCTTTCCTTGGTGTGAAGTTCTGCATTAATTAGTGGCATCTACTCTCCAAGGCCTTGGCTAATTAGCACAGGCTGGGTCTGACTTGCCCCATTACATGATTCCCTACCCTACACCCCTGAACAAAGCAGGACAGGACAGGTCCCTGTGGTCAGCAGCTCACTGCCACCGCCCTTGCCAGGCGCTTCCGAAGGTGGTTGGCGAAGTCGACCTGCGTCTGGGAGAGGACCTGGTTGATGATGGTCTTGGGCAGCCAGCCCTGGAGAGAAAGCAGGGACAGGCCATCAGTGGAATGTGCCTCACATGCAACCCCAGCTTTGTGCTTTGAAATGTTGCCTGTGAAGCTCACCTTCAGGTCAATGCTGAGGAGCCAGGTCAGCTTGGTTTGCGCCGGGCGGCCGGGCAGCGGGCGCAGGATCATGCAGGTGGGGCCGTTCTCAGCTCTAGGACAGGAGAAGATGTTGGAAAACATCTAATGGATGCAAGATAGAATAGAGGGCCAGGGGATACAAACTGGAACCCAGGAGGTTGCACCTCAACAGCAACCTCACTGTGAGGGGTGCTGGAGCCCTGGAGCAGGCTGCCCACAGAGGTTGTGGAGTCTCCTTCTCTGGAGACTTTCCAGAGCCATCTGGATGTGTTCCTGTGTGACCTGCCCTGGGTGATGCTGCTTTGGCAGGAGGAGTTGGGCTTGATGATCTCCAGAGGTTTCTTCCAACCCCTACCATTCTGTGATTCTATCTGATTTAGCCTCAAAAAGCAGAGCTGTGCTTTGTGACTTTGGGTTTCTTCCTGGAGTCAGGTAATTGTTTGGGTCTCTGCAATCATCCAGTCCAACATCAACCCAACCCCACCATGGCCACCAAACCATGGCCCCGAGAGCCATGGCCACAGGTTTCTTGAACACCTCCAGGGATGGGGACTTCACCACCTCCCTGGGCAGCCTGTGCCAATCCCTGACCACTCTTGCAGCAAACAAATTTTTCCTCATCTCCAAACTAGCCTTCCCCTGACACAATTCCAGGTCATTTCCTCTCCTATCACCTGAGACTAGGGAGAGAAGACCAACCCCCACCTCACTGCAACCTCCTCTCAGGAAGCTGTAGAGAGCAATGAGGTCTCCTCTCAGCCTCCTCCAGCCCCCTCAGCTGCTCCTCCCCAGCCCTGTTCTCCAGACTCTTCACCAGCTTCATTGCCCTTCTCTGGACCTCCTCCAGCCCCTCAATATCTTCCTTGAAGTGAGGGACCCCAAACTGAACCCAGTCTGCAAGGTGTGGCCTCCCCAGTGCCCAGCACAGGGGGACACTCACTGCCCTACTCCTGCTGCCCTGAGACAAACCCAGGTGCTCTGAGCACACCCCTAAAGTCTGCAATGTGGCTCTGACCTCACTTCCACCCTCTTGGGAGTGCCCACAGAATCATGCAGCTTGGCAAAGCTCCTCAGGATCACCAAGTCCAACCTAGAACCCTACTCTACAAGATTCATAGAGTCACAGAATGGTTTAGGTTGGAAGGGAGCTCAAAGCTCAGCCAGTTCCAACCC
>WBNM01043290.1:0-15497 GCA_013399055.1 Ramphastos sulfuratus
TTAAACAGCACCGGTCCCAGCACGTCATTGGTCTCCAGGTGGATATTTTGCCATTGATCACCACTCTCTGTGTGCAACCATCCAGCCAATTCCTTATCCAGTGAGTGGTCCACCCATCAAGTCCATGTTTTTCCAGCTTGGTGACCAGGATGTCATGTGGGACAGAGTCAAATGCCTTGCTCAGGTAGATGACATCAGTTGCGCTTCCCTTGGGAGAGGGAAGCCCACCTGGAGGAAACTGAGTCAGCTCTTCCAACACAGGTTGTAGCTCTGGAATATAGCAAGGCCACACATCTTCATATCCCTTAACTGAAGCTTAGTTCATATCATAAAGAAGTAGAATTACAGCCTACTTTACTGGTTTACCTCCACAACTTTCATAGATAGAATCATAGAATGGTTTTGGTTGGAAGGGACTTCAAAGATCATCTAGTTTCAACCCCCTGCCATAGGTAGGGAAACCTCCCATGAAAACAGGTGAGTTCTAGTTTCTCAGTTTCCAATCCTGATTGTCCAGGTGTTATCCTACTCTTTTCCTCAAGTCACATGGTCCTGACAATGTGGCATGGTGCCTGAATTGATAAGTTCTGCCACAGCATTTGGCCCATAGTGAGAGTAAGGTTGTCAGTTGGACTTAGCGATTCTGAAGGTCTTTTCCAACCTTAATGCTTCTGTGATTCTGTGTGAGAGAATAATGTGTAGAATAAAGTTAAGCATAATTGGAAAGATACCCACCTTTCTTTTTACTCACCTGTCACTGTGGAAGTACCTGAGCTGTTATATCTTTCTTTGGGGAAAATATTAATTGATCACTCAGATTTGGTTTAATTTTTAATGACAGTTAAAGTTTTGGGCTGTTTGGTTTGGTTTGATTTTGGTTTGGCTTGTGTTTGTTTTGGTTGTTTTTTATTTGTTTTTTGGTTGGGTTTTTTTTNNNNTTTTCTTGTTGTTTTTTTTTTTTTTTTTTTTTTTTGGTGGGTGTTTGGGTTTTTTGGGTGTTTGGTTTTTGTTGGGTTTTGTTTTGGCTGGTTAGTTTGGTTTGTGTTTTGGTGGTAATGAAGATCTGAGGAACGTTTCTGAAAAATCATCAAACCATGGCTTCCAGAAGTTTTGAGGACAGAATACAGAGGGATATTGCACTCAAAATGTGAATTATGCTGTAAAACATAGTGAATCCATTACTGTTTAAAACACAGAAGATTCAGGAATTGATTCCTTGGAGACCACTAGAGCTGTAGAATTGTGTAAGGATATTATTGACTACTATACTTGGTCATATACTAATCACACTATATGTATTTTAAACACCATTTATAGTGTAATTTATGACCAATTGCATTGCTTGTATAGTATTTAAAGGTGTCACAGACAGTTTGGATGTAATCCAAAACACAAGCAATGTTTTCTTCTTTCTGTAAGAACCAAGCAATGCACTTTTCTTTCCTTGATGAAAGATCCTGGCTCAGCAGACTGAGCTGCCTCGCAAAATATATACATGTCTGAAACATAAGAAGCTTGCACTGACAAAGGAAAAGCCAAAAATAAAATAAAGAAAAGGCAGCTAGCTTGATGACAAGCTGGCATGTTCAAATTTAAAGGCTCAAATTCAGTGTGAATCACAACCATGTGAATCTTAGTCTGCTTTAGAATCGAAGCAGAGCTCAAATCTTGCAGACAATGATTCTGCTTTGCTTTAGATGTATGTGTAGAACTCCTTCAGTCCCTGGGATTGCTAGCTCATGTGCAGAGCTACGTGTGGACTGGATTATTTGTGTAATGCTCTGGAAAAGCTTTCTTAATCTTTCTTGTTGTTTGGTTGGTTTGGTATTTTTTTCCCCCCTGATGACTTAGCGTCATGACACTTTTCCATCCTTTGGAAAGCCTACCAATGTGAAGAGCTGTTGGAAATCATGAAAAATAGTTGCTATGGATCTGATTTTTTTTCAGCAATACTACCAGGACTATTTTCACAACCCTTTAAAAATGTACTTTTTTTTTTTTCTTCTTCTTTTTTTTTCCTAAATACTTGAGAGAAAGGTTTCAGTAGAAACAGGGCATCCATGGTTTCAGTGTCTCACTGCACTGGGAGCAGAGGGAGCAGGGGCAAGGAATGGCAAAGGTAGGAACACATTGTAATAATAAAGCCACACAATAGTATTACACATGGAGTTCAACATTAAATAAAGATTGCCCAAATTCCTACCTGTGAGTACTTAGCCTGGTGTTTGTTACACTTCCAAGTGTGAAGGAAAAGCCACAAACATTTATCATGATTGTCAGTAAGGCCCCTTTCCTATGTCTCCCATGCTCTCCGCTCCCCTCTCTGCATTTCAGAGCTGTCAACATCCATGCTTGCTCAAGCCTCCCTTTCTGGCCATTAGGGTGTTACAGGATTGTTTTACATGACCTGCCTAAGAAGAAGCAGCTTGATTTGAGAAGGCAGGGGAAGAGTTTTAGGGGCTGGGAACAGCCCGAGCCTTGGCAGCATTCAAGGTATCTTCCCTGAGGCTCATACCAGTTGAATTAGCCCAGCACACACTGAGCCCTTTGCCTGCAGTCACCCCTATCAAGCACTGCCACTTTGGGGCATGCCACTCCCTGGCAGCTAGCAGTGTGCTGTGCTGGACTCAGGCTGCCAAAGTTCTCTGCACTGAACTCACAGGTCCTTTTTTCTCCTAGCTGAGGAATATGACAAACTCCTCTTATCTCTCAGCAAATTCTTAGTATGATTTTACTGTGCTCCTGCCTTCTTACTGCATTCTTTGTTCTTTTTCTCCCCCTTAGATTCAGTTCCATGATTCTGTCTTACTTTATCCCTCTTGCAGATTGTCAACGTTTGTTCAGTGACCACTCTTAATTTTCCTACATTTTTGTCATATGTTTAAATATACAGTACAGTTTCCACAGAGTCTATCAACAGGGGGAGTGCTTTAGGAATAAAATTATTAATCCTCATTATGTTTTTTAACCAAATGCCATGCATTTACACAGAGAAAGTGCCTTTTGGGTTTCTGATAATGCTGCATTGTGGAAGGTGAGAGTTTATGTCGTGTGGACGCAAACGAGGTGGGACTTACTCTGGAGGGAAGAAGAAAGTCTGTGGAAAGGATTTTAGGAGCATCCAGGGATGATGAGGACTCACCTGAATTCTGTCACATTGGAATGAAATGAAATGCAGTAGAAACTCAGCAGTGAAGGTACATTTGGCTTCTCTGTTATTTCTGAGGAGTGCATGTTTCCTAGGTTCATCATCTCTCTCCTAAATCACAGAATCACAGAGCCTTAGAGGTTGGAAGGGACCTCCAGAGATCATCAAGTCTAATCCCCTGCCAAACAGGATCACCTAGGGTAGCTTGCACAGGAATGCATCAAGGTAGGCTTTGAAAGTCTCCAGAGAAGACTGCCATGAGGAGTGGCATTGTGCCAAGGTGACCTGTACTGTGGCCCACAGTCACCCCTTGGCAGCTTGAGCTCTCCATGGTGGCAGGTGCTGGGCCCAGCACCACTTCAGGACCAACCCTGTCCCACTCCACTGCTTGTGCCCTACCTGGGAGCACCACAGCCACATGACTGACTCCAGCCAAAACCAGGTCATCCAGCATAATGAAGCTCAGCCCAGCACTTGCTAGGTGGAGCTTCTACCAGCAGTGCCATGCACTGAGTGGAGTAGGGTTGTGCTGAGGTCCTCCAGATAAATCCCCAGAATCTTTAGAGAATCTTCTTGTCATCCCTGGAGCAGTGCAGTAGATGCCACAACGTGTTTAATTTTCTAGCTCAGGCCGCATCTGGAGTACTGTGTCCAGTTCTAGGCCCATCAGTTGAAGGACATAGAACTGCTTGAGAGAATCCAGTGCAGAGCCACAGAGATGATGAAAGGAATGGAACATCTCTCTTGTGAGGAGAGACTGAGAGAGTTGGGGCTCTGATGCTTGGAGAAGAGGAGCCTGAGGGGTGACCTCATGAATGGTTATAAATATGTAAATGGTGTGGGCTAGGAGGATGGAGCTAGGCTCTACTCGGTGGTGCCCAATGACAGGACAAGGGGCAATGGGTGGAAGTTGAGGCATAGGAAGTTCCCTGGAAACAGAAGGAAGAATTTCTTCACTGTGAGTGCGACAGAATCCTGGAACAGGCTGCCCCAAGGGGTTGTGGAGCCTCCCTCTCTGGAGGTATTCAAAACGCACCTGGATGTGTTCCTGTGTGATCTGGTCTAGGTGATCCTACTCTGGCAGGGGGGTTGGAATAGATGAGCTTTCGAGGTCCCTTCCAGCCCCTGACATTCTGTGGTTCTGTGATTCCAAAAATGCAGTGTGAATGCTGCTTTTGGACTGAATTCTTTGCAGCACCTTTGACTGAAGAAAGGAGCTAGTTAATATTTCTCCTGGTTGTGATTTTTGTGATGGAGCTAGGAGAGGAAGTGTGTGGTTAGGATTACAAAGGGCTAATGGCATGATAGTTGCCAGTCATTGTCAAACTGAACTGCATTCAGAGCTAGGTAGGCATGAAGGGATTTTAAATTTTTTTTTCTTTTTTAATCACAACAGCCCCCCTGAGGAATTGGCATCACCAATCTATTTTTAGTTATGGGAATTACCAATAGAAGATTTAATTTACAATCCCAGTTTTTTTGTTTGCCACTCTTTGTATTTCATAGCTCTTGCTTGTGCTGCTTCACTGCTGTTGGCTTTGTTTCACAATTGCACAAATGAAAAATGCAGCTTCTTCACCCTCCTGTATGCTGTGTGTTGTCAATGCACAATAGCAGTAGTTGTCCCCAGCCTGAGGAAGGTCTGATGAGGAAATTTGCTATAAAAGTAGCTAGAATTTCAGAGACTGAAATGGATATCACCTAGCTGCACAAAGACAACTGAAGGAGATCTCTTAGGTTTATTCAAGTAAAATTTATTTTTAGTTATTAATGACCTTTCAGTACCTGAGCACTCACTCCTGAACACTTTCAATGTCTGGCCTTAGATTGTATGATGGTAGGCACCATTTATGTTTGATAGACACAGCAATTTTTAAAACAATCCAACCATATAGATACTCTTCCGCATATGCAAACACTGTCTTAAGTACTAATGATTTTATTCTGTTCTGCACCTGGGTTCAGCTTTCTATAGGCTTTTAAAATGTACTATAGGCTATTAAGTATCTTCAGTAACCATTTAAACTATGCACATAAGCTATAAAACCTGTATGTGCCACCTCTGACTGTGAAATCATAGAATGGTCTCAGTTGGAAGAGACCTCCAAAGGTCATCTAGTCCAACCCCCTCTGCAGCCAACAGGGTCATACTCAATTAGATAAGATTGCCCAAAGCCCTATTGAGCCTCACCTTGAATATCTCCAGGGATGGGGCCACAACCACCTCCCTGGGCAACCTGTTCCGGTGATCCACCACCCTCTATAGTAAAGAACCTGTTCCTAGCATCCAATCTAAATCTGTTTTTCTCTAGTTTGAAGCCATTGCACTCATCCTACCACCACAGGCCTTTGTAAATAGCTTCTCTCCATCCTTCTTGTAGGCCCCCTTTGGGTACTGACAGGCTGCTATTAGGTCTCCCCAGAGCCTCCTCTTCTCCAGGCTGAATAACTCCAGCTCCCTTAGCCTGTCTTTGTAGCAGAGCTGCTCCAATTCCCTGATCATTTTCATGGCTCTCCTCTGGATCTGCTCCACCAGGTCCATGTCCTTCCTATCTTGAGGGCTCCAGACAAACGTGTTGTAATCTCACAGAAAAGTAAGCTGCTAGTTATTATGGTAGAGATACATTCTTTATTTGCCAGGGAGGACTCACAGACATTCTTGCATTTAGATATCTTCAGTGCTAGCAGTATTCAACAAGGGAGGTTTCACTCTCATTTCCCTTTCCACGCTAGGAGCTTGTAGGCATTGTGTCATATCCTGCCTGCCTGCCTGTGACCCCAGTGAAGAAAGAAAATTCAAAATGGCAGACTCAGCTCAAACTCCCAGAGAAATCTGCTAGGGACTGCCAACTCACCAGTGAAGTTTGTTTCAGATTAAATGAAATAATTTTATACTGCTCTGACTATAATAAATCTTTCCCAGATGCTTCAAAATGATACCATGATGCTTCTGATTCTGAGTTTATGTAAAAGAAGACTCACACCACTTTGCTTGCAGACTTGTGGGGGGTGGTTACTGAGGATTCTTTATACTTCCTACTTATATAGGTAAATCATTGAACTTTCTGGTCCTTAGTCCCTTCCTGGGACTACTTGTATTGAGTAGGAGTAAAATGAGGCTTCCTCCAGAGCAAGAACTTGAGGTATGAGTCTTGATAATCAGAAATGAGGTGAGATGGTGAAATAATGTTTTGCACTTTGGTTTGCTTTCCTTCCTTCTAAACTCAACCCAAGTTTATGCCTCTATGTTCATATCACTCTTTGAAGGAAATGCAGTGAGATAGAAGTGATTCCTCTGTGATGTTTCTGTCCTAGACACCTTGTGAAATACTGAGTCTCAGAGAGGCAATTCTGGTCAATACACACTGATATTGACATGACTTCAAGACATAAGCATTGAGAAAAGTTCCAGAAATCATTCCATATGACTTCCTGCTCCTATTTCCTTTCTGCCTTCCTTCTGTCATGTTTGCATTTCATTCCTAATGCAATGTTTCTTCCTCTCCAGATTTTTCCTAGTGTCCCACCCTGCTCTGAGACATCACTCCTTTCTAAGCTGAAAATTAATATTCTGATCACTTGGAAACAAAGGGAGTGGTTTTCCAAATTGCTGAAGGCAAGTCTGAATATTTGGTGGCATTTTCAAGAATGTTTCAGTGCTGATGTCATTTAAAGCTAAGGATTACAAACAAACAAACAAAAAAAGTATTTGTTCAAGAGGACCAAAACCTTCTTCCCTCTTATATGGGGGGGGGAGCCAACATATGCTGGTCACCTCTAGTGATAAAATAGAACTGTAATTATCTGCATAGAAATATGGAAGTGATTTTGAAGTCAGCTCTTACCTCTAGAGAAGTTCTGTAGGCATGACATCAAACACTAACTGACTAATTGTTCAGAACCCAAATTGCATGGGGAGGCCAATCCTGATGCAGCCAGTCTAGCAAAACAGGAGTAGCAGTCATGTCTGGAAAGTCTGGAGCCACAGTCTCTGGTGTGTGTCTGCCTCCTGGTCATGTATCAGAGTTACCTTTATGCACGCAAGCCTGGTGATTTTCATTCCCCTGCAGGAGTATTGAATATTATCAGTTTAAACATGTTTTTATGGCTAATAAGTACTCTTCACGCTGCTGGTAAGGGCCCCCCAGGGCCTAACAAAGATCATTCTTTGTTTTAAAAGAATCTCATAAAAGTAGATTGGTTGTTCTGATCACATAGACAGATGTGTGCCGTCCGAACGGTCCCTACCCCCTGCAGTCCGCGGCGTGCACTTGAGGAGTTCAGTAATATGAACCTCACTAATCATCACGGTGTCAGTTCAGGTCACGGTGCCACAGGCTGAACGAGGTGTCCCTGTGTTAGATACGCAGCAGAGTCCCGTCATGCTCTGAAGTACAAAAGAGCCACGCTGCTCTGCAGCAGCAGAGGCAGAAAGCTAACCCCGAGAGACACCGTGCCTTTTAGGACAGCAGTGACGGAGCCGCCACATCTCCAACTGCAAGGCCCTTTATCCCTGTTTGTTTTGTCCCCATTACCTGGGAGGTTCAAATTAGCTGCTTGGTTACAAGTTTCAGCTTTCATTTTGAGTTTGTGCCCCTTAGAAACGTTTGCAGTTTTCAAAGCAAAACACACCAGGGTTCTGGAAATCAGGCGGTATATGTTTAGACACAAAATAGCCCAGAGGACTCTGCTCGACTGAGCATTTCTCATGTATTGCTCCCATCTTCCTATAATTCCATAGAGAGCCTGACCTGAGATCCCTTTGTTTTACCTTCCCACAGTCTTCACAGATAAAAATTTACCACTTTCAGAACTGCTGAACCCTTCTGTCACCTCTTCCAGCTCTTCACTTCCTAAGCCTCCCCTGCTGAGAACATTAAACACTAGCTACAAAAAGCCTTCTGCTTACAAGCATATGGGTTCATCTTTGGCTTCCTGCCAAACAATGCTACTCATAGCATCAGGTAGCATCAGATGCTACCTCTAGCATCTGAAGAAGTAGACAAAATGTTCTATATGCATCTAGAAGTCTTACAATTGCAAGCTCTTGTTCTCTTGGGAGCCCTCATCTTAATAGATGTCTGCTGGAAATATAACGTAGAGCAGGTCTGTTGGAGTGGGTCCAGAGGAGGGCCACAAAGATGCTCAGAGGGCTGGAGCAGCTCTGCTATAAGGACAGGCTACGAGAGTTGGGGCTCTTCAGCCTGGAGAAGAGAAGGCTTCCAGGAGACCTTATAGTAGCCTTCCAGTATCTGAAGGGGGCCTACAGGAAGGCTGGGGAGGGACTATTGACAAGGTCTTGCAATGACAGAGCTAGGGGCAATGGGTTTAGACTGGCAGAGGGGAGATTTAGACTGGATATTAGGAGGAATTTCTTTGCAGTGAGGGTGGTGAGGCACTGGCACAGGTTGCCCAAGGAGGTTGTGGCTGCTCCCTTCCTGGAGGTGCTCAAGGCCGGATCTGACAGAGGGCAGACTTTGACTTTGTCCTATTTACCAGACTGGTTTATAGAGTCCCTTTAGAGGCAGTCTTGAAGGGTGAAGGAGTCCAGGAAGACTGGATGTTCTTCAAAAAGCAAAACTCTTTAAAGGCTCTCCCCACATGCTGAAAGACCAGCAGGTGAGGAAGAAGACTGGCCTGGCTGGATAGAGAGCTTGGGCTGCAGTTCAGGGAAAAAAGGAGAGTTTATGGTATCTGGAAGAAGGTGCAGACTACTCAGGAGGACAACAAAGGTGTCATGAGGCTATGCAGGGAGAAAACCAGAAGGACAAAATCCCAACTAGAAGGACAAAATCCCAACTAAAGCTTAATTTGGCTTCTGCAACTAAAGACAATAAGAAATGTTGCTGCAAGTATATTAACAAGGAGACTAAGGAGAATTTCCTTCCTTTATTGGATACAGGGGGAAACACAGAGACCAAGGATGGGGAAAAGGCTGAGGTACTGAAAGCCGCCTTTGCCTCAATCTTTAGTAGCAGAACTACTTGTTTTCTGAGTATTCAGCTGTCTGAGAGGGAACAGGGAACAGAATGAAACCTCTGTAACCTAAGAGGAGACACTCAGTGACCTGCTGCACCAATCAGACCCACACAAGGCTGGATGGGCTGGATGGGATCCTCCCAAGGGTACTGAAAGAGTTGGCCAAAGTGCTAACCAAGCCACTTTCCATCATTTACAGGGAGTCCTGGCTAGCTGTTGGACCCCAGCACAGGAAGGACATGGAACTGTTGGAGTGGGTCCAGAGAAGGGCCACGAAGATGATCAGAGGGCTGGAGCAGCTCTGCTATGAGGACAGGCTGAGAGAGTTGGGGCTCTTCAGCCTGGAGAAGAGAAGGCTTCGAGGAGACCTCATAGTAGCCTTTCAATATCTGAAGGGGGCCTACAGGAAGGTTGGGAAGGGACTATTTACAAGGTCTTGTAATGACAAGACAAGGGGCAATGGATTTAAAGTGGCAGAGGGGAGATTTAGACTGGATGTTAGAAGGAAGTTCTTTCCAGTGAGGGTGGTGAGGCACTGGAACAGGTTGCCCAGGCAGGTTGTGGCTGCTCCCTCCCTGGAGGTGTTCAAGGCCAGGTTGGACAAGGCCTTGAGTAACCTGTGCTAGTGGGAGGTGTCCCTGCCTATGGCAGGGGATTGGAACTAGATGATCCTTGAGGTCCCTTCCAACCTTACCATTCTATGATTCCATGATTCTATACATGACTCTAATAGATGTCAGCCTTTTGTTTTCAGAGTTGTGAGCAGATTTCTACAGCCACTAGTTGTTTCTCTATTATTCTTGCCAGCACCTCTCATTTTATCGTTCCTCTTCAAGTGATCTCCAAAAGAAGCATTTTTGTGCACAGTAGGGAGAGACTGGACACTGATGGTGCTCTAAAAAAGTTCTCAGACAGTACTATTGTCTGATGTGCCTCTTCCCCTTTCAGACATTTTGCTTACTTCTGTAGGGCTGCTTTTGAGCTGACATGAATACAAGACAGACCTTTTATTATTTACCGTAATATTTTGTATTTGTTCTGCAGCCTGGAAAGTGGTGACAGTAAATCCTTTTGTAATACTCCAAGGCCACTAAAAGGAATGTTCTCCCCGTTGTTAGGCAGACAGACATCTGGGCTGAACTCAAAAAGGCACTTGGCTAAAAAGTGCTCACTACCAACACATCTGCTTTATCCATCTATTGTGGAGGGAGGGAGAGGCAGAAGGAGTTTGTAGGAGAGACAAATTGTAAAAACACCCCAACACTTCAGATGATTAGTTTGAATTATTTGTGGTGATGTGAAGGTAGAAGATTAGCTGACTTTCTGGAATCACAGCACAAAAAATGACAGTGATCTATGATATCAAAAATGCTTTCTAATACACAGAGACACTCTATTCCTTCCTCTGCTGCGTTACTGTGTGCAAGACAGACACTCAAGATTCAGCTTACAAAGCCAGCCAGAAAGTGCTTTCTTTTTATCCTTTCCTGCTCTGTTCATAAGCAGTCAGTGGAGTACTTTATCCAACCTGGAGCTTATTTAAAAACAGACAGAGCTGTTTTTTGACTTGTATGTCATTTCAGATGTCTCTAAAAAAATGTCTTCCAAATGTAGTAGTCTTTAAACATAAAGAATTCCACTAAAAAAAAAAAAATAGGGAGAGAGAGAGAGAGAGAGAAGTTTTAAATCCACACAATTAAAAAAGACTAGAAGGACAGTGCTAGAAACTGATGGGTTTTTTTCTGACTTGAAGACAATATGCATCTTAAAGGCAAACTAGATGAGACTGTTATGACAGATGTAAGAGCAGGGAAATCAGGACAGGGATCTACTTGAGAGAGTCCAACGGAAGGCTATGAAGATGATTAAGGGTCTGAAGCACTGCCCTATGAGGAGACACTGAAGGACCTGGGGCTTTTTGATCTGGTGAAGAGAAGACTTAGAGGGGACCTAGAAAAAGCTTATAAATATCTGAGGGCTGAGTGTCAAGAGGGAGGGGACAAACTCTTCTAAGGTGCACCCTGTGATAAGACAAGGGGCAACGGATATAAACTACAGCACAGGAAGCTCCACCTCAACATGAGGAAGAACTTCTTTACTGTAAGGGTCACAGAGCACTGGAACAGGCTCTCCAGAGAGGTTGTGGAGTCTCCTTCTGTGGAGACTTTCAAGACCTGTCTGGATGTGTTCCTGTGCAACCTGCGCTAGATTCTATGGTCCTGCTCTGGCAGGGAGTTGGACTCCATGATCTCTTTGGGTCCCTTCCAACCCTTAACACCCTATGATCTTGTGAAATGAAAAATACTTACCATGTGCCATCTTACTCAAGAGACTACTCATTGGTTGTGTTTAATTCACATTTAATCAGGTGTCTGTATGATGTATGGTGCCAAGGACAGTGATTTGCTCTCCTGAGAGCCCACATGGTGAGAAATAGCTTGTGTGTGGTGAAGTAGACAAGAATGACAGTAGCAGCTCCTTAAACATGTATCCCTTGATTGTCCACTTCATGTACAAGCACATTTGGGCAGCTATGAAATCTGGTGAAAAGTGTCACTGATTAAATCTTTTATTTTTCCCTGAAGAGTCTCACCTGCAAGACAGACTTTTAAAGCAATGCCTCAGGAAGTTGATGAGAACATGTTCTAAAAACTGGTAAAGCTGGGGAGGGGTCCACAGGCTGGGGATCAGCCTGCTCACTGGACAGAAAGGGTCCTTTCATACTTGCATGTTTTTGTGGTCAGTCAGGATCTTGACCTGACTAATTAATCTCATAGTACTAGATGACATGCCCATGTTGGTTCCTCTGGACACCTTCAGCTCTGGTGACAGCTCATATTTTCCAATTTGGCCCACCAGTAGAAAAGAAGAAAATTAATGATGTAGATAAATCTTTAGGCCATTTTGCATTAAAGAAGTAATTTGGGACAGAACCTCTTTCTTTCTTGTCACTGTGATATTTGTTTAAGCAGCTCAGAATGTAATTTTTAAGATCTATTGTACCCAGTGATGTTGCTTCTGAGAACTAAGCACTCAAACAAGTATCAATTTAGGACAATAGCTTCAAGGTTGTGTATTTGACGTAATAATTTCCAACTTATTTGCTTGTCATTTCTTGCAGAAGAAATCATTTGGAGGAAGAAAAAATAATGTTTGTTGAATGTGTGTTTGGCAAATAGGTTAAACTCAATAAATAAGATGCATTTGAGTCGGAACTTCTCTGCAATAAAGTACAGTTCTATCATTTACAAGACTTGTAAATATAGATCTTGGCTTATTTCTCCCCGTTAAATGCTCTAAAAGAGTTAACAATGCAGAGGCAGTGACATAAGCTTGGAGAATGTGCAGCAAAACAGCACTGAGGACTGTGCTGGACAGCACTAAAGCTGTCCATGTCTGTAGAAGCTTTCTGTTTCTCCATGGAGTGGGTCCAGTTTGCACATTGGGCTTCCACTCCCTTCAGCAGGGAGGCAGCTATGGCAATGACCCTTCTTTTTTTCCTTTACAGAAGGGGATTTGGTGTGGGGCATAGTCTGTATTAATGTCAATGACACCTCCAAGCTAGTTGAAACCCTCACCCTTGTCATACAGATATCCTGGCCTGTATCAGGAATAGCGTGGCCAGCAGGACCAGGGAAGTCCTTCTGCCCCTGTACTCAGCACTGGTTAGGCCACATCTTGAGTACTGTGTCCAGTTCTGGGCCCCTCAATTTAAGAAAGATGTTGAGATACTCAAATATGTCCAGAGAAGGGCAATAAGGCTGTGAGGGGGCTGGAGCACAGCCCTACAAGGAGCAGCTGAGGGAGCTAGGGGTGTTCAGCCTGCAGAAGAAGAGGCTCAGGGGAGACCTTATTGCTCGCTACAGCTACCTGAAAGGAGGTCGTAGCCAGGTGGGAGTTGGTCTCTTCTCCCAAGCAACAAGTGACAGAACAAGAGGACACAGCCTCAAGCTGTGCCAGGGCAGGTTTAGGCTGGATGTTAGGAAGAAATTCTTCACAGAGAGTGTGATTGACGTTGGAATGGGCTGCCCAGAGAGGTGGTGGAGTCACCATCCCTGGAAGTGTTTTAAAAAAGACTGGATGTGACACTTGGTGCATTGGTTTAGTTGATTAGATGGTGTTGGATAGTAGGTTGGACTTGATCTCAAAGGTCTTTTCCAACCTGGTTAATTCTGTGATTCTGTGATCAGGGCATCACACCTACAGTGTGCCTATGTGCAGCACATTGTACACACATTGTAACGTTAAGTATAAAATAAGCCACACAGTGGCCGTGTTTCTCCTAACCTTAAGTACAAGTTAGTACTCAGATTATACCCTGAAGCATAAAGGATTTACACTTTCTAAAAGTTTTCTCTCCCCCAATCTAACTGCCTGAATGACATATTCTCTTCTCACTCAGCTGTACACTTCCTACTGGAAGCCTATTTAATTTTTAAAAGTCATTTTATCAATACACATTTCTGTTAGCTTTTATTTCATTCAGGTCTTTATTTCAAAGATAACGCACATCCTCTTAACACTTTTGTTCCCACAGAACTCTTGTTGTGGCAGTTTTGTGGGAGAAAACACTGCCTTCACTGCTTTATCTCAATATTTCATAGAACCATAGAATGGTAAGGTTGGAAGGGACCTCAAGGATCATCTAGTTCCAACCCCCTGCCATAGGCAGGGACACCTCCCACTAGCCCAGGTCACTCAAGGCCTCGTCCAACCTGGCCTTAACCCCTCCGGGGAGGGAGCAGCCACAACCTCCCTGGGCAACCTGTGCCAGTGTCTCACCACCCTCACTGGAAAGAACTTCCTCCTGACATCCAGTTTAAATCTCCCCTCTGCCAGTTTAAATCCATTGCCCCTTGTTCTATCATTACAAGACGTTGTAAATAACCCCTCCCCAGCCCTCCTGTAGGCCCCCTTCAGATACTGGAAGTCTACCTCATGGTCTGCTTAAAGCCTTCACTTCTCCAGGCTGCAGAGCCCCAACTCGTTCAGCCTGTCCTCATAGCAGAGCTGCTGCAGCCCTCTGATCATCTCCATAGCCTCCTCTGGACTCACTCCAGCAGTTCCATGTCCTTCTTGTGTTGGGGACTCCAGAACTGCACACAGTACTCCAGATGGGCTCTCATGGGCATGTTTGTCATTCGTCCTTTAAAAACTCAGTCTTTTAAAATACACAAATCCAATTTTCACTAAGAAACAAAGCCTGTTAGGAAAAATATCTGAAACTTGTTATTTTGTCATTTCCTCACATGATTCTTTCTCAGTGAAAGAAACCTTATAGACAAAGACAGCATGTTTTACCACTTGCTCTTTTACCATAAGCACAGTTGTATTTTATGAGATATCCCTCAGAGTAATGCGAAGTAGAACAGCAACTCTGCTCCCACTGAATGGGACAATAAAACTTTCCTTTTCAGTGCTGGAAGAATCAAGCCATTTTCTCTTTTTGGCACCTTTTCATTTCTCAGTGTGTCTCCTTGTGTCCTACCATCTTGAGAACAGATATCTAGGTTTTTCTAATTTATTTTTCCTCTGTATTCATTGCATTGCAATTCTTTAGTAATTCCTCCGTAGTCATAAAGTTTTTGTCTCTTTAGGCAAATAAACTTCCATGTTTGTACCTACCTTAGCTTTCCATTTACAACCATTTTCTACTTATCAGGTTCTTTTTGAAGTGGTTTGGTCAGGGCTGTGATTTCTAAAGAGATTTTAAGACTTCAGTGCCTGTAACAAAGGTCAAAAAGGCTATTCTGAAGAATTTCCTTCTGTATTACCTCACAAGATGTATAAAAGTATCACATATTAAAATTGGTGTCAAAAGCATTGTGATAGCAACCATGGTTATGGCAATGGCAATGTGTTAGAGTATCACATTCCTTTGTGCACTGCTATTAGCCCTAGTGCTGGTACAACTCCCTCAAAATATTTTCTTTCAGAGAAGCTTCTTCCCTGTCCTGAATGTGAGAGGTCAGCAATACACTTGGTGCACCGTGGACAGGATGGGGTAGTCAGTTTCTATGGTTTGTATGCATTTCATAGAATCATGGAATCGTGGAAGACTGAGTCCCACCATTGCCTACCTCTACCAAGTCTAGCACTAAACATTCTCTCTTAATACCACAGTATCACAGTATCACAGTATCACCAAGGTTGGAAGAGACCTCAAAGATCATCAAGTCCAACCCATTACCACAGACCTCAAGACTAGACCATGGCACCAAGTGCCACGTCCAAACGTGCCTTGAACACCTCCAGGGACGGTGACTCCACCACCTCCCCGGGCAGCCCATTCCAGTGGGGAATGACTCTCTCAGTGAAGAACTTTCTCCTCACCTCGAGCCTAAACTTCCCCTGGTGCAGCTTGAGACTG
>WBNM01043291.1:0-14714 GCA_013399055.1 Ramphastos sulfuratus
CAAAATTTCTACTTCACCACTGTAAACAGAACAGACTTTCCCTAGGGTTCCAGGCTGCCTGTTTTTAAGTGGGGCAAAGCCATTTTGTGGCTAAACCTTTCCAATTTTCTGATTCTCCTAAATTAATGAATTGCCTATAAGCATCCTTGTGAAGATTTTCCTGACCAAATTAGAACCCAAATGTAACTGGTTTGTACAGTTTGTGGGCAGGGCTTTTTTGGAAATAAAATAACTACATATTTTATAATTCCTGCCTCTTTAATTGCCCCATCTAAATCAGAGGTGTCCCTGCCTATGGCAGGGGGGTGCAACTAGATGATCTTTGAGGTCCCTTCCAACCTAAACCATTCTATGACTCTATGAAAAACATGACTGAGAAAATAAATGTACAAATAAAACTTTCCTTTTGCAACACTAATTAGTCCTTTTTCCCCTCCAAAAAAATAACAACAAAATCACACCAACACCTCCACTCAGCCACTCCCAAAGAAGAGAAGAGAACCATACAATGCTCATGATCTCAGAAGTTACCCACAGAGTCAGTTAGTGACTGCTCTGGTGTCACTGAACAAAGAACTGTGGGAAAGGAACCTCTGGACAATCAGAAGATGGAAAACAGAATGCTTCCACACATGACATTCCCTTTCCAAACCCAGTAGCCTTCTCTGAAAGCATAAAGGATGTAGATCAAGGCAATATGGTTGGCATCAATGGCATTAGCTGCGTGCTGCACCCACATCCCAACAGCAGAGTGTTTACTTACTCCTGGTTCTAGTTGAGTCCTATCTGCAATGTCAATATGGACGACTTCAACACTCTTCCATGTGTTTGGATCTAAATTGTGCACCTGCAGAAAGAAAAAGGAATGATTTCCACACTGCCCCTTTACACAGTGGTGCACCTCTCAAGCACACAGGATTTCCTGAAATCTCAAAAGCTGTCCTTTCTTCCCATCTTTCTAAAAGGGCCACAAAGATGATCAGNAACTAACTTCAAACCATCACAAAGCCTTCACTTCCTGTGCATCCAAGAAACCTGGATTTAAGATTAAGCTGTGTTCTTCTGTCATATTTGTTAGCCCTAATGAAATCAAACTCTAATTAGAAAGATCATCCATTCAGTAATCTCCATGACCTTTTAGACCTAGAAAGAAGCCACACAAACTCCAAAGTGAAAATATGGCAGGTTTCAATGACACCTAGCAGGTTCCCTAAATCAGAGGGCTGCCTTTGATATTAACCAGATGCAGTGCGTATGGTATGAAGGTATATAAAGGTCTGAAGATGTCATCAGCTTCACACCTGCAGTCTGTTATGCACCCCTAAACTTACAATTATAGCAAGCAGAGCTCTCCAAGAAATAGTCCCCTCCTCCATAGCACATCCAGTGCTACAATTCACCCAAGCACTGAAAATACACTGACAACTGCTCCTTTATGGATGGTTTATAAATTGGTTTGTCACTGTAAATTAAAAAAAAAAAAAACACCCTCCTGAAGAGAGCTGTGAAAAAAAAGTCAACTGCCTAGGGAGGAAAAGGAGACTACTGCCAGTCTGGAAAATTTACAGAAGCAGCTTCAACACAACTCCAGAGAAGTGCACACAGATGAACCCCAGCAGCCTTGTGGAACTTGTTGTGAAACCTGTTTCCAAACCAACTTGTCAGCCTGAGCAGCAGTAGAGTACATCTAAGGTAAAAGCATATGAAATTAAAGAGAGTTTACTGAAAATCTATTTAAATATGTGAGTGAGAAGCAAGCACCTGCACTGACCTCAACATAAGAAAAATAAAAACCCTTTCTTGTGCTCCTAACTTGTTAGGTCTGAGACAGCCTGACCACCTTGGAAGGATCTGAGTAACATTTCTCTTGTCTTGCATTAATTACTCACAGGGCTTTGACTCCATGCAGTAATTATCCATATTACCAGGTACAGAATGCTTTATCTGGATGATTATGTGTTGAAAACATTACCCAAATCCCAACTCACATTCTCTGCTGTTCCCAGATCTGGTTTATGCCAGGTCTCAATTTTTATGAAGAAGTCATCTTTCATGTATTCATTCTGGAAGAATTGAAACCAAAAAGTGTGAGCCTGATTATACCTTCTCTGCTTTAAGTTTAGTTACAAGGTATCTACCTAAGTCACTCCTGAGCCTTGATCAGCCACATTGTAACTTGGATACAGGAGAAAGAACTCCTTTACCCACACAGAAACTGGCACAATGAGTTAAGGGGTGTCCAAATCTCACCCATCAGCTACAGCAGCAAGCACATCACAGCCAGTCCTGTTTGAGAAACCCAAACACTGCACACAAATGGGAATGATTCTCCCATCTACCACCCTCCCTCCCCTCTTTGCCTCAAATACCTTCCAAATTATTAATAGTGCAGCTAAGATAAAGCATCTATAATGCATTTGCTTGTAATATTTAATAAATGAGACTATTCTGAGGCAGGATGATAGCTAATCAACATCAGATGATAAGGTATTGCACAGCTATGACCATGAAGGTCCAGCTACCACTAAATTGTGCACCTCAAGCCCAGCACAGAACACTTCTAACTCAGAAGCAAGCACACAGCAGCATGCACGTGTCTCATGATGAGCCAAGTGAACAGTTCACAAACCCATTTATCATCCACCTAGTGACAATCTAAACCAAGTTTGCAAGTGAGCAGGTAAAGCAATTTTAACTCAAAACTTCTCCATTTCCTAAAGCAGGCTGCCAAAATATATACACAGGGAAATGAAGCCTTAATCACCTCTCTCCCATCTCTCTTAGATAAAAAACACAGCTGTGATGATGCATTCAGATTCTTGATTAACTCATTTTAACTGAAGCAGGGTTTCACTTTACAGAAATGGGATTCCAGACAGTTAAGGACTGGTTTTGTTTTGTTGCTCTTCTTGCATTTGAGAGCATAGAAGCCCCTAATTTGGCGCTCTGGGGTGGTTTTTTTCTTTCCTTTTTTAGCATTATATCTCACCAGGACAGACATTATGCAGCTGTAATGGTAAGTAAAGACATAAAGATGTAAAAAATGAAAGCATTTCTCTGACAAATTACAGTTCTTTCTAATTATAACCATGTGCAGACAAATAAAGTAACAAGGAGCTCTCTGCCAGGAGCCCTGGCAAGGCACATCTAAAAGGTTGGAGCTAGCTTGCTAAAGTCAGAGTCAGTTGTAGCATCAACAACAGATAAAATATAGCTCAAAAAAACCCACAGAGTAATTCAGATACTCACTGTCACAACTGGTTGTTGGAGACACAGGCAACGAAGATGGAAAGGAAACACAAAAATCTTATTAGATACAGTCATATCTGGAAAGTCTGACACACAGTGACTGCCTTCAATGGAAGAACATCCAAAATCAGCCTGACTGCATTTGTGTGCATCAGGTCAGCAGAGCTCAGCAGGCTTTGACTTGCTGGCCTCAACCCTACAAGTTGGTGTAGGATACTTCAAATTATTCAACAGGAACACAGACCAAATAGAGCCTACTCTTAGAACGTGGGCAACTACAAATGCTCAAATAAAGCAGCCCCTTGATTCTAACAGACTGTGAAGAGTTCAGTTGAACAGGCTCTGTTCTAGACCTTAAGGGATGCTCAGATGCTGGAGGAACCACTGAACTGGTCCATGGAGTCTGCTCTTTAGAAGCAGCTCTGCTTTTCAGAAGGATTCTGACGAACACATAACTTGAAATGTTTTCCACCCAATGGCACCACCCTCTTTTCTCCTAAGCCACCTCTTGACTGAGCACTGAGAGGAAAATACACAAGAGGAGACCTACTTACTTGTTCTACAGTAGGGGTATGCATTCCAAGCCTTCTCGTGGAACACCAAGGAGCCTTCTGGAGCAATCATCCTTACAAACCCAGGAACTTTACTGGGGGAAAACAAACATCCACAGCATTGTTAAAACACCAGCCAGCTGAGATTCCTCATTGACTTCTTCCACAAGGAGAAAGGCATGCTAAAGGTTATGATGCACAAGTTATCCACAGTGAAATGTTCAGGAACTCCCAACAGTGTTACTGATCACAAAGTGCTTAAGAAAACAAATAGGGAAGGTAACAAGAAGATAACCTGGCTGGCCTGTAGCCAGGACAGAGGCTGTGCTGAGGAGAACTGCAGCTCATCACAAGCAGAAGAATCACCATCTCTGCTAAAACTGTACACTTGGGAAAAAAGCAGCAAATACAGGATACAGGAGAAATTGGAGTTTACCCAGGAGAACACTCCAGGGTGGTGCCCTTAAGCCGGTGACTTGAAACATGTACACGTGTGCATAAGGGGCAGAGTTCAATCTATCCAAGTGCTCCATCCTCCAGTTTTCTCCAAAGATGGTGAACAAACTCCTGTCCTTTATTCTTTCAGATTCAAGGAAAAAAAGCCCTCTGATGATTCCTTTTCTGCACTGCAGGAACCTTGGATCCCACACACCTGAGATTTCTTATTTCTAGAATGAAAACAGTTCTTCCAAATCTCCCACAGAGGTCTTTCTGCCCACACTTTATTCTTCCCTTTGGTTTTCAGCTGTATACCAAGAATTCAAATTGTTCCTGCTCAGAGATGCACTGGAAGCCCCATCCCTGGCTGCTTTTAAGGCCAGGTTGGATGTGACTCTGGGCAACCTGATCACTAATGGAGTCTTCATGCCCATGGCAGGAGGCTTGGGGCTAGATGATCCTTGAGGTACCTTCCAACCCTGACAATTCTGTGATCTGCCTGTTCACAGGTCAAATATTTCACATGGTTCTCCATTACTCTATCCCACTTTTTTTAACATTCCCTGTTTCCCCCCACAACGAGAGCTCACAATTCAGCAAATCAAAGTGGTAGAAAGCCATGAGTAACACCTCAGAACAGTGGAAGGCTGCCCTCATTCTTAAACATTTCTCACTCAGCACCAAGCAATCATAACCTGTGTTTGTCTCACCTCTTTAAATGATAGATTTTGTGAGTGTATTGTCCCTTCTCACCATCCTTTTCATATGGTTCATTCTTCAAGACCTGAATTCCTTCTCCACCTCCTGTTTCATTTTTGCTAGCTTCTGCCACAGAATAAAGCTGCCCAACTTGATACTGAAACATTAGGAGAAGTAGTTTCAATATTAAGGTTAGCCAAAACTTATCATGCCTTACAAAAACCCAGCTGTTTTCAGGGAAAATTATCAGGAAAGTACAATACACCACATTAAAAAAAAACATTTAGTACAGTATGACCACCTGCTGGCAAAATTTAGCTGTAGTTCACAAGAGCCAGGTCTACAATCAGCTTCTTTCACAGTTTAATGCAACACTTAGATAAAGCAAAGCAGAGATGTTGTTCTTAACTGTATAGAAGAAACACCATTTTCAGCTCACAGGGTTTGAGATGACTGTATTCAAGCTCTGAGCCTTCCAAACTCATACTTTTAAGCAACTAGATACTGCCCTCATGAGACCCATGAAATGCAAACCCTAGAACAAAGCAAGCCCAAGGTTTTTCCCTCAGAAGAATGCTGTGGGGACTTCCCTTTCAGTGGATCTCAGTGCACTTCAACTGCTGGCTTCAGATCACTCCTACCTTTGCCTCTAGGAACTGAAGGCTTGGAGTCATTTGATGAGCAGAAAAATTCTACTGCAGTGCAGAATTGCACAACTTTCTTTTCCTGCTTGCAAGACTTGGAGGGACTCAGACACAACAGAAGGTGCTTTGCCTGCAGGCATTTGCCTCCTCTGAAATCCACCCATCTGCAGGAGGTTCACTCTGCTTGACCAGTGGCTCACATAGTGACTTACCTGGAGCAGTGGTGGCTGTATACATCTGGATCCAGGCTAGCCAGGTTTAAACAAGACACCAATATCTTCCCACCCATCACCCCAAAACAAAATCAGGTTGGATGAGGACATACCTCTTGCACTGAGCAAGGTAAAACCACTCGGCTGAAAGAAGAAGAGAACAAACTCAATAAAGTGAATAATGAAGCTTCACCTGCAGATAACAAACTGCAACAAAGACATTCAGGAAAGGACAAAATGAATTAATTCAAGTTTTCTTTGTAGAAGTACTCTAGGACAGTAAGGTTGCAGAGATATAACCTAAAACTCAAGTCAAATTCAACAACAGGTATATCATAAAAGGGCAAAAAAAGGGAGTTAGGAGTGAGAGAAGCTGCAGAGCCAGGGTATCTAAAACCTGTCCCCACCTCTGCCATAACGTGCATTTAGACTTTGAAGTGTGAGCTTTTTACACCTGTTACACAGCAAACAGTCCCACCTGCACCATTTAAACAAACCCAAATGCACAGCCCCTCAGAGCTTACAAACAAACTTTGGCAATTACAGCAGTTATGGGTAATTTAAAGAGCAAGCACAGCTCACATTCCGGGCAGGAGGCAGAAGAAAAGTGCACTTCAGAGACAGTTTATCCCTAAGCCAACACACTGGTCAGCTAACAGCAGCACTAGGGGATGCAGGGGTTGGTTTCTCACAGCCACAGCACACTGCACAGAGTATTTTTCAGCTTCACCCTACATAATAAAATGGACAAAGCCAATGCAAATCATGATTGCTGCAAAGAGCTGCACCACAGAACAGCAGCATTGTTCTAGAGCAGTTAAGTGATGTCACCTCCTTCACCGACAACCTCAAGGCTATTAAGATTCAATGCAAGACAATTAGTCTGACAGCGTGAATACAGACTGAGCCTGTTCCTCTTCTAGACAGGAGGGAAGTTACAGGTGTCTGATCCAACTCCAGATACCCCTGCTGTGCCCACAGTCTGGGAACAGTGAGCTGAGGCTATGAACTCATCTTCAACAGCTGGAGTGCTCTGCACAATCTGGACAAGACAGGAACAATCTCACCTAAGGATCAAATTCAGTCCTGTAGTTCTCACACAACTTCTTCTCTTTCCCTTAAGGGAATAAAGATCTTGCTATTTCAGTCCACTATGTGCCTCACTGGAACAGTTTTATTTAAACTGTGAAAGCTTCATAGTGAAGCTGAGAACAACATAATCAGCCTCAAATGTTGGCAAGTGTGAGGCTGGAAGCAGAGCTGGCATCCACGTGCAGAGCAGCCAAATGGCAGCCAAGAGAAAATTCTCATAAGGAGCTTTGTTATATATTTTATTTTATCTGATCATCAAACCATTTTTAAAGCTGGGCAGCAAGGCCAATAGGAACAGAAGACACCTGCCTTGGCATCAGCAGATGCTGACTCAATACTAAGAGGACACAGTTGTGGCTTGCAGACAGCACAGGAGGGTTTGGGGCAACTTAAGCTTTAGCCTTTAACAGGGTAACACATAAAATAGGAGTATAATCAAACACAGCAAAAGTATAAGCATGAGGAAAGGTGAGGAATTAGAGGAAGAACTGTAAGAGATTTTTAAGTTTAGGAGTGATGACAGAAGACAAACAATGCAATAATTCAGAAGTGCTAAGTAGCAAAATCTGATCAGAATTCATAAATAACTGCACAGTCCACCATGATCTTGTGAGAAAGTCAAGAACATAAACAGCTTCTCCCACAAGGACCAGTGAAGATCCAACTAGAAGATCGACTTGGTTTTGGATGCCAGGCTGCCAGATGCAGCACTGGTACCTATCAGTTGTAACTACTCTCTGAAGTTTAAGTAAATCATTTAGTTTTGCTGCTTGGAACCTAACAAACATATTTGCTGCTATCTATGGTTTGAATCAACACCTCACATTTACTGCCACAGCTGTGATTACATAGTACTAGACACTGAAGTAAATTAAAGCCAAAGAAGTGCGAGGAACAAACCAGCTGGAGGTTTGTTGGCTGAAAACCTTGCAGTAAGAGATCTGCCCAACTCCAGGGAACTGCCGGCACTACTGAACAAGTAACTGCAGAGTGATGGAAGACACTACCCCTGGACTATCACCTGGCACAGAGCAGCATAGGGCCCCGATTCAAAAGCACTCCAGATGCTGCGCTGCCTGCAACTCCTGCCGGCTCTGTGGGGGCACAGCGACATCGCCGTCTAGGGAGAACGTCAGCCCCAAGGGAATGAGTTTGAAGAACTCATGGAGCGGGACAAGATTCACTTTTTCGGGGCTGGGACTGCGAGTCAGGACCATCTCGACTGCGAGAGCATACCCGGGGTGCGCGAAGTCCAGGGTATCATCGCCTTGTGCCAAGCTGTTTAAGGCTGAAGAATGGGCCGCGGGAGCGCTGCCCCGGTGTACGGAAACGGCAGAGCGGCATAAAGGAGACCCCCAGCCCAGCCCGGCAGCGCTTCCGGCCCCCCCGAACCCCGCGACGCGGAGACAGCAGCACCGCCCCGAGTCAGCCCCGATGGGTGCGGTGTCGCGGGGGGCACTTGCCAGCCCCGCGATCTTTTCAGGCCCCACTGCGAGAAGGAAGAGGCGGCGCGGGTCGGCCGAGGCGGGTCTGAGACAGAGCTGGCAGCAGAACGAGAGGCCCAGCCGCGTGAGGGCGGAGCGCGTCCTGCCCACATAGCGTCACCGGTGCAGCCGGGCCGGGAGGCACCCGTTCGGTTTGGTGTGAGGCGGCGCTGCGCGCTACCGAACCCCACATTCCCCCCACTGCCGGCCCCTACTCACAATTCCTTGATCAGCACCATCGTCCCCGCCAGGCCCGCACTACGCACGCGCGCACGCCCATGCTGCACTGCGCGCTTCCGGGGCAGTCTCCGCCCCCGAGGGCCGCCGCGCCCAATCCCCCTGCACCGTGCGTCCGCTCCTCGCCTGAGCCCACCTTGGCAGGTGGTGCGCGTGCGCCGGTTGCCACCAATCCGAGGACGCCCCACTCACAGACAGCCAATCAGAGCGCGCTACCAGCACGGCTCCGTTCTGTTGCCGCCCTCGCCTCTCGATGTGCCGGCACGGTGGTGTCACCGCGTGGTGGCGTCACAACTAGGCGCCCCTCACGACGGGATGGAGCTGCCTTCCGCGCAGCCCCACCCCTCTCGGTATCTGGAGCCGGGTCCTCGCTGGCTGCATGCTGTAGCGGCTCAGCGACCGGCGCGTACGCCTCCTCGTAAATCCTCTGCGGGCCCAGGCAAACGAAGCCCATAATTAAACTCCCAGTTTGGTCCTGCTTAAGGAACTCGGCGCTTCACAGCGGCGAGAAGGAGCGATTGGGAATGCCCCACGGCGCTAAAACCCTCCCGTGCCTTAAATGCTGCGTGGCCGCGTTAGGCGCAGCTGCTGTTCGTGCGAGCAGCCGCCGGTCGAGGGAGGCTCTGGGAATATCCGCTCCCAGCACACGAGAAAGGGGAGCTTCAGTGCTTGTGAATTGAAGTTTCGCCCCAGTGGAAATAGCGGAGAGCAGGGGACCACTTTTCTACCCCTCCCCGTCTATCCTTCCCTCAAACCAGACGTCCCCATCACACACGGTTCCACGTGCATCTCCTCCCTCCTTAACCCGGTGACACTGCTGTCACACAACTCCCTGCTGTTCAGTCTTTGGGTGGCTGGTTGGATGGTTTTGGGGTTTTTTTCGGGGGGAGGGAGGGACCTAAACTTTCCTTATGCAACATGTTTAGGGCAAAATGCTTCTCTCAGCCTACTGCTCGGTCCCCTCCAGACTCCCCCTGTTTTGCCACCCACATGGACGCGCCACAAATCATTGAAAGGGCCGTGAGTGCCACCAAGAGAAGGGCTGGCGCCGCCTGGCTGCAGTGCAATGCCCGGAGATCGCCGTGCCCGTGCTGCCCCCTGGCGAGGGGACTCTCACGTCCTTTAGCACACACAACGAGGACCGCAGAAATCAATCAACAAACGGACAAACGCAACGCAGAAAAAGACTCGGCTGTCACTGCCCCCTCTGACCCCAGGAACCTGCTGGTGACATTAGACCATCAGCCTTCATTAGAACAAAAAAAAGTTAAGTAATCCTGCAAGTCGTAGACCTTGGAAGCATTGAAAGGAAGTTGATACCAGCCCCAAAAGCAAACTATGCAGTGAGGCTCCTTGAGGCTGGAGAGACCCCAGAGCACTAGACCATATGGAGACAAATTGCCTTTGCACCATAACAAGGCCAAGCCCCTCTTCACTGGGTAGCTGGCACTACCCCTCAGTGACGGCTTGTGGTAAGAGATGGGTTCTCCTGAGGTATTTACTGTGGATAACGCTGCCCAACTGCTGACAAAAGGAAGGTGCCATTCTAAATGGGCATTTGTCAGCTCCCAGCCCTTAGGAAGCTTAACTGCACTATTCTAATTCATGGGTAACTCTGCATTTTAATTCTTCTGTGGGATAATTGCTGATGTCCCAGAGTGGCTAAATCAGACTTTTGCACCTTACTGAGCTGTAGTCTCCTGCTTGAGCACCAGTCTTGGCACTCCCTCATTCCTGAATTGCATCCTTTTCCTCAGAAGCCCACTTCCATGGCCACCCTTTCCCAGAAGCCATCTTCCCCAGGTTCTCTTTACCCACAGACCAGTCACACCCATGCCACTAAAGGAGAGCAGGAATTCACAGACAGGGAAATTCAGCATTGCCAAACGACCCTCCCACAGATAAATAGCTTTAAAGAAAGTCTTCAATAGGCTCTGCCCATGAAAATATATTTTCATTCAGATCTCTTGCCATGTGAAAGATGGATGCTATGGAAACTGCTGCTCAGACTCATGCCTGCACTGGCTTAGTCCATGAGGCAAAGAAAGACCGAGGGTCTGTGCCAGGGCACAGTGGTGGGGCTTTAAGTGTCTGTTTCCCAAAGTTCTCAAGCATTCAGTATTTTCCTTTATTTGGTTTTTCAAAATCCTGGCTGAGCGCAGGCCCCTGCTGCTGCTCCTTCCCCATATGGACAACATTTGTCTTTTGTTTACCCAGCCAGCTGCAGTGTGTGCTCTCCCCAAGCCCCAATTCTCTTTGTTTATATCTAGATTATACCACACACGACTGTACCATTGGAGTAGCTGCATCCTACTGACTCCAGACCCTGTACACAGACAAACCACTTCAGACCAGCCTATGCAGTCTCACCACAGTCTCTGCTTCTCCTCTGGCCCGTGCTTACCCTGTGTAGTAAACTCACATTGCCAGTGTAGTTGCACACTAGTAGCTCCTGGCTTTTGTCTGAAGGTGGCATGCTGAGACACCCTGCTGTCTGAACACAGGGTGAATATATGCAAGATGGTAGCATGAAAATAGGGACTCGATAGAGAAGTCTGCAAAGCGACCTGCTGGAGCCACAATGGCCATGGTCTGTCACACCACACAGCTGAGTTCCTGGGCAGGTCCTTGCTGTCCTTGACTTCCTGTCTGTGCAGAGTTGTTAACCATCCCTAGATGGCTTTGTAGGGACATCAGGAAGTTCCTTTGACCCTCCTCTGGTCCCCAGCACGGTGTCACAGTGCAAGCACTGCTCAGGCCGGTGGGGTGAAGGGCAGCAGCTGCAGCACTGTGCTGCCAGGGCAGGAGAAGTCCCTGTTTCTCTGAGACAGAGCTGCTCCCTCCCTTTTTTCTCCCAGGCCCCTACTCCTCCTGCTGTGGTGGGAGAGGGACATGTAACTGTGGCCAACATCTTCCTGTAACGACTGAACACAGCTTTTCCATACAAAATGCTCCTTCCTTGGTGCTGTCAGCTCACAGCTGAGCACCTGAGGCTGGGACTCAGGAACACCAGAGCTGAGCTCAGCACACCCCGGCTCCAGCATTCCCAAGTAACTGGAGTTCTCTCACCAGCTCCTGCATGGGGTGGGTGCCCACACATCAACCCCAGGAGCTGGGCCTTTTCCCCTTGCACCCTGGAGTGTCTTTTAGGTATACCTGCACATTCTGGCCACACACAGAAGCAGCAATGCCTGCGCTCCTCCACCAGCTCCGTCAGCCATCAAGCACTGGAAGTCCAAGGTCTATCCAAGAGATGTTTGTGATGCATACTTCTGAGAGATTGCTGCCAGCCACTGGAAAACACATGTCCCTCTCCAAGGGCTACTCAGAGGAGGACATGGGACAGGCTTGCCAAGGAGAATGCAAATCCCTTTATGTGATTCTGGTTTGCACAAGTGGCAACTGCTACAGTTCCCTGGGGAACAGCTTTCTCAGAGTCCACTAAAAAAACAACCACAGCCATCTATGAATAAAACCACATGCAAATGATGTCATCATGTAACAGATGAAGGCTGGTGCTTTGTGACAGGGATAAAAAATAAGTTCTCTTCAGAGAGGACAAAAAAATTAACAAGAATGTGAGGCCACCTGGGGAAGTAATGGGACAGGACTAAAGCTGTGGTGTTTGTAAGGAAGCCCACAACCACTGCCAGGGCAAGCAAAGCTGGGAGCTGAGCTCAGCAGGGCTGCAGGACAGGGTAGGTGGCACTGGGAGGGAGCGTGAGCAGTGTTGAATGTGCTGTCCATACCCACACATTGCTCCAGCCTGTACCTGCTGTGTGTCTATGTGGAAGCATTGGACACAGAAACATTCAAGGTCAAGCAGTACTCCTTGCTCCTGCAGCACTGAACTGACCTCTTCCCACATGAGCTGCTCCAAAAGGATGTCTCTGAATGGAACAGGCCTTTCTTACATCTCTGCAATCCAGTGGCAATATCTTGGTGACAATGACAGAAGCCAAAGCATCTGCACCAGCTGCCTATTGACTTGCACTGGATGTATCACTGGGTTGCAGGGCATCATCAGGGCATGACTAAGTTCAGGCAGACACCTACGAAACCACTGCTGGGGGCTGCCCCACCCACACCTTCAGCTACAGAGAATCTGCTACTTCAGACACATGCCAGGAAAGGTCCCTTGCAGAAGAGTTTGTGCCAGGGAGACTGCAGTGATATATGTGGTTCAGATCACCTCATGCTCAGCAGACCAAAGATCTGGAGGCTAGAGACTGAGGGCCAGCAAGAGCCTGCTGTGCCACGACTGAGGATTTGGTCTGTGTGCTGCATTTACTCAACTGGGAGGCTGGTGTCAGTGAAAACTTAAAGACCATAAAAAAGCCAAGGGCACCTTTCACATGGAGGCAGAAAGAAGATTTAAGTCAGGGAGTCCCAGCTGGCATCAGCATGGAGAAAATATATCATACCTTCAGCTCTTGGTTCTGTCATGGTGCAGGGATGGGACTGGGCGATCCTCGAAGCACCCTCCAGCCCTATGTGTCCTTTTGCTGATGACAAGACAGACAGTGAGCGGATACTGACACTCCCACCACCTCCTAGGAAAGGGAAAAGCAATTTCCACTCATCATTTTCAACAGCAACACTACATTCTGCCCCCAGAAGAGGAGGAAGGTCTCAGTGACTCCTCACTTCTCCAGGGGAAGCCAAGGACATGCCTCCCCACACGGTACAGACTAATGTGTGACTTCGAGAGCAGGCCAGAGGAACAGACCAGTGACACCCAGTGACCAGCTGGGTGTCAGGACAAGAGTAGAGTGCCAACAAATTCCTTCCCAACATCACCCTAGACCAAGAGACTAAAGTACTGAGAGAACTCATGCTTTAATAGACACTGAAATCACAAAGAAAGAAGGCCAAATGCCTTAGCAATTTCAATAAAAATATGAAAATCTTTTTACATGGTAAATTTCATAATATAAAAAGTTTAATGCTGTCTGGAAACAGAGTTTTAATTTACAAAGAAAGTCCATATAGGCCATACATGGCTAACACTGCATACAGGGAGAGAGCAAGTGCTAAAGGGCTGCTGCTTGCAAGAGTCTTTGCTGACAGTCCTCTCTGAGTTACCATCTTCAACGCTCTTTCGAAGGAGTTCTCCAAGCCAGGGGCCAAGTTTTCCCACACACATCTGCAGCCTTTCTGGACAGCATGGCAATGAACCTGGAACTGCTCAAACCCATGATTACCACCTAGCCTGAAACTACCAGTGTTTCCTAACAGATCCACAGGTACTTCTCTGTGCACCTGGATCTATTTTGCAACTTGAAAGAGGTGTTCACAGAATGAGTTTGACCTAATGAAAGGAAATATGGTTCAGAATACTGGTGGGTGTAGCACCCCCTCAACGCTTTTTTTCCTTGTTTAAGTAAGGTATGATTAAAAGGAAGGCAAATCAGGCCAGGGTACAGGCTAACCAACAAAACCAAATTGAAGTGGATGTTGATCAGAGATGGTTTACTGTTCCCATTTAGCTGGAGCTAAAGACAGTCAATAAAATAATCTGTAACCTCACACGGTGAAATGTAACTGGGCAAAACCAAACTGAAATGCATCCTACGGCCTCGGGGAACGGTTGCACGTGGCAGGTTTAATGCGAAAGTGGAAAATACCTAATTCTTATTGCTCACTGTATTAAGCAGTGTTGTCATCACTTGTACCATGCACAAATACAACAACGACAAATGCATTTCAACTCCACAGAAGGGATTCTAATACCACACGGAGAACATCTCATTTTCATTTCCTGAATTTCTCCACATAATGGGCAAGCCTGATAAAACTCTCTCTCTTTTTTTTTTTTTTTTTTCCTCACATAGGGCTTGTTTCTCATTCAGGGGGTGGAGGAGTGAGGCACACGGTGTGTGAAGTGTCTCCCAGCCATGAGCAAGCATGCATCTTCATGGCTCTCATCAAGCCAATGGAAGTGCCCTGTGGCAAGTCAACGGAAACACATTTCCCAAAGGACTTGTTCTAGTGACACTCACCTTCCATATTTATACAACACCAATTCCCAAATACTGAACTTCCTCTACATCTGAACCCTTCCCTGTTTCTAATGCTTCCCCCCTCCTTAAAAAAAAAAAAAACAAC
>WBNM01043291.1:14738-101884 GCA_013399055.1 Ramphastos sulfuratus
AGAACCACCCCACCCCAACCCCCTCCCCACCCCCAATTTAGGTCTTTCTGAAAACTTCAAGCCAGCACAAAACCTACTGGCAGCATGAAAATGGGTTGTACCAAAATGGCAAGATAGAACTTCTATAGATTAAAAGATCCTTTAGTCATGGTAGTAAAACTACAAGTAAAGAGGCTTATTTCTTGCATGTTATGCAGCACTACAGGGAGTATTTGCTGTTGCTATAAACAAAAAGCTGCCCACTTCCATCCTGGATGTTCCTGGGATGTCGTTTTTCAAACAGTTATGCTGGTTAGAAACAGTCACATGAAGTCTCTCAGCGGTCTTGTGACCACAGAAAGTTGCATGCTCAGCAGTGCCTTGGTCTCCATGATGGGCAGACCCTGCACTGGCTCATTTTGGCCCACTGTTCTAATTTCTCCTGCCAAGTGAGGAGAACATGATATCTAGCACCAAACCATCACAGAAAGGTGGAACGTACAGACAAATAACTCGCATCGTATGACTTGAACAGATTTACTCAAACTGCTCTGCTACATTGCATAACACGAGTAGAGGAACTACTCCTTTTGTCTTCCTGCTCTGAAACTCTTGTGATCACCCATCCCTTGTCAGCTGACAGTAGCAACACAGCCTGATGTTCTTTGCCTTTAGTGCTCGTGTTGGTTTCTTGCAACGGCAAAACTCGAAACATTCTCTCCTACCCAGTGGATTCTAGAATGTAGTCAAAGCAAGTGTTTGATACACACACTGTGAGTAAGCTGAGCCTAAGCAATTTTATATTCTGGTATCAGAACTGAATCCCCTGTCCTGCTATCAATGCGTTTCCTCCAAGATCCCTAAGAAAATCACAATCAGATCTGTACTTTCAAGAAGAGCATCCAGACATAGTAAGTGCAGCGATGCCCCTAAGACCTTCACAGAGCTGGCTGCACTCACCATCCAGGTAGTCAATTGCAAGACTGGAAGCTGACTTAAGATCCTGCTAAATCTCAGGGCCTAATTAATTAAGCCTCACAACACCTCTGCGAGGTAGGTAGGTAAGTATTACTATCCCCATTTCGATAGAAAGGGAAGACGAGGCACGGGGAGGTGAAGTGAGTCGCCTTCAGTCACTCAGCGCGTTTGGGGAGTGCAGAACAGGAACCAAAAGCCTCTGTGATCCAGTGCTCCGACTTCACAGCACTCGGCCTGGGGAACCCTTGGCTCGGAGCTGCCCATGCAGCGTGGCCGAGCCGGTGCTGCCAGCACCCGCAGTGTTCAGTGCATGTCAATGACCATTTGCTGCTGATGGCATCACCGCATTCACCAGCCGCTTAGGAGCGATGCCCAACGTGATCCCTAACACCTAAACACCATCCAGCCTCGGAAAGCCAACTGACACATCACCCCCGGGTGCTCCTGCTTCTCTCTGCTCCAGGGCTGGAGGGCCACAGGCTCTGCACACAGCCACCCCATGGATGAGCTCTGGCCTCTGCTCCAGCTGGCAGGCTCGCTCCAGGAGAAACCTGCTTCCACAGCAGGGGACAGGCTTGCAGTCCTGACCGTGCTGAGCTACGGGGGGATGATTCCACAGGATCAGGGAAGGATTTGTTTGGTCAGGTGATTTCCAAATCACACACCCTGATCTCACATTCCTGACAACTGTGGACCTGTAAGATAACGTTCTGAGCTTCAGTGCCTGTAACCCTTTCCCATGCACACTTAACAGAAGACACTGTGCTACCCAAACACTTGCCAAAATACAAATTTCACCTTCCTAATGCTGTGTGCCAGAAAGATCAGAGCATTCAGTGAACCCAGAACTCGTCCCTCTGTCACACGCTCACTACCTCACTGAGGCTCACCTTCCTTGTTGTGGCCCAAACACTTCCATTGAGCAGACCAGCCAGTAAAGTATCACCTGAAAGGTTTCCCTCCAGAAAAGAGCTACCCAAGACATAGGTTTTAGAATGGGGCACCTCTGTCCTTTTGTCTTTGTTTCACCATCCTCTAAATGATGCAGGAGAACTGCCAGTATCATGCTGCTATGGAGCTCCATCGCCAGCCATTTCTTGTGTTCAGCTAACTCAGCAGAGGTATCTAGAGATGTGTTGGCCTCTCTGCCAGCCTTTGAAAGCAATCGAATGGCTTCTACTTCTCTAGGCAGAGCCTGCGCATACTTGGTGCTATACATGGAAGCTCTGCCTCCTCTCCCTTCCCTCTCCAATCCCTGATATGTATTGTCTCTGTATAAAAAGCCAGTTGTAAAACCTCTGGTTAGGTTAAGAAATACAAGCAGGTGGCTTAAAAGCTAATGTTTTATCAACAGACAACCTGATTCCTTGGACCTGTTGCTGCAAATGCTGAACACTACGTAGAACCTGTTATCAAGTAAGTCTGGCCAAGGTCCTGATATGGGAAACCCAAACCCATCTGTGTAAGGCCCATGTTTCTCTGCAGTGACAGGCAGGGCCACTCTGTCACCTTCCTGCGCATTGCCAGCTGTGGGTTTGGCCACGGCTTCTTAGAGAATGGTTCTGTATTGATAAAGGCAGGTGGGCAGAAGCAAATACTTTCACAAGGCTGTAACTCATCAGCTGGTACTCAAACCATTTCAGCATTTGGAGGAAGGGAAAAATCTTCCTGGTGACAAAAATTTATAGCCGTTCCCAGACGGCAGCCTCAAGGGTCGTGTGGTCCCCGGAGTGCTACTGGAAGGTGGCGAATGAGTTGACGTCACCACATTGGTGGTGTCAGGGCGCCTGTGCCCATTTGGAGGGTTCTTCTGAGGAGAAGCAAGGTGCTGCTCAATAGACAGGTCCTTCAGTTCCAGCTTATCTGCACTTTCTTCTTTGTTGTGCCGTGGAGATAAATTGAGCAAGCTGAGGACATCCTTTTTCGAAGTCATTGTTCCAGGAGCTCCTCGGAGAATCTTTATCGGGCCAGGGGAGTGATGGGGACTGCTTTGCCAGAACATCTTTAAGTTGTGAATTGCTTGCACTTTTTCATCGATGGCAGCCATTTTTAATTTGTCTATGTCTGGGGCATCAGCTGGACTTGAGCGAGCAGAACCAGCTGAGGAGTAAGAAAGAGCAGGAGATGGAGTGCTGCCGGCAGGAGACTGATGCCCTGAGCTTGGAGAGTTATTTCTGGGTGATTTAGAAATATGAGCACTGTAGGGAGAGCTGGGGTACTTGAGCTTAAAGTGAGGCTGCTCAGTTAAAGACCCATGTGAATCACAACTCGGAGATGGCCTCCCACTGTACTGGCCTGTGCCTTCTTTGTTGGACATCTCTGACGTCGTAGGGCTGTTATAGCCAGAGCTCACCTTCTGAAGGGACGAGCTCCTTGTTGGAGGCTTTGGTTTAATTGCAAGAGGTGAAGACTGATTCTTCTGACTGGAGCTGACCGGGCGACTGAATGCACTGGTCTCTGAAGATCTAAATGCAGACACGCCCGTGGGGGTGGAGGCTCCATCATCTGAGTTGTTGCTCTTGCTTATTTGGCTGTTGCTTCTCTGAAGACGTTCGACGGCAAGGAGGTGACTCTGAGTTTCCTCCAGAATCTTTTGGGCCAGTTCTTGTGGATCGAGCTTTGGGTTACTCTCCTCCTGAGATTTGACAGTGCTGTCAGTCTCAGTGCTAGACTGGTCAGATTCCCCAGTATCAGAACTTGCAAGTTTCCCAACTTTCTGGAAAGGTGAATTTGGACTGGGAATAAGAGTCATTTTAACAGGAGAATTTGGGGTACTTACACTCCTTTTGGGGTTGACAGACTCTTTAGTGCCTCCGGTCTGAGCAGTTCTGGGCTGTTTGTGATCAGGAGAAAATCTTGGCTTTATGTTTTCCTGGTAACTGGCCAGAGGCTCGTTGCTGATTATAGAAAACCCTTCATACTCTTCCTCATCTTTGCTGGCTGCAGTGCTGGTTTGTGGTGACAACTGGCTCTGTACTGCAGACCTATGTGGATAGATGTTCTTGGGCCTCTCGTAGTCCTGGCGTCCTCTGTGTGCTACACCATCTGGCATGTTCTCTGGCTTGGAAACAAAACTCATGGAGGAAGCAATGGAGCTCAGGCTATACACAGAAATGGCATCTGATGCAATGCTGTCTGGACAAGGAGGAGAGAACGGAGGGTTCTGGTACTGGGGTGCAGGGTTGGAAATAGACTGAGCAGAAGCCAGTGACTCTAGGGATGAAGAACTGTCCAGGCTAAGGCGCTTAGGCAGCTCTGTAGAATCTAAAAAAGAAAAAAACAACATGTACAAATGTGCCCCTAGATACACAGTAACATCAAACAAAACCTGGTCATCTGCTCTCAGAATTAAGAGGAAATGATACAAAACTTGCACTCAGGCTCTATGCCGCTTCACCCAGCTACTACTTGAGAAAAAAATCCTATGCAGAGCCCAGGAAATGGACAGGCAGGAATCTCATCCTAGGTGAAACCTCTCAATTCATTATCATTTTATATCTCAAACCCAAGAGTGAGTGATGTATCCTCTAGCTGCTGGAGGGGACTCCATTCCCAGCTCTGGCCTTTCCCATACCAGAAACACCCATTTGCTGCACCTGTTGTACAATGTCTGGTCTGTATGAGACCTCTGCAAAAAGTACAGATGGGATATTTCAATATCAAATCATCAATAATACAGGAGCAAAAACTGCTGTAAGTAGCTTTACCAAAAAGTGCCAGCAAGGATTGTAGAGCAAAGTGCATGGTCCTCCTATTAGCTTGTTTTCCAGTTTTCAGAATCACCTCTTCTTGGCCAACTTCACAAAGGTCAAAACCTGTAGTGGAACATGGAGCAGAAAATCACACCTTATAGCAAGATCCCAGTGTCTTAAACAAGTGTGATCTCCTTTGCACCACAAACAGAACACAGAGAGAGAAGATCCTGCAGTGTCCCAGGATGATGACTCCTCACCTACAATTCAGTTTGTTGGTTGGGTTTTATTTCTATTTAGCTGGCCTTCTCCAAAAGGTTTTGGGGAGCTCTGTGGTGCTGGAGTGTGAACACATATACATGAACAAATCACTCCTGTCTAAACTGACAGACAAAATGCACTGGTCTGTTTTTTTAGTAGCAAATCATTTGGAATTGTCAGGGAATGATACACTAACCACACCTCACAGGACAATGTCCCATGTGCCTACCATTCATCATTAATCCAAGGGTTTCTTACAGCAACGGGTCTGAAGAAGAGCACAGACTGTGGGATTCAGCAGATCAGGACTGGGCTGGAGGAGGCATGAGTGTAGAAACAATGCCTAGCTTATGCAAGCACCTCAGTCTCCTTGGATGTTCCTTTTTGCAGTGCTACCTCTTCCCCACAATGCCTTTTAGCCAGCTCTAAGCAAGGGTCAAGACACAATAAAATGTAGTTGGATATCTAGTTTTCATCTGTTTCTTCTAGCAGATGTACATCCTGGTACAATCACCCTGCTATGTCCTACCCTTGCCAGTGCACAGATTTCCCTGCCACTTCAGGTAGAAGGCCAGAAGCAAACTCAATGTAATATGAACAAGAGTGGAACAGAACTCTGAAATATAAACTAGACTTATAACAACCTGACAGTACCAACCTGCTGTCAACCCTGAAATCTGTGCTCAGCTGACCTGGGAGATGTTTTGGTGCATGAGAGAAAAATGCACCTTACCTCTGGCCAGCCAACAAGCAAAGGAGCTCTGCACATGGGAACTGGCAGAGAGGTCCTGAGATGTCAGGGGTCACATCCAGAGATGCAGAGACCAAGCAGCACTCAGATAAACACATCTAAAGGCTGTGAGGCTGATCACTACTTCAAGCCACCAGAGGAGACAATGGAAAGAAGTGTTTTCCTACCTAGAGCTGCCAGAAATTCGTGACAACCAGGCAGCCTCCAGAGCTGGACACTGATGGAAACCTGGATTGGTGCAGAAGAGAAATCTTGCTCCTTTTCACCTGCCTGAAGTTGAACCAGGACTTGATGGAGCTGGAGAAAGCAACATAAACATCAGTCATTCCTTACAGAATACATCACTTCTTCCTCTGACAGCCATAGCCATGAAAATGCACTGCAAACATCCCTCTCCCTGCACACTCACAGGAGCTGCTGCTCCTGAACAGGACAGTCAGATGGAAAGGTCTGGGCAGAGGGGCAGGCCAGGGACAGCAACAACAGACAAACTTGAACAGCAGCAAAGGCAGGGACAGAACAGGGGTGAGGGCTGAGGAGTGGCCAGTGAAAACTGAGCAAGAAGGAAGCACAGCAGGAAGGTCTGTGAAGCGAAAGAAAAGGAAAGAGCTACTTTGGGGCTGCTCACAGAAATACACTAGAGCCCATTCTGTGACTGAGCCATACTCCTTGTGCAAATCCCAAGAAACTCATTCTCAGCACTTTACTGGACAAGTCATATGAAACCATGGAAGACTTTCCCAATACCTCCATGGCTTCCAGGAAAGAAGTTTCTCAACTGTGCCCGAGGGACAGGAGTAGCAAAGTAGAGGAAAAAACAAAAAACAAAACAAAACAAAACAAACAAACAAACAAAAAAAGTGGTCATGAAGATCTGACACAAATTAGGGTGTCAGGATCCCCTGTGACTCAAAAACAGAGCTGGGGCAGGAAGGATAGAAAGTCATTAACCAGGGACCAGCTAAGGTCAGGACCACCCTGCTCTTACAGCCCCCAAAAGCTGAGGCAGTCTGTTTGCCACACTAGCACTAGGGAGCAAATTCGAGGCCTGGAAGTGGGTTGCAGACACTTTGCAGCAGCAGTGACTGAAGCAGTGTCACTCCCCAGTCCATGTCATAGTACTCACCATTCCCACCATATTTTTAACAGCCTTCGGGCAGCAGGTAACAAGGAAGGAAAAGAGAGGAGAAAATAAGAACGAACACAGGTTACTCTGTGCTACACAATGGCTGTGAGGGAGAGCCCTGCAGCAACACAGCCCCATGCAAACCAGCATCCTGACTGCCAGATGCTCTGTCCAGGAGAGAAGGGAGTGGAGGGAAGGGCTTGAGCTGCAAACCAGGAGTCCCACAGTGTGGGAACAGGCAGCTGGAATCTGGGAGTGCCCAGCTCATGACAATCAACTCAGACACTCAGTAGGGAGACACTCAGGCCAACCCACACTCTGGCAGAAGGCTGAGCACAAAACAAACCCTTCTCTTGTTTTCCCTGGGGTACTTTCTTGGCACTTAACACAGTCAGCAGTACCTAACTTTGCCTCACACATGCCACAGTTCTAAAAGTTCTCTCTTTTGTGATACTTTCTGGTTTGCACCAAAAATAAGTAGGCTTGTGCCTTATCAAAAGATCAGGCTCCCTGCCTTGCTGCTTCACTAACACCAAGAGCACCTGCTCCCTTGTGATGCCCATCGCCCAGATGGGAAAGACAGTCAGCAACAGCCACTGACTGAACTGTCAGTCCTTACACTCCAGTTTCAGTCTTATCTCCTCTGGGACAAGCAGAGCCTGAGCTCTCACCAACTGAAATGCTGAGTGAAGGAGGGGAGAAAAGCAAATCACTGCAGAGGAAGGCAGGACTAAGCTGAAAAAAACCTAACTTGTCAAAACTAGACAGACTCTTGTGCAAAAGGGAACTGGGCTTGGAGTTTGCAAAAGCAGCAGAGTGCCCCTGCCAATATTTATTGCATGGGGCTGCTGAGGAAACAGTGAGTGCCTCTCTTGTTAGAGGTGTGCAGCCATATGAGTGCTTTCCTCGGGTGATTTAAGTGTCCAAGGCAAGAAGACAATCGTGAAGTAACACTGCCCTGTAACACATCCTGACCTATCCGAAACTTGTCCTCTCCTCATCGCATCCCTTCGACTCCAGGCCTCCCTCTGGTGGCGATGAGGGGAAAAAATCCTGCCGTTCGGCCACAGAAATGCCAGCCACTGACGAAACAGCCGCGGCAAGAAAGCAAAATGCCATCAAGGAGAAGCCAGTGGAAGTGTTTCAGGCACCGCTGTAGATGCTAACAAGAAACGCCTTCCTTGAAGCAGGCTCAGTCGGATGGGCTGACAAAGCAGGCTGCTTTGTGGGGCACAGCAAAGCTGGGGTTCTCAGTTGCATTTTGTGCAGAGACTCAACATGACAGCATGAAGGAGAGAGCCCTCTGAGGCTCCACAGGGACAGTCCCAGCCACCCACTGCGGTACTTCCCTAGAACACTTCTGCACGGGGAAAAGGGAGAAGAAAGTGAGCTCCAGACCCATTCACGAGGTGCAGTGTGCTCAGTTACTGCAGCAGGCAAATGACCAAGAGAAGCCTCATTAGAGGAGCAATCAGGACAGCAAGAAACACATAATGGAAAGCTGGAAAGCCATTATGGTGGCACAGAGAAAGGTCAGGTTAGGCCAAGCATGCTAGGGGAGAGGAAGGAATGTGAAGGAGGTTGGGGCAGCAGGGAGGAGCTCCACAGGCAGAGGTGGCACTGCCTTTCTCCTAAAGACCATCAAATCTTTCAGCAGAGCTATCCACGTGCACTTCAGGAGAGGCAGAAGCTCAGAAAGGTTTCTGACAAACCTTGCATCATCCAAAGTCAAGTATACCTTGAGGACTTTGGTAATTACAGCAGATAAAGATCAGCCAGCATAGGCCCTAGACATGATGGCCATTTAACAGTCTGCCCCTCACTTCCCATATTTTGCTTCCCTCTCAATGCAGCAGGTATCATGTTCACCTCTGTCACTGAAGGAGGAGACCCAAGGCCACACAGCCCAGCAACATACCTGTATTTTTCCCTTCTGGCCACACTTCCTTTTACACAGGCAAGTTTAGAGTTTCAGCCCTGAAGTCTCCTAAGCAAGCTCTGGGTTGATAATTCAAGGCATAAATTACTCTGTGCATTTCTGAATTTACTGACCTGGGAAGAACCATTTGGGAACTGGTACTTCAGTAGAACTTCCCAACTCACCCTGTTGATAAGCTGTTCTCCTGTTTCTGAAGCTGTGATAAGTTTACAAAGTGCCTGAAGTGCAGGGTTGGGCAAACCTGAAAAACATCAGCAAAAGCAGGGATTGTTCAGTGTCTGTCTCTTGACTGCTAGAAGTGCAAGGATCTGGACAGGTCACAAACTCTGCTAATTCCTGAAACCTTTCCCTCACATCACAGAACAGCAGCAATTTCCAGAAAGATTTCCCACTTTGCATTTGATTTACACATTTTGACTGAGAGCTGGGAGAAGGGAATCATTACCTCATGCTAATGCTGGTCCCAGTAGTAAATGATTCCCATCTATGAGTAAAAGTTCAGTAAAGATTTACTTCTGGAACTTCTACCCTGTTAAACGCTTTGATTTCATTGATGTAGTGTCCTGGTAGGGCATAAATCCTGCCAGGCTGGTTTGACCTTTGTTCTCTTCTCCCCATTGGATTTTGAGAGTTGAGTAGAATGGGCCAACCATGAAGCAGCAAAGCCTTGAGGGCTGGGAGCTTAGCTCCATGTGTCAGGTGTCTGGTGCTGCCCCTCAACGTGCCTGAGTGGTCACAAAAGGCATGCAGCTTTGAATTCATTGGGCAGAACAATGATGCTAGTGCCTGTTGGCCAGTTTCATTTTCAAAATGATGTATTTAATGGGGAGTGATTTAGAAATTGGCTCCTTTTCTGCCTCTCTGCAGGGACCCTCCACCGGGAGCAGTACCCTGTTCGCAGCTCGTTAACTGGGAATCTTTGCAGCCAGGTGTTTGCAGTTTGCACTGGAGGCTTAGCAGCAACTCAGTTCCTTTCTCCTTCCCTCTACCTGGAATATTTTGTATTTTACCACAGGATCATTATTGTGAGTTTTGGAAGCCTCCTTGTACAGGAAGCTTACTCAGGGACCAAGGCTTCATGAGTACATCTGCTAGAGTTAAAGCTAAGGCTGTGTAAGCAAAGTCAGAATTTTTCCTGTTTTCATGTTCTTATTTTCCAAGTTCCAATTGTTTAAACTGTTTAACTGTGTGTTCATAAATATCCTTTGTGCAACTATTTCCTGTCAACCAAAAATCCAAAGAATCTCAGGGAATTGTCCCAAATTTTTGACTATTAATAATAAAAAATAATATTAGTACAGAAATCAATAATCATACTTCATAACAGATTATTAATATCTATCACATGTAGGACATCACCATTTCTCAGGCTTGCACCAAAGCAAGGCAGGGAATGCTGATGGGCAGAGCCCAGGGCTGGCCTGCTCTTACCCAGGAGGGACTGGATGGTGGTGCTGCACTGCTGCAGCCGCTCGCCGGGGTCGGCGGTTGGGAAGAACACCGCTGCCGGCAGGCCGCTGGCCGGAGGGTCCAGCCGAAAACCCACCGCAGTCAGCAGTGCTTGCCAGCCTGGAATGCCACCAACTTTGTTCTCCACGCTTTGCTGGGAGGTGTACATGGAGTTGTGCTGCCCATTCTGGATCCGCTGCAACGACTTCTCCACCTTTGGGGAAAAGTTAGCATTAGTTTTGTTTAGAAGAGACTTTTCACTCACCTCAGAAGGCTGAGAGACAGCAAACTCAGTGCTGAGCTGGGCCTGTCTCACACAGAAGGATGTTGGTAGAGCATCCAGCAGCTCAGCACTCAAGAGCTATAAAATCACTGTCTCGAGTGCCCATACTCTCCAGGATGCTGGGGAAAGTAATGCCACAGGAAACGAAGTACTGGTCTGATAGCGACAGCTTCCTATAGGCCTGACAGCTGCATCACCCTCCCTGTGCCTGTCTCCTTTCCCTTACCAGATGCAGTAGGACACGCAGGGCATCTCGAGCCCTTTCAGGGTGCTGCAGAATCTCAGTCAGGGCCTGTCCCACCAGGGAGGAAGGGCTGTTCAACTTCATATCACTCCCAATAAGCATGAAGCCTGCAGGATTCAGAACAAGAGACTCTCAATCTCCATTTGTTAGAGGAAATATTCAGAAGCCCTCTTGAATTGATGGGATGAAGGCCTATTGTGCCCTGCAGTCGTAGTATTTTCCCAGAGCAGCTGCCCACTCCCTGCCCAGTTCCAGAGACTGAACTTCCAGAAAGCTTCTAGATGCTTCTCACAGTCCTCCATGAAATCAATAGTGTTTTCCTGTTCAAGCAGGCGGAAAAACACTCTACTGCAGCTGAGCTTGTCCTAGCATGCTCCACATCTCCCTTACAGCAGCAGAGATCAATAGATGCTGAGAAACAGAGAACTTTCCCTGTCTTGGTCAGAAACACATCTTGGCTTATGCACCTCTGAAATGCTGGGTCTCTGAACGTCAGCAGAAGGAGCTTTGCCTGCTCCTCCTCATCCATGGCAGTGAGGTACGTGGTTGCCTGACCTCTCTCTTGCACCCTTCTTTCCAGTCATGAAACCACTGTGGTGAAACATTCACTTCAAAATTACATTATATTATATAAAATTCTTAAAAGTGAAATACTGATGTTTTCCATGACACTGACATTCAGCCCCACTCAGTGAAAGTGGGGTCTGAGACATGGAGGTGACATCAGGCAGAGCACAGGGCACAAGCTAGCACTCCCTGCTAGCACTGCCACTTAACCTGCCACAAGAGCACTCTGTAGAACCCCTATCCGGTGTGTCAAAAAGTAGATCCTTCCTACCTGCCCAGTTGGATGGATGGGAGAACTGCTTGCTGCTCTGTACAGTTTTCATTGCTTCTCCAAGGGCTGCACTGGCTTTCATCCCATTTAAGAGGGAGGAATAGAAAGCATGCACAAACATCTTGGAAGCAGCCACAGGAACGGGCCAGAGGGACACAAGGACACACTGAGCCCCAGCAGCCAGGAATGCTCTTGTTAAGCCAATGACTCCATCTGCAGTGACTTTGCTGTTTGATTCCTGGTAAGAGCCAAGAACTACTAATTTGACAGGAAGCCGCAGATCCAGGACATCAGCTGCTGTCAGCAGGAACTCCTGAAGAGGAGGGCAGTCTGAGATGCTCTCCACATCACTGGCATCATCCTGCATTCGAAGAGATTCTGGGATTGTGTAGGGGTTCCCAAAAGAACTCTTGCTGCTGGCTGGATTGCTGTCAGTGTTGGGTGTCAGGACCAAAGCAGCCAGTTTCCAGGAGACATGGGTTGCAAAATGGACACATTCTGCCTGAGTGAGGGCACTCATGACCCTCTCTTTTGTTGCTGCACTGCCAGCTAAAGGCTGGCAGCCAAGTAACTCAGATACCATGTACGCTTCCTCTTCTGCAGAGGGCATAGGCCCCCAGAGCCACCTGTCCATAACTGCTGAAGGGAGCTTGGGATTTCCTATTACAGCTGCCATTGAGGTAGAACTGGAGTAAGCAGGAGTATTCTTCTTTGCTTGGGACTACAGAGAGGAAGAGAAAGAGAAAATGAGCTTCAAAGATCTGTTTGTTACGGATACAAAATATCCTGTCTCATTGGCTCCAAACAGAAGTCTGTTTGTCATAATTACAAAACAAACAAAAGAAGCATTTCTTTTAAGTATTCCAAGGAACATATCCACTGGAGTCCAATCAGGATTTCTATCCCCACATCTTGGGTGAACACAAGAGATAAGAACAGAAAACAACAGACTGAGCCCAGGTCTCTTTGAGGGCTGTAGCAGAGCTAAAAGCATAAAGAAGATCCCAGCTTGCCACCTTACGTTAGCACTGCTTGTAACCACTCGCTAACTGGTCTCTCACACCTGTCTGTCAAGGACCAGTATCACCACTGTCAACAGCATGGTGCTGATCACTGGGGCCTGACACTGAACAGAAAAGCCCAATTCCCACAGGAGGAATGCTGATGAGGTTCAGACCCTTCTGCTGTTCCTGTGACTATGTTCAACCCAGTGTGAGCCACGACACGCAGCAGACACTGCTCAGCAAGAGATGTGACTTAAAGCTTTCTCCTGGAGACCTGACCCTTAGAAATGCTGATGCCAGCATCAGCAGACAGGTATTTCTGCATGATTTGCCTGTGATATTCGCTGTGTCTTAGAGCTTCAGTGTCCTGAGCCATTTGTGGCCTTCCCCACTCAAAAAGCTAAAACGCTTGTAAAGCCAGAAATGTGACAGGACAATCAGCTTGCCAAGGAAGCTCAGTATAGATCAAGACCACCTGCATTTCTGCAGTCTGCCATGTAGTTCCAAGCTCTGGGACATGCCATCCTTCAGAGAAGGACATATGAATGATCCATTCCCCTTGCCCCTGCTGGCATGCCCGGGGCTGTGGTTTTGTGCTGCAGGAACTACATCAGAATCTACTTCACCACTGTGGTGCTCAACATGCTCATCAGGAACGGGAGTGTCTTGGGAGGGTGGAACATCTGTGGGTTCTGTCCTTGTGCCTTGTGTAGCAGGGCAGAGCTGCTGCTTTTCTAGCAAGTATAGGAACCTGCACCCCCACTGGGAGATTCTGGGAGCAAGGTTTCATACAGCAGTGCCTGACCTTGGAGCTGGGGTTCAGCGACTGGATGGATGGCACTGCAATGAGGCTGAAGCGCTCGTAGAGGTACTCGTTGGAGGAACTGCCCTTCAGGAGAGCAAAAGGAATGAGGTACAGTTCTCCCTCCAGAACCAGGATCAGCTGGCGGTGGCGGCCGACAGGCCCACTGGAATGCATCAGACCCTGAAAGGAAGAGAGAGAGGATTAGCCCTTCCACTCCACCAGTGCCCTAGACTGCACTTTCCAAGCACCCTCTCCAGTCTGACTCCACATCATCAGAATTACAGTTGTGTGAACATGGATGTGGTGCCAGGTGAACACACACTGGCATTGGGAGAGAGGAATCTTCTTTGTTATTTAAGCTGCCAACAGTGAACCACCACTATGACATGTCGAATGGAAACACTGACCTCTAAAACAAGGGGGTGCAGAAGTAACCTCAGAAAATCCTGAAGTGTGGGCATGTCAGATAAACAGACAGCACAACAGAAAAGAAAGGGATGTTGTGGGTTCTGAGGGTGAAGGGTACTGCTCACGTGAAGCTTTACATCTAGAGCTCAGCCAAATGTGCCCTGGTCCTGACACACAATCTTCCTCTCCACTCTGTGCAGGGTCTGTCTGGAGCAGGCTTCCAGACTGCACTGTGATGCACTGACTGGTGGTTCAGCCAAGATACACTGACCCATCTCACCAGCAATCAAAGAATAAGAGGACTTCCCAGTCAGTCTCAAGCTTTAGCTCTCAGGCAGCAGCAAAGATGAATGAACATCACTAAATAGCAGTCACCTCCAAAAGGAGTCTGAAGCAAGTCAGAAATACCAAAACCAGGTCAGCTCCAAGGGAGAATGTCAAACCATAGAAAGCTGAAGAGAGACAGTGAGGTGCTTTAAAAGACTTTTTGCCATTTGAAGTGAGAATAAAACTGCTGAAGGAGAAGAACATTTTCATTTAAAAAGGAGTTAAACGCAGCTGCTGACCTCTCGCTGTTTCTCCTGCCCTCCTTACAGCCCTGCCCCACTGACTGCAGACAGAGGCAGATGTGCTGTTCACAGCCCCAGCCCAGGGACCCCCCTGGGGAGCCCCCAGCATGCCTGCTCTGCAGCTGAATTCCCCAGCCTCCAGCCAGCCCTGCCTTGCTCTGCAGAGCCTGAGCTGACAGGTAGCAGCTTCCCACCAGGGCAGCTGCTGCTCTCCAGAAATGTTTCAGGATTTTTTTGGTTTGTTTTCTTAATGCAGATTCCATTTTACTTGCTGCTCCAGGACCTTTAGCTGCCAGCAACAGAATCAGAGCATCTCAGCCATTGTGAGCCACACCTAGCAGCATTTTTAGTTTGTATGTAAAAGCCCCAGAGTTTGCTATTTTCACCCCAGAAACAGAAATAAAAATGAGGATCATCTGCATTTCATTATGTTTCCAAGAACTTATTTTAGGGTGAGTTCTAACCCAAAATAATCTATTCAGCCAGAAAAAGAAGAAAAGCATGAACTGTCAAGCACAGGAATGTGTGCTCTACTTCAGAACACCACCACCAGCTACACTGGTGATCTGTGGCGAAGGTGGAAAAGTCTGTGGCCCAGCACTTGTGGGGAGCGTGGCTGTGCGAGGTCAGGCCAGCTCACAGCCACTGGCTTGGCCTGGTCCCTCACCTGCAGCCAGTGTCACTGTAACTGGAAGTTTGGGTTATTATGAGACTGTCAAACCACACAGAAGACATGAACTACATCTTCATAGTAAGTGGTTAATAGGACCCTGTACCTGCTAATCTGGATGCAGCTTGTCTGGCCACAGCTGACTGCCAGTGTGGCACAGCACAGGGTGGTTAGTGGTGCTGCTGGGCTCCAGTATTACTGGTTTCTATCCCCTGCCCTATTCGTCCCTAGAAAGAGCTTCTGTTTGCCAACTAGCATTAGGGAATCAAGGATGTGCTGCCTGCTTAGGCTCAAACACCTCATACTTTGGCAGCTGACTGAAATGGTATCATAGAATCATAGAATGGTAAGGTTGGAAGGAGACCTTCCAACCCCCTGCCATAGGCAGGGACACCTTCCACTAGCACAGGTCACTCAAGGCCTCGTCCAACCTGGCCTTGAACACCTCCAGGGAGGGAGCAGCCACAACCTCCCTGGGCAACCTGTTCCAGTGCCTCACCACCCTCACTGTAAAGAACTTCCTCCTAACATCTAGTCTAAATCTCCCCTCTGCCAGTTTAAATCCATTGCCCCTTGTCCTGGCATTGCAAGATCTTATAACATCCCTTGTTTCCACCTCCCATCACTCCCAGTTTCACAACCTGGGAAGAGCAAGCGAAAACCACCACGCTTCAGCTACAATCCCTAACTGCCTACTCTTGCTTTCCCACAGTGACAGGGGATGTTGGTCAGTGAATCTCTGCAATTCTCCACAACAAAGGCTTACTCCTTCCATAGGTCCTATCAGTAAGTCGTAGAGCGCACGGAGTGGGGGCTTGGTGAAGGAAGTCTGCCTCCTTGGAAGAGATGATGTTCCATCCTTAACAGGAGACATGGTGCTGCTGAACAGACTGGTCATGCTCTGACAGCTCCTGTGGACAAAAGGCAAGAGAGGTTAGCTGCAGAATCTAAGGTCCACTACAGGTTGCCCTGACTGCCTAACACTGATAATGAGCCAGTCCTTGTCCTGCCAGAGGGCTCTACTCTCTAAGGTGCATCACAGTAGGGTTTTATCCTCCCATTCAGCTTCAAGCCACAATAAACAACGACAGGCTGGCAGGGTGAACCAGCTGCAGACATTGCTATGGAGTTCCTCAACAAATTCAAACACCTGAAGCACTGCTCACGTTTTGTACTGCAGATGTATCTATGGTGGTTATGTGCAGGCAAAACATTAAAACCCACTAACAACTGACTGCAATCAGAGCACAATTTGCACTTGGGTTCAGCACCAGCTAATCCAGTGTGGCAACAAAAGGAAACATGAGAACAGGCAAATAACAAAATATGAAGACTAGACCTGTGCTTGCCTGCCACTTCTCTGAACAGCTCCATAAAGTCAGATCTGGAGCCCATTTCCGATATCTGCACAGGCAGAGCTCTGCAGGTGCTCTCCTGGCATCACCGCCCTCCAACCATCATTCTGAGGAGGCTGAGATGGCTACAGAAAGTTACTGCCCTGTTGAGGAAATGATGTTGCCCCATTCACGTCTCACTAATCCAGCAGCTGTGCTCCCCAGAAAGGTTAGGCTTGGCTTGCTGCCATGAATAACCATTTCATGTGAAAAGGACAACTTTCTGGAAAGTTTTAACAGGTGGGCCCTAAAGAAAAGGCAGGGAAGGAAACAAGACATTGAACAGCAATGGTAGTGCAAAGTCTGGAGTGTAACCAGAGTCAGCACAGGGGTTGTCCAGCAATGAACAAAACAGTATCAAGTATAAAAGGCCACCCATGAGACCACACATGCCCTGCTGTCCCCAGGGTGCCAAAATCATTTGATGGAGAGTACCAGGAAATCCCAGCCCAAGTCACACTCTGACACTGCTGTGCAGAGCTCCCTCCATGCATGGTCTTCATGAAGCACAGCACTGTTTGGCCTCTCAGACACATTCCCATGTTCTGTGCCTTTGTCACTTCACAGAACAGGAAAGCAGCTACAGTGTCCTGACCTGAGACCAAACTCAGGCTCTATCAGGACATAGTCTGCAAGATCTTTTTTTTTTTCCTGAGAATGTTTAACCTGAAGAAATGCCTTCCCTCTATTCCTTATTTTTGCTTCTTGCCTGGATCAATTCCTGGCTTATCAACAAAGACTAGAAATGAAAGCAGAAAGTATTTGCACATCCAGGAAATCAAAAGAAAGCACAGCACCCAACAGATATGTTAATGAGCTATATTAATAGCTGATTGCATCTTTGCTAGAGGCATATTTATTCATATGTATGAATATATACACACACATGCCTACAGCAGGTACACACACACAGATTAAGCCAACATGCAGGAAAAGACAAAGAGAGCAAAATACTGCACTCAAGTGCACTCCTACCACTGACAAAGTCCAGGCCTGAGCCAGCCCCTGCCCTGTTCTGACACCAACAGCCTGACTCAGACAGTTACTCTCTCCTATCTCTCTGCCTGATTACTGCAACCAGCCTCCAGACACAGCTCACATCATGTCTATAACCTATTCTCTAAAGAAGAAATGATGCCACCACCCATGCCTCCCATTAACAAGGGTTTACATCTCATGGGCCAAGAGGAGTAAGTTGAGAATGCAAACAGAAGCCTGAAGTCCAGCTGCCCAGGTCCCAAACACAGAGATGCTGCTGCTCCTCACTCGAGGAGCTGATTTGTGCAGTGCCAGGTTCAGTGCAGGATCAGCACAGCCTCAGCACTGCTGCTGCCCTCTGCCTCCCTGTGCAGCAGCAGCTGACTGAGCCAGGCACACTTTACAGCCCTCAGTGCTTTCTGTACTTTATGCAGCAGAGACCTGAAAAATCAGACCAGGAGATAACACTGTGCCCTCTCAACCTCCCACCTTTCTCTGCCCTAAGGCCTGCGCTCAAAGCACATCCCTCCAGTATATCCCACCTGATATACCAGTCCAGAAGGGCAGGGGCACCCTGCTGCTCACCTAGGATGCAGTGAGCAGGCAGAGCACCGGTGCTGGCACAGCAGCCCTGGTCCTCCCTGTGACAGCAAGGAGCCAGCAGGCGGCACTCGCCAGCCTCCCCCCCTGCACCCACCGACCTGAGCTGGCTCAATGGCTGCTGGGAATAGGGGACTGAAGACTCTCACCAGCAGAGCCTCCTTCTCGTCCTTTCACAGGCAAGCAGCTCTAGATTTATTCCTTCACCACTCAGATTGCTTTTTATTAGAACAACACCAATGATACTCCCTATCATAAATCTTTCACATCTCTTGCCTGTGTTTGTGTACACAAAGAAGAGTGAGAAAAACCATAGAGGGGGATGATCTTTTGCAGCAGGCAGAGCAAACTCTGGCCAGCCCGCCACCCTTCCTCCCAACCCACTGCACACAAATGGCTCTCCAGGTGGCTTGTCAGGCACCTGAGTCCAGTGATTTCTATATGACAAGAGGGAGACTTTTAAATCTTTTGGCCCAATGCCTCTTCTACAGAGTGCTGGCTTCTGGCATGCTGCACTGATCATTTCTACCTTGCTCTTGGAATATAAAGGAGTCCCCTGATTCTGGAACAGTAAAATCCCTCATTTGGAAGCCTCTGCACAGACTCTGCAGTGCTGCTTATTTATAACCCTTTGTATCAGGCAGCACAACCTGCAGCAGCCAGAGAAAACAGCACACAGGGGGCTGCCTGCACCAGCCTAGTGCTGCTTCCGCCCTTTGTCCTAGAGATATGAGAACAAAGCAGTGGCCCCAGCATTGCCCAGAGGAAGGGGGTAAAGTGCTGGTTGTGTAAGCCTTGAGTTCAGACTGATTTGGTCTACATGACACTCCCAGAGCCTGGTTCTGCTTGCCAGCTGGGTGGATCCCAATCAGAGCTAGCACAGAGCTGCTCCCGCCTGGGCGCTCATGGGGGCTCTGGAGAAGTCAGAATGCTCATGAGCACATGCAGCCCCTGGGGTGGACTGGGGGCCAGACAGGAGTCTGACAGCCTCAGCTGGCATACATCAGGCCTGACGTTCTGCAAGCCTTCCTCCTAAAGACTCTTCCTAGAGATGCAGCCCCAAATCCACATTCAGATCTTGACACACTCACAATGCCAAGCTGTGGGAAGCTCCAGAAAACACTCAGATATGAGCTCCCTGTGGATGCTTTCAAGGATCCACAATTATCTCCAGAACCCACCAGTGGTTGCACAAAACCCACAGACCACCCAGCACTCTGCTTGTGTGGTCTGTGCTTGGGCAGCAACAGTGCCATGTATGGTGGAGAGCCAGAAAGCTAAAGAGAGTCTCCAGCCACTCGCCACTGTCCTATCTGCCTTCCAAAGACCTCACTTTGTCCTGGGCCAGCATCCCTGGTACCCCTCCTGGTTTCCCATCCATCAGGCTGCAGCTGCAACTTGCTGTGCAACAACATAAGCATAGCCAACAGGGCCAAACTCAGCACAAAGGCAGAGTCCTGTGCCAAGAGGAGAGGGGAGAGATGCTCAAACATCATGATGGTCTCCAGGATGAAACCCTGAACACAACAAGATGGAAGAGCATTTTGGCAACAGCCATTGTTTTCACCATTTCTGAGGCTCCATGTGAATTCTAACCACCTTCTGCTGGTTTTCTCTGGCTGGATTAACAAAATGAATGAGCTTGCTCTGGAAAGCTCCAATGGGCCATGGACTCTGAGCATGCTAACTCTGCTGGGAAAAATAAACTCCCTGCATTATCAGCAGAGCTGGGAGATAGCAATGGCCTTGGTAGAGGTGAATTCCCATCTCAAGTTACATTGCTCCTTACCTCCCAATTTGCCTTTTATAAATTCTCACCATGCTGCACTGCAGAAATTGCCCTCAAGGAAGTTTCCTTGGAGTAGCATCAGGGCTGACTACTCTTCTGCAGGCATATGGAAGGAGGACAAACCATATCACCATGATGGTGGAGAGGCCAAAGAGAGGGTGAGAGGGCTACATTCATGTACATGCAGTGATCAAGTCCTTGCTGGAGCAGAAGACAACTACCATGAAGGAAATAGAATTTTAATCTGGAAGCCAAACAAAGGTTTCCTAAGAGCCCTAAGGAGCAGAGAAAACAGAAGCTGCAGAAGACATGAGCAACTAGGACTATCTTGAGGGCTGTATCTGTGGCATCCACAGCTTAGACAGCTATTGCTCAGTACTGAAAGCACTGCAGCATCCCTTCAGTGCTTCTTTCTCCTCCAAAGTACCTGAAACTAACTGCCAACTCTCCACATATTTGCTTTTCTAAGCAGAACTGCCAAAGAACCGTACAGAATTCTCCTTAAAAGCCAGGTGACCTGATGACAGCAGCCAGAGGGAACCAGTCCCAAAACCAAGGGCTTCCTTTCAGTCACCCACTTGTTGCCAGACATGGATGGCTCCATAGTCCCAGCATCTCTAGGGCCTCATCTTCTAACTTGGGACCTCAACAGCACATGCAACTCCTGTGTGTGAGGGAACGTGCACTGGCCCCAAGCCATGCTAACTCCCTTGAGGATCTCCAACATTTAAGCACAAGATGTGAACATGCATTCAGGCCCCACAGGAGGAATGCAGGGTCTGCCTTGGCAGTAGGGAAGGCAAGAAAGCTCTTATTCTCAGCTCCAAGCAGACCCAACTTCTCTTTGTCCCCTGCAGTGCAGAAGCCAAAGCAAACAGACGCCATACCTTCAGCTGCTGCTGTGAGCCGCAATTTACCACCCTCTGAAGCACTACAGCACCAGCAAACCAATCAGTATCGACCTACAGCTACATGAACTCAGCAAAACATCTCAGCAGCTCTGGGGATCTGCTTGTTTGATCCAAAACTAGCAAGAAGTACTCATAGTTCATCATCCATGCAGCAGCTTGAACAGATAGGCATGTGGATTCTGGAGAGGAAAGCAGGCCAGTTGCTGGTGCCAGCAGGCAGCTCCCAGCTTCATGTGGATGCTGTTAGAGCTCACCAGTTCCACTGACAGCTCACAACACTGCAGGCTGAAAAAGACCCAGGGTACACTGTGCTCACAACCCATGCTAGAACACAGGTACAGCCAGAGACCCCAGGTTGCATCATGCAGCCCTTCTCTGCAGGGGCAGTGGTAATACTGGAAGAATTCTGTCCTTTCAAATGCTTGCCCTAATCAGCACAGTAATGTAAAGACTGAGACGTGAGGAGGCTGTAAAAGGCAGAAAATGAGTGCAGCCTGTGCAGCTAGGGCAGCCCTGTAGGTTGGAAACACAGCACATCCCAGCTAATTAGCACAGGAGTTCAGATTAACAGAAACAAGCCTGTCCTTAACAAGCAGAGAGTTCCAAGCTCCACAGCTCACAGACAGCAGGCACCAAACAAAGGTCCCCTGCAATTCTTCTGACAGTCAAGAACAGCTTAGCCAGGAGAAGAGCAAATTCAAACCAGCTGCCCCTCAGGACAGTCACCAGCTAACAATGGCTGACAAGTCCTTGCTGGCTTCTCACCTTAAGCTATCAAATTCATCTAGAGACACAAGGAAGATCTCAACCCCTATATCTCCCAAACCAAGCTACTGAGTTAAGTGAAACAGTCCTGTCTAGTTCTCTGCTATGCCCAGAGTCCTTCTGCCCACAAAAGGCACATGTCCTGCCTCAGTCCCTCTCTTGCCTCCCTCCTACTGAAAATTTCTCCCTCCAAAGAAAGAAGTAATAGGACCCCATGCCCTTCCAGGATCTAGCAGGGCTTCCTGGTCCCTCGCATCAAACACTTGAGCCTATAGAAGAAAACCAGCCCCCAAGAGAGTACCTCCCTGTAGAAGGCCACCAGGCAGCTGAAGCTCTCAGGCTGGACACACATGCTGCATAATAGGTGGTAACAGAGTTTTAATCGCATTGGGAGGAAGATGCAGCAATAGAGATGAGTGAGAGAGGAATTCTCACTGCACATGAACACAGAAAGGACGGACAGGAGGGGAATGCCTATGGGCCTCTCTGCTCAAAAGGGAAGAGTGCTGCACAGAACTAACATACAGACCTCACTCCTAAGACAGATGCTGAATTTTCTCCATACATTCATGCTGTGAGGAATGCAGGCTACCACAACTTGTAAAAGGACAGTGTCAGTTTGCTGCTCTGCACCCCGTAACTCAGGACAGCAGGGAGACCACTGGCATCAACTGCACCCTAAACTTGCAGTTCAGAGGCCTCTGAATTGCAAGAGGCCTCTTTCTGCTTACTGATGCCCACAGTACAGTGCTGTATCCTCACCTGTTCAAGAGGTTGTTCCTGCTGACCATCCTCAGGAAGCCAGTCGGGTCAGTCATTGAGTTCAGTTTGTTATTCATCTCCTCAAACTGCTGGTCCATGATATCCCCAGCTTCACTCTCAGTCTCACTGCTGGCACAGGCTCTGCAGGGAGAGCAGCAGGGTGAAGGAGTCGCTGATGCAAGACACAGCAACAGCTTTGTGACAGATGTTCAGACAGTTCGAGAGAAAATGCTTTTCAGATACAACCTCAATCAATTCAAATTTCCCTTGGATAGCACCACTTCCTCCTGTTAGGCATACAGGAAAGTAACAACTCCCACCTCCTCCTCTTCCATTAAGCATTCTCCAGTTTAAGAAGCAGACACAAGCTGATGGAGATACAGGACTCCAATTCCCATGCACTGCAGGTATGGACTTTTCAAGCTGTAGGTCTGCAGGAAACACCAACAAAGCCCTTCATGTGCCTAAGAACATGTGTTAGTGCACCCTTTCATACCTCCACAGGAGTACCTCCAAGCTCTGTATGTTTCCTTCACTGCAAAGCCCAATGTAAAAAAAAAAAGGGAGCTGTGTGGCTGCTCCTGTTACACAAACAGGGAAAGCGCAAAGGAAACAACAAAAAAAATTACTCTGTCAATGCCATGAGGACAGCAGCAAGAACCTGTGCTGGTTTGAGGCTAATTGGAGTATCTTAATGAGAGAAATTAAATTATTGGTTATAAAAAGAAAATAATGATGAAGGAAGTTCTTTACAGTGAGGGTGGTGAGACACTGGACCAGGTTGCCCAGGGAGGTTGTGGCTGCTCCTTCCCTGGAGGTGTTCAAGGCCAGGTTGGATGAGGCTTTGAGTGACCTGTACTAGAGGGAGGTGTCCCTGCCTATGGCAGGGGGTTGGAACTAGGTGATCCTTGAGGTTCCTTCCAACCTTACCATTCTATGATTCTAGGATTCATTCGTTTGCTGAAAGGGATAAAAAGCCAAAATAGATAATTTGTCCTCTTTGCTTGGGAATGCTTCCCCCTTTCACATCCCCTTCGCTCCTCTATAATATCTTCCACTGACCTTGGCTAAGGAGATAAGTAAGCTTTGCTGGTTGTTTTGGTTTCTGTCTGAGAAGGAAGAGAGAGAGAGAGAGGAGGTTTGAGCCCCTTCTGGGCAGTTTCTTTGTCTGGGAGGGAATTTGGATTTCTGTATTATTTCTAATTTGTATATAATTGTAAATACTTGTAAATATATTGTGTATATATGCTTGTAAATCTTGGTTTGCTGTAAATATAGCTTTATCTTACTTTCAAGCCATCTCAGCTGGTCTGGTAAATCTCAATAGTGTGTCAGGGCAGGGGTGTGGAGTCTCTCCAGCCACCACAGAACCTCATGCTTTATTTTTCTTGCATGTATGTGTTATTTGTCAGTTTAATTAGACCAGCTGAAAGGAACCATTCCCAGCAGAAAGTGAAGGCTGCAGTGTGGAACTGAACACCACCACACAGTACAATCCTGATGACACATCCCATGACAGCATCCCTTCCTCTCCAGGAGCAGGAAAGAGGAAAGCAATCGTGCTTACAGCACTGGGGAAGGCCATGGCACTTCAATTTGAACCCAACAGCACAAAGCTACAGTGCACTTAAGCAAGCTATGAACTGAGAAATCAAAAGTAATGAGTGCTCTACATATTTAAATCCCTCTGTTCTTTGCTGGTAGGCAGTGGACAGGTTCCAGGGCCTGCAGATGACAGCTTCTCTCGGGGTCTGGTGAGCTGGAACACGGTAGCAGTCAGCAGTGCTGTAGGGAAGCGCTAGATTCATGTGGGAAACAAGTTTTGGAGCAGAACATAACATTCACCCACATGGAACTGACAAGATTTGTTTATTTAACTCCCTTCATGTAATTTTGAAGTGGAGAAAGAGCTTCTGCCTGTGATCATACCACACCAGCCCAATGATCTCAGAGACAAGCATTAAACCCAGAATCCCTAACCAAAACCATACTATTACCATCACCACGAAGAGAGGAGGAAGCTGACATCACAGTAAATTAAAAACTCATCCCAGAACCTAAAGACTGAAGGACTCCCTTTGCCAGGAGAATCTGTGGTGACAAATGGTTAATGGAACTGACAACAGTATCTGCAAATCTCTTATACGAGGCAGATTTCAGTTGTCTACATGCATAGCTACAGATAAGATTCAACCATCCACATGTGGAGTGAGATGCAACCTTCTGAATCATGCAACCCTGATGCTTTAAGAGAAGAGTAGATGGAATCAATTCACCCTGAGGTTTTCCCTCTCTCCTCCTTCTGCCAATGTTCACACCGTGGAGGAAGCAACCCTGCCCTGAAGCCCTCTCTTGCCAGACAACTAAAGGCCACCCTTCCCTAGTGGCTCAGTGATCTTGCAAAGGAGCTTCCAGGCTCCACTGCCATGCTCAGATAAACAGGATCAAACACCACCTTCACCACAAGTTTTCAGAATAATGGTATGGATTTTTCCAAATAATTTAATATCTTGAATCTTATGGATTAGAGGTGTTGTGGTTACAGAAATGTTTAGAGAAAGCAGCCAGACCATCAGAAAGGAAAAAGAAAATCATTGTGCAGCTATCCCATGGGGAAAAAAACCCTCTGGAGAGATATTAAACCTCAGACCCATGTCTTTATCTAGCTGCAGAACCACATGGATCACTCTGACATTGCTTCCTGTTTTGGAGACTAGGGCAGGGAAGCAGAGAAATTTTCTCTAGATAGAAGTTGTCCATCTCAGGTCAGACATTTGTGACTACATAGCAAAGTTCACTTAAAACAGTGAGTTGTCACCACATCCTTTATTTTGCACACTCCATTCACAGAGAGCAAATGATGACAGCCCAGACAGCCAATCAAGTCCTGGGATGCATCAAGAAGAGTGTGACCAGCAGGGCAAGGGNTCCCCAACTCTGCTTCTCAGGTGGAAGCACTCAAAGAAGAACTACTTGCAAATATCAGTAGGGACGCTGTATTTGTACTCATCCAATCGATAAATCAGATAACACAAGAGGTCATGAGATTGAGCATAACTAAGTAAAAAAAATGTGACTTGTGATAAGCCCATAGGAGAAAAAAGTACCAGGAAACATAGATGTGGGACCTCTAAGTAATGGACTGGAGTAAGGTTCCTCCCTCTGCTTAAATTCATCAGATGGATTAATTCACTGTGAATTATTTACTCAGCTATAGCCACAAGGGAGCATATTTGGAAGGGAGCAGAATTCCTATGGTATTTCCAGCTTTTCATAAGTAAACCCTTGAAAGGAAATTAATTACACTGGAAACTCTTAAGTAGGATGGAATCTGCCCATATACAGCCAGACATAGCACCTGCCTCCTCATCGAGCCTGTGGCTCTATTACCCAGCCCATGGGTTCAGAACTTGTTTGCATGTGCACACGCAGTTACTTGGCAGAAAAACAGCCATGGATACAAAAATGAAGCTTTTTTTTTTTTATTGTTGCTGCAATGAAGCTTTGCCTCTACTCTATGACTCTCAGTTCTCAGACTAGCTCACTCCAGACCGCTGTAAATTGCTCCCAGGTGGGAGAGCAAGGTGCAGGGTGTCTGAGCCCTCAGCTTACCGGGTGTAGTAGGAGTCCACCCCCAGCGCCTCGCGCACGCTGGCAATGAACTGCTCCAGTGCTGAGTTGGTCATCGTCTGCAGGCTCATGCTGCTGGCTTCCTGGAAGTCCCCAGCATTCTCTGTCAGGCTGTCACCCAGATAATGCTCGTGGAACTTCAGAATTCCTGCAAGGCACCAGAATCACGAGGTTACTCCTGCAGGGCAGGAAGAGTGTTGGCAGCAACCTCCTAGGAAGTGGCAGGGCCGCGAGCATTTGGCATTTCCAGTACAAGTGGGGCAAAGCAATGCGTGCCATGTCTCCACGGGGCCTTTCCAGCATTATTACAGCCTTGCTTTTAAAATCTGGTTTTGTACTTTGCAGATGATGGCTCAGGGGTACAAAGGCAGAGCAGTGCTTTTATGAGATGCTCAGACTGCCGTTTGTTATTGCACCATTCTCATATAAATTATAAAACAGATTTTTCATCCAATGTGAGTAACTCACATTTCAACGTGAGTTTTTCATCCAATGTAACTCAAATTTCAATAGATGCACACAAAAAAATACCTATTAGCAGCCTCTGATCAGGTAAATTGAACACAAGGGGCTCAAAGGCTGAACAAGAGAGTTATTGCTAGAGCAGAACCTCCTCACATCACACAAAGAGTTTTCATTTCACTCATATGCATGAAAATACATTATATACCAAGAAAGAAAAAGATGGATTAATGCACAGTAAAATATTAAAAGCCAGCATTTCACAATGGCTAAACCAGATAAAGAACACAAAACAGCGAGGGAAGAATTCAACTACTGCTGCAGATAAAACCTTCCTCCGCTCAGACCATCATATCCTTCCCCATATAATTAATTCTACAGCCTGTGATCAACAGCAAAAAATGCTGCTCTGGATGCCCTGTTTGCCTTGATGGCATAAATTATTAAACCAGTTAAGAAGAGTGGAGGAATAAAAATTAAAGCAACTCCTGCAGCAACAGCAGCAAATAAAGCCAGCAAAGAGGCTCTCAGTGGGATAACAACGATCCCGGGCTACCACTGAAGCTGCTGCCTCCATCAGCACTGACTAAACAAGAGAAGGTGACCATGGCTGGGCTGAAATCACTACTGAAGAACTCCCAACAAAGCTGCTCAGGTGGAATCCTTGAAGCACAACAGTCCCTGTCCTTCCCAGCACCTGACAGGGTGTTAAAGGAGGCAGGCACAAAACCACACACCTGAGCAGTGCCTTCCTACAAGAGCCAGTTCGAGTGAGGAGGAGACTGGCTCTGAAGTCTAGTGGCAAACCATACAATTTTAGCAAGCTCAGCTTGCTGCTAATACTACAGGATTCCTGACTAGCTAATTTACTGTGCTAATTACAGGCCTGAAGAGCCAGTTAGTGACTGGATGCAGAGCAGGACAACACTGTCTTACACTCACACAAGCAACATGGTAAAACATACCCCAAAAGCCAATCTTCCCATCACTGTCATCCCATCTAAGGTCAGACACATGTGAATGTTTGCTTCCCTTCCCAAAGCATTTTTGGTGCAGTCTAAACAGTGGTTTCTATCTCTTTAGCTTTGTCACGGTGAAGGGCTGCAATTATTAAATTATATCCAGAAAGAACTCATGAAAATCTACAGTCATCATTTTATTAGATAATGAACAACAGCTGCCTGCAAAAAGCAATCCTCTTCAAATTAATCCTCCTTGCTCCTCTGTGATAAGTGTTTCCACATTCATGAAAGGAGAATTCAGAGGATCAGGCAGTTCAATGGCATATCAGGGAGTGGGGCCGCCCTTCTGTTTTCTGCAATCCACTTCAGTGAATAAATGTCAAAAGCTTTTGGAGGGATAAAGCACAGAAATATAATTAAAGTAGGGATTCTTATGCATAGAAGATTGTCACAAAGCCAACATACTTGGAATCTCATTACTGCTCTGCCCTGTGGGAAATACATACAGATTGGAGGCTGAAAAATGGAAATATTAAACACGTGGAACACTTTCACCTCCAGGTGAGCATCAAAGCCCTGAATAAGCACTTCCATGCCATTTTGCTGTGGCTATGCCACAGTCTTTAGATTTAAGGTACTCGATGGAAAGGATTCCCTCATGTGTTCACTCTGGTCCCAGATTCATTGCTAGCTACAAATGGTGCAATTCTCCCTTTGCAAGGCACGTTCACAGGTTCTCATCTCTAAAAGAACCTCACCTGCCCCAGGAGCCAGCAGCCAGCTGTACAGATAACCTGCAGCCAGTGAGTAGTAGAGAACAAGTCCCCTCTGGCCATTCACTGTCTCCAGGACCTGGTCAATGGTAACTGGAGAATAGGGATCAGAGTCCTGCTGCCCAGTCTGACGTTCCACAAGCAGGTCAGCAAATGCCCTTGTTCGTCCTCTCTCTGCTACTGCCAATGCTTCATCGTGGTGACCTGCAAAGATAAAGCCAGCACTCAAACCTGGCAGCTGTGTGGTCTGCAGCACAATATGCAGGAACAGGGGCAGCTGCTATCCCAACCCCAAATAAAACCTGGGGAAGCAGGGTCACAGCACTTATTTCTGGAAAGAGCAGTCTGAGCTGGAGTAGTCCCCCAGATCATCATAAGAACACAAGGCATGGAAGAATGAGCCACAGAGGGGCAAATGAATGGAGGAGGCAAGAAAGAAGACCCAAAGGTGCCTGAAAGCCAAAGTAGGGCATCCTTATTTCTGTCCTGGCAAAGAAACGCTTATCTGTGTCAGAGAGATGAGGAGTGAGGGATGTATCATGAACTGCCCTCGCCCTCCAGCTTCAGCTGAACTCTTGGCATGAGCTTGGAATTCGGGTCACTGTATGATGGCATCTCTTACCCAGACTGACAAGTACTCGCTGCAGGGCCTGGTAGGAAGATGTCTGCAGGTCGAAGAGAGACAGCTTGTAGTCTGTGCTCAGCTGCACCTCATGGCGGATGGTTTCAAACAGTGCTGAGGCCCGGTACAGCTGGGACAGAAACAGCCACAGTGACTGACTCATAGACACAGCACAAAGCACTAGCTGGGAAAGCAGGAGAACCCAGGACAAGCATACTCCAAGGCAGTATTCCTAACAGAGGGGTGATGACTTCTGATGGAGCAGGAGGTGCATGGGCCTGAGTCAGCTCAGTGCATCACACCCCTCCCCAGGATGCTCCAGCCATTTGCCTCCCGCCATAGGGAGAAAAGTGACCCAAAGGGCACATAAGCCCCCAGCACAGGGCAGTCCACGGTACCTGGTGCTGAGCCTCCTCCAAGTTCCCACTCGCCCAGAGGGAGAGGCCAAGGCCATGGCGGATTTTAGCTTCATCTTCTCTGCGTCCCAGCTGCTCTGCCAGCCTCAATCCTGGAAAGGAGTCAGGGTGAGAGGGGGCCAAGGTAGCCCAGTGGGTACTCCTGCCTCCACAGCACCCCAAGCAGGGCTGACACCTGACCTAGCACCAGCATAAGAGGTGCCTCATCAGGACAGACATCACCATGGACCAAGCCCTCCCTACCTCAGCTGACTTCTGCAGTCCCCCAAGAACCACTCACTAAGCCTCTAGGAGGAACTACAGCTATTAAACCTTGAAAGCCACACAAACGAACCCACACTGAGCTGCCAAACAGCCAGAACAGGCACCTCCTGCCACATTATTGGCTCATCTCCCACCAACTCTCCCCAGTCTCCTGGCAGGCTCAAGTACTGGTTTATGAACTGAGTGAGAGCAGAGGGCAGAGTTCTGGCATGAATGACCTGGAGTTCACTTCACTTCCAGATGCACCTTCTGTGGTGTTCCTCCTTACATCACACTCCATACCCCTTCCCTCAAGTGAGCCCTGCTGACAACAAGCACATCTCCTCTTAGGCACCTCAGTTTCTCAGGGACAGAGGAGCAGGGGCCCTGGCCACAACCAGGCAGCTCAGCAGCAGCTAGCATTTGCAGGCTTTTCAGGAATTCTGTGTCACACCAGGAGAAGGAGCTGTATTTAATTTCTCCCCTTCCAACTTAATTGAATTCCCCCAGCACGCTGGAATCCTGCCAAGGTCAGTTTCAGGAAAAACTAACTGACATAATTAATCCTTCAGCTTCCAGCTTCATACGCTCCAGCTACACTGCTCATCTCCTCCATCAGAGAGCTGTGACCACCTTGAACAGATGCTGCTTGCATGCTGGAAACCCTTGAGCAGTGCAACTCACAAACCAGTGCAGGACCCAGTGCTCAACAGTAGCAGATGGCTTCTGGACACCAAGGGCTGAACCTACTCCCTCACCTTCCTATCCAACACAACTTGCTTTCCCTCACTTACCCTTGAATGCAGAGGGAAACGCCAGCAAGGCACACATCAGTTTGAGACCTTCTCTCAGGATCAGAGAGATCCATCATAACCTGATGTGGGTTTCCCAGAGCCAGTTCCTGATATGCAATGCTACTCATAGCAAAGGCTTACGTCTTGTAGACTCAGGCACAAACCCTGCCAGGTGCAGTCTAGGCTCAAGATAAAAGCTGGCTGAGCTGCCTCCAGGAAGGCACAGATCCTGCTCTGCAATGCTTTCTCTACAGGACATCGGGAAGGCTCTGTCTGACCATAGCAGCCTGCTTGGCCAGCTACTCAGGGACACTCAACAGTAGCTATGGATGTCTGCAAGCTCTTTTGCACCAAAGACTGCTGCCAAACACCCTCTTAGTGCCACAGTTATGGTACCTTGCTGCTTTCTATGCCTTCAGGCTTCCCTCTGCACCTACCACTACATGCCGTGTAGCACAATTCAGCCTCTTACCTTCCTGCAGGTACATCACAGCCTGAGAGTAGTTCTGCAAGGCATGATGAGTCCTCCCCAGGCTGCTGTAGGACATGGTTTTGGCTACAAGGTCGTTCATTTGTGCCGCAATGCTGAGGTGCTGCTCCTGATAAACCACTGCCCTCTCATAGGTGCCCAAGGACTCGTAGGTTAGGCCCAGGTTGCCATAGGCCCGGCCTTGGCAGGTGGGGTTGTTGGTCTCCTCGGCAATCTGTAGGTCCAGCTGGTGGTACTGCAGGGCTGTGTCGTACTCCCCCATCTGCTGGTAGACGCCGCCGAGGCCGCAGGCAGCATCGCTCTCCAGCGCTCGGTCCTTCATCTCCCGAGCAATGTTCAGCTGGCGCTCCAGGCAAGAAATGGCTTGCTCGTAGTTGCCCAGCTGGCTGTGCAGGCTGCCCAGCTCCCCATAGGCCTGGGCTTTGTTAAATGCCTCCCCCAGCTCATGTGCCACCACAAGCCTCTTCTCGAAGCACACCAGAGCCTGCTGCAAACTTCCCATAGCCCTAACAAGGGAAGAAAACAACAGCGTTTATTTTCTTGGGAGGAGAGGATTTGTCATTTCCTCCAGGGGCCAGCTCAAGCCTTTCAGGCAGAGACAAATCATTTCCCCCAGGAGCCATCCCCACCACCTCTGAATTAACCTCTTTGCACCACCCTACAAGCCTCTCTTCCTCTAGGCCACAGCAACATCAGCTCAGTTATTGGAGCCGGCAGCTCAGCACCCCACACCCAGAGGGCTCTGTTGCTCGCCTCTACGCCACCATCCCCACGCGCAGCAAGGCTACCCCACACAAGGTCTCTGTCCACACTTGCACTGCACTGCCTGCCACGAGAATACAAACACCGTGCTCCTTACCTGTGCCCGTTGCCCAAGCCCCGGTAGGCCTTTGCCTGGTCTTGCATACGGTTCAAGCTCTGCGCCACAGAGAGGTACTGTTCATAATACTTTATAGCTTCCTCGAAATCTCCTAGAGCCTCGTAACAGTCTCCCAGGTTCCCATATGCTCGGCCCCGGTCTAACACAGATTCGTTTCCACTGAGCTGCTGCAGCATGGCCAGCTGCTGTTCGAAATAGCCAATAGCCTCCTCCATGACATTCATGTTCATCTTGGTAATGCCCATGTTACCGTAGACTTGGGCTTCTATGCTGGGGTCCTTCAGCTTCTGCCCAAGCTCCAGCTGCTCTTCATAACACTTGAAAGCCATGGTGTACTTCCCAAGTGACATGTACACTGCAGCAAGGTGACCGTGCGCTCGGCATTCACCCGGCATCTCCCCCAGCTCCTGGTACACCTCCAGCTCCTGTGTGTGGTAACCCAAAGCCTTGTCACACTTCTGGATCATTCTGTATGCAGAGCCCAAGGCTGCATAGGCACTGGCTTCCAGTCTCCTGTCTTTAACATGATGGGCTAAGCTCAACTGCTGCTCATAAAATTTTATTGCACCATTTACGTCTTTTTTACAGACAAAAATATCCCCCAAGTTTCCCAGAGCTCGAAATTTGGCCTGGGAATTGTTCAGAGATTGGGCCAGTGACAACAAGTACTTTTGACACTCCTCTGCTTTGCTGAAGTCCATCAAGGCTTTGAAGGCCAAGCCCAGGTTGCAATAGGCTTTGGCTTGGCTCAGCTTGTCATGAAGATCCTTTGCTAAGGCGAGATCCTGCTCGTAGTACTTGACAGCTTCCTCATAGTTCCCAAGGCAGTAGTGGGCATAGCCAAGGTTATGGCAAACCTTCCCCTCCCCTTCCATGTCCTGCAGCTCCGGTGAGAGGCGCAGGTACTGCTCATAGTAGGGGGCTGCCTGCACGTACTCTCCCCGTGAGCAGTGGAAGTTGCCCAGGTTGCTGAGGGCCCGCGCTTCGCTCTGGATGTCTCGCAGCTCGCGGGCGATGTTGAGGTGATTCTGGTAGTGCTGCAGCGCACGGTCGTGGGCACCTAGCGCCTGGTAGGCCACGGCCAGGTTCCCGTGCGTAGACGCCTGTGAGGCGCGGTCATTGACTTCCATGGAGATCTGCAGCTCCTGCCGATGGTACTTGACAGCCTGGTCATACATGCCCAGGGCGTTGTAAGCGTTGCCCATGTTGCCATAGGCCCGGCCCTGGGCCGCGTAGTCGCTCAGCTCCTGAGCTATGGACAGATGCGTCTTGTGCAGCCGCAGTGCCGTGTCATAGTCGCCTTTCATCTGGTGAATGATTCCTGCAGAGCAGCAGAAATGGTCTCAATGAAAACCCCACTCCATGCTAAACCCTCCTGCAACACCTTGCTATGCCACGACTTCCCTGCAGCCCTGTCCCTCCCATGCAGCATGCCAGCATGGCACAGCTTCTTCTCAGAGGAACTGTCTCCTCACTCCTAAACAGGCAAAGCCCAGAGAAGGGTTTATATTACACATGGCACCCACTGGACACTCGGACCTCATTAAAAGCACGTTTTCTTTTTTCTTTATGCTATTTTAGTTTTTCTCTATCAGTGCTGCCTGCTGACTCCAGAGCTCATACTCTGCACCCTGAGTGAGAAAACATTTGGTTTTCTATTTCAGCCAAATCATCTCATACCAGCTATGAGATGTGGGAATCTGCTAATGTCACAACTTATTCTTCAATTAAACTCTGCTAATAATGCAGCTCCTTTGCAAACACACACGAACATCCCTGGAGATCCAGCAGCCACTGCAGCAGGCCCTGCAAACACACATCCTGCAAGGCTGCCACAGTTACTTGATACCTGAAGACCACTTCAGGCCCTTCCCTGCCCATAAAGAAAAACAGTTTCCTGTTTCCATCCATATCCATACCCCAAAATACAGGCTGAAGGAGAAGAGAGGCAGTGGGTCAGCTGCCTTCCCCAGTCACCAGCAAGAGCAGTGTGCAATGATCAGGACCCAGCACATCAGCATCTTTGTGGTTTCTACTTTGAAAGAACAATTTGAAGACCAAGGTTTTCCAAGTCAGCCTGGAACAGAGGGCTGACATTTGCTTTCCCAAAGCAATTTGGACCTCACAGATATATATATNAGCATGAAGCATTCTGACTTGCTTGGATAGAAGCAGAGGTAGCCCAGCCACTCCCAACTCCTGCTTGTGTTCCCACTGACTCAGGCTTCAGGAGAAGGCAATTTGGAAAAGGCAGGCAGAACAAACCAGCTGCTACTGACAGTTGGTTTCTCTCCCCTCACACTGCAGTTGTGATCAAAGCTAGAGCCCCTGGCAGCAGAGACTGGCTCCCTGGTGTCTCAGCTCAGCTCCCGGACAAATATTTCCCCAGCTCCCACGAGCCTGCAGCTCTCATTGATCAGTGCTAGCTATTCCATCTCTGGCTGAGACATGCTGATGTCTCCTCCACTACGACGAGGGAAGGCAGTGGCAGCAAGAATGGGATGAACTAAGCTAAGTGATCCCCCAAATATTTTGGCCCTCCATCTCATCCCATGCTAGGGCTCAGCAGACAGCCGCACTGCTGCACACAGCAGAGCACTCACGGGGAAGGTTTCTGCAGAACAAACACTAAGTAATTACAAGAGAGTGGAACTGGGCTGGACGCAAAGCTACATAACTTGGAACCTGCCAAAAAAATCACTATGAAAAGCCTCCCACTGATCAGAATCTAAAGAAGGATGGAATTAGCTAAATCATTCCCCTGGAGACAGCATGAGGTGTCTGAGCTGGGAGCAGGCAGAATCAGTGCTGCCCAAGGAGCCTGTGCTCCCAGTCCTGTCTCCTGAAGACTGTGTCCCTCCCAGACAGCACATGGGGTGCCACAGCTCCAGCACAGGCACCCAGGTTCTGCCAGCAAGACACACTGCAGCAGGGCCATCTGTGAGGAAGCTAAACACATGGTTCATGGAAAGCACCCCTAGAAACCAGGGCTCCCAGAGTAAAAGGACAAGCCAGAGGTATTGAAGCAGTGTGGAATGCAAGTTCCTGCTCTTAGCACCCACTAGTATTAAGAGCTAACATCAGGAGCTTGGTGTGAAAGCCCAGTGTTAGCTCACAGCTTCTCCTGTGTCCAAAAACTCCTATTTGTACTAGTGCATCTCTTAGCCATTACAGTCCTCCAGCCAGACCACTGCTGTGTACAGAGCAGAAGATGCTTGATTACACTGAGGTTCCTCTGGCCACCCATGGGCCACCAGCCATAAGAGGTGAATCCTATCCCTGTCACAAAGTTCCTCTCCTTATTCTTCCATCTCAGCCCTCTTACCCTCCTTGGATTAACATCTCTGGTAGCACTGGAGATTATTTTGGCAGTAGTTGACTTGACAGAGAAGGGAAAATCTTCAGCATTTAGGAGGGTGTGCAGACAGGATCCCACAGCTCAGCTTCAAAGGTTGAGCACCCTGAAGAAACTCAACAGTGAAGAATAAAGAAAGTCAGTGCACAGTCAGTGCACATTCCATTAAAATGCCATTGACAACTCAGAAGACTGTGGACAACTGTCCACGGAAGTGGTGGATGGAGGATTAGGATGCTAGTGAGAAGTCCTATGCTCACTGTAACTATCCCTCTCCCTCAACACAGAGGAATTCATCATGGAGCAAGTGTTGGGGATGCTGACCCAACCCATTGCCACTTCATATTACACTTGAGGATAAATAAGAAAAGGAGCATCTGAGGCTGCAGATAATAGGAACTCCTGCCCCAGAACACCAACCCCTCCTGTCCTGCATGAAGGAAAAGAATTGAGAGAGAGAAAGATGGCAAGTCAGGCATAGAGCATGGCTTTGAAGGCAAACAGCAGTCAGAGAAGTGAAATTCATACTAGAGGTTAGGACAACAGGTTACTTAAACAGCTAGTGCTCCTACTGCTTGGAGAGAACATGGTTGGAGTTTCGCTCTGGATACTATGCCCCCCTCAAAAGCCTGCTCTGTCATAAGCCTTGCTCAAGAAAAATCCCAACATTTAATCTAAAAAAATTAATGTTGCTCTTGGAAAAAGAGGAACCTGGTAAGAGATCCCACAAGGCACCTCCTGGTATGTTTCCATGCCTGGAGCAATCACAAAGGATGGTCTCAGCAAGGAAAGGCTCTGACTCAGACTCCAAAATCATCACCTACCAAATATATTCTCTCTTTGTGTGTTCCTCAACACACAAAAATGAGGTTTGTAGATGGATGGGAGATGAAGCCTTCACAGATTTAAAAGTTTTAGTCAGCCTCTTTACTGCCAAGAAAGGAGAAAAACAGTGAGCAAATGTTTACCAGGAGATACCCAGGACAAATCCAAGCAGCATAACAGAGAACAAAGCTGTGCTATCCTCTCCCGTGGAGTCTTCTATCACATTAGTTTGCTCGAGTTGTCACCCATCTGTTGTGGCACTTAAGGAAGAAGGATCCAGAAACACGCTGTCACTTCAGAACATCAGCATCCTGACTCATTCTAACAGCTATAATTTTTTACTTCAAAGTACAAGAGAATCTTCTGGCCCAGCAGCTAGGCTACATTCTGGAATAGCACAGAAAGGATACAGCAGAACAGACTTGAGACAAGAACCCAGCAGACATGAGGGGAGACAGTCACAGCCAGCCTTTACCGTCTTACATAGTGCAGATCACCAAGAATGACACAAATTCCATTCCTGCCTGGCTGATGAACACAGAACTGGCTGGAAACCTGTGCAAGACACTGGTAAAGCTGCCAGAAGAAATATATTCTGCCTCTGGAAATCCCCAGTGTGCCCAGTTCAGGCACCAAATCGGTGAGAGAAGAAAACAGACTAACTCTGGGACACTTTTCCTGGCTCCTGTGCTGGCAAACGGCAGGAGACTGCAGCAGGAATCAAAGGGACCTTACCAACGTCCATAAACATCTGAGGGGTGGGTGTCAAGATGAAGGTGCCAGTCTCTTTTCAGTGGTGTCCAGTGGTAGGACAAGGAAAAAGGGTACAAACTAGAACACAGGATGTTCCACCTCAACACAATGATGAGGGTGATGGAACAGGCTGGCCAGAGAGGTTGTGGAGTCCCCTTCTCCAGAGACTTTGATGACCCACCTGGATGTGTTCCTGTGTGACCTGCCTGAGGTGATCCAGCTTTGGCAGAGGGGCTGGACTCGATGAGACCCCACCTGGAGTACTGCATCCAGTTCTGGACCCCCTATTACAAGAGGGATATGGATGTGCTGGAAGGTGTCCAGAGAAGGGCCACGAGGATAATCAGAGGGCTGGAGCTGCTATGCTGTGAGGAGAGTCTGAGGGAGTTGGGGCTCTTCAGTCTGGAGAGAAGAAGGCTCCAAGGTGACCTTTTTGTGGCCTTTCAGTATAAGTGGGCCTACAAGAAAGCTGGGGAGGGACTTTTTAGGCTGTCAGGTAGTGATAGGACTGGGGGAATGGAGCAAAGCTAGAAATAGGTAGATTCAGACTGGATGTTAGGAAGAAGTTCTTCAGCATGAGGGTGGTGAGAGCCTGGAAGGGGTTGCCCAGGGAGGTGGTGGAAGCCTCATCCCTGGAGGTGTTTAAGGCCAGGCTGGATGAGGCTCTGGACAGCCTGATCTAGTGTGAGGTGTCCCTGCTCATGGCAGGAACGTTGGAACTAGATGATCCTTGTGGTCCTTTCCAACCCTGACTGATTCTATGATCTCCAGAGGTATCTTTCAACCCCACCATTCTGTGATTCTGTGACTTCCAGTGTCACACAAGTGTTAGCCAGTGCAGGACAAAGCTCAGCTGCACTGTGTCCCCCAGCTCAGACAGAGTCAACATTGCTTCTGCCTCAGCCTGCTCATTCAGAATTAAATCCAAACACATTGAAAGCTAAAACAGAGCAAACCTGCTTCTGAAGCTCATCCCCTCCAGTGGGAGCACCACATCCCACCCCCTTCTCAGTGCAGACCTGAGAGCCTAACAGCACCAACCATGCCTTGCAGCTGTCTGGATCAGCATGCTGGGGAGCACAGAGATGAGGGGAAGGGGTCTAGGGTGGGTTATCGAGTGCTTCAGGAACCAGGGAAGAGATGGCCACACCTAACCACCATTTTGTGACCCTCACTGCAAAAATGCTTCAAGAGAAAATAGCTGGCACTTTTGGCCAACACATCAAGTAGATGAAGACTGGCAGAGAAGTTTTCTTGTAACTGCAAAGAGGTGCTAAGCCCCAAGGGAGAGACTGTAAACTGTGTTTTATTAATAATCTGAAGTGTCCTCTCTCCATCGCAGCAGGAGCCCTTTGGAGCAGCAGAGGCTGGGAAGCCAGCTCTCCACACGAAGCCTTGGCATTTGGAAACACCATCTGCTTTGCAAAGGTTGACAGTCTGAGACTTCTGGTTAAACTCCACATCTCCTTGTTGTGAAGGGCTTGATAACTTGTGACTCGCCCTCAGTCCATTACTTTGTGCTTACTGGGTCGCAGAGCGCGCTCCACCTCCCTGCAGAGCAGGACAGCAGCTGGGCTGTGTTACATCCTGTGTCTGTCTTGCTCAGCATTAGATAGCACACTTCAGAGAGCTTTCCATCTACATCAGTGAAATGCAAACAGAGGATTTCTGTTGCTTCAGCAAAGAGGCCAACTCTAACATTCTGGCTCACAAACACAGATTTAGATACTTTTTTTTTGTTGGGTGTTTTTTTTTTTTTTTTGCCTGTTAGCATGGTTATTTTGATGAGGTTTTGTTTTACATGTGGATTAGATGAAAGAGACAATTAAGACTTGACTTTTTAATTGGTACTGGACACATTTTAAACAACAGGAACAGACTTCCTCAACAAGAACTGCATGTTCTCTTTCTCCAAGTATAACTTAACTCTGACAGAGAAGACATAAAAATATAGCCAAAGAACAGCTGAAACATGAGATCCTGCACTCAGAAGCTAGGAAAACTATTCTAATACCAAGTGTGGAGTGGCTGAGTCAGCATACCAACTGAAAGTTATATTTAGGCTTAAATCCAACACAAGGGAAAAAACTCTCTGTGTTCTTTCCTGCACTCTTTCCCTTTTTAATTTTTTTTTCCTGAAATTACATGCTAAAAAGCATCACAAAACCCAAAGGTCCTGTGAGACACATCATGATATTCAGACAAATTTTCTTGTCTCAAACTGACTGATTTTGACCCAGCCAAATGGTGGGAGAATTTAAACCACAGGTGAGTACCAAGAAGGCTGAGCAACAAGAGCAAGTCACTTCTTTTCACATCAGCTCTCGTTTCACTCTGGAATGAGGCACAGCAACTCAGCCAGCATCAGGACTTGCAGTGAGCCCAGCTCCTCTCAACATTTCTGTACCAGTTTGTTGGTTGTTGTTTTTCACAGTGCTGAGCAGCACAAAGACAGACCACACTGGGCACAGGCAACTAGAAGAAATGCTCCAGGAACTTGAATTAAGCTATTTCTTCCAGGAAAGGAGCTGTGGTCTGCCCAGGGCTGGCAAAACCAGGAGGAGACAACACAAAAAACCCAAGATAGCTCATCTCTACACTGAAGGGAAGGAAAACAAAAGCAAGTGACAGTTCCCATTTCCCCAGACGCCATTCCCTCAGTTTCCTGCATTTCCTCTATCCCTGCCACAGACCAGCAGCTCCCTTATGCCTCTGCATCTCCCCAAGACCAGCCCCATGCTGACAGCAGAGTTGGGGGACACAGTTTGTGCTTTGCTAGATGTATCTGCTGCAGCTCTCTGCAGAAGCTCTCATGTAAGTGTTAGAGAAAGCCAGATGCCAGGCTTCATGTCCCCAGCCCTTTCGCCTCTGGGTGCTGTCACGCTAGCAGAAATGTTATCAGTGCTTCCTGCTCCCTAAAGCCAAGCAGCCAGCAGAGCTTTTGCCTCACAAACCTCTTTTGCCTCACGCATTTTTGCCCTAATTTGTGTAAAGGAGGAGATTCCGCAGCACTAATTAGAAAGCCAGAACTGTTTTGTTTTCTCCAGCTCACCTTATCTTCTTCATTCAGCTCCTGAAGACTCAGCTATTAAGAAAAATTAAGTAATTTATCAAGCCCTTTTCAATTACCTGCTGTTGATAACATCAGAGTACAATTAGCATCTACAAATGAACCAAGTGCCAACTGCCAAGAAGAAGCAGAAGCTAATTTACAGCGTGGGGCAGCAAGCGCTGAGATGCAGAGCTGCCAGCAAACACATATTTTGTTATACCAGCAACAGCCCTGTTCTGCCACTCCCAGCCAGCTGAGAACACATCCTGAACAACAGCTGGAACATCAGCAGCGCTAACACTGCATCCCATGGCAGAGATGGAAATAGTCTTTGGTTGTTTCCACATCTGGTGCTATGAAGGAACAGCAGGAGTGGACTTCACTTGGATATAATCAGTCCTTCCCAGCCTGCCAGTAGGATGTCAGTGCCTCTCCTCAGAAGGGCAGCAGATTCCTACACTCAGGTGACCCACGTGTTTCCCAGTTTACAAGGCAGCAATATTTTGACATACTCAGCTGACGAGCTCCCAAAGAACCAGCCAGGTAATAAACCACATCACATAGTGCCTTAGTGCAAGACATTCACATTCATTTCTGACACCTGAATAGCTCCTCGAATGCACTTTAGCCTTTTCATTTCCCTTCTGCTATGAGCTTCTGCTTTATGATGCCTTTCTGAGCAGGTTAATAATTGAGCATGGGATATGTTATACTGGCACACAATCTGCCAAACGCCTGTTTAATTTATGAAGACAGTCTGGTGAAACTGGGGTAACTAAAAAGCTAGCACACAGCAAACCTAGCAGCAGCTCTGATAGTCACAGCACTGCCTGACAAGTTCTGCTCTGTGTCAGGGCCTTACCTAGATTGGAGGAGGCTCTGCCTTCAGCAGCTCGGTCCTGCAGGCTCTCAGCGATGTGCAACTGTTCTTCATGGTACTGCTTAGCTCTCTCCAGGTCCTGCATACACCTAGCTGCGTGGCCCAAGCCAGCATAAGCTCGCATCTCAATGGCCTTCTCGGCCAGCTCCTGGGCCAACTCCAGCACATAGTTGTGGTAGGACATGGCTTTGTCGAAGTTTCTGCGGTAGTGGTAAGCGCTGCCCAGGTTGCTGTAGGCTCGAGCTTCCTCCCGCTTGTTCCCCAGCTCCTTGGCGATCTTAAGGTGCTGCTCGTGGCACTGCACTGCGTTTTCAAAATCCCCCATTGCAATGTACACTGCTCCCATGTTGCCCAGCTCCCGTGCCTCAGAGAGCTCATCTTTGGACTGCTTTGCGAGGAGGACACACTGCTTGTGGCTAGCCAACGCGTTTGGGTAGTCCCCAATAGCTGTGTACACGTGGCCCAGACTGCTCAGTGCTGAGGATGCTGCCTGCAAGGGTAAGAGAGAAGAAGTAAGCACAAGTATTCATGCAAACAAGTCAGACTGCATTGGTTCTAGAAATCCAAGTAACAAAATGCTATTCTGGAGAAAGAATGTGGTTACCAGCTGGAAAACCTGCACTCTGCAGCTCTTCCACAGCCCTCGGGGCAGTGTGGGCAGAGGCAGCAGGAATGGGATGGCTCAGAAGAACAGGGTGAGGATCACCTCCTCCTATGAAGCTATATAGTGTGTGTGTGTGTGTGTGTGTGTCTGTGTGTGCCCCTGGCAGAGGGGAAGGACAGCACTGCAAAGATGCAGAGACCAGTGAGGAAACAGAAAGTGACCGCTGCAGAAAACTGCTCTCTAGGACCAGTCTGAGCTACTCCAGAGAGCAGCAAAGCTTTCTCCATAGGCAGCCACATCTCAGGTCATCTCTCTTGATTAACATCTACACCAAGTCTTGCTGGCACAGCAAACAGCCCCGTGTATGGCAGCTCTTGAGAAAGCAGACAAGTAATGACAGTCACTTGCAGAGAACATTGCAAGTGAATGCTTGCCCTATTCTGCCCTTCACCCAGTCAGGGCATGTCAAAGAAAGGCTCCTGAGACCTTGCAGTCTGATGCCAAAGCATTGTTGGAGAACAGCAGCAGAACACGTAACTTGACATAACCATGCTGCTGAGGACTCTGTGTTCTCTTCTTCCCAAGCTAAAAGCTGTTGAATACCTGATGCTGGAAAACTGACACACTTGCCACCAGCACTTATCTGGGAGGAGGGAGATGCCTCTGCTGCTTATCTTGCAACAGCAGTCAGTGTGCAGTCATCAGCATCTCCATGTACTTCTGCTTGGCCAGTCACAGCACAATGTGAAGAGCACAATTCTTACTGTGCAGCATCAGGGTCCTTCTAGCATAGCACTGCTGAGCCCCAGACAACCTTGGGACTGCAGCAAAGACAACAGTAATTCAGCAGCTGGAGCCTGTGTCTCCTGGGGACATCTGAAATAAATATAGCCATTTGAAAACTTGAGTTCTTGCCCCCAAGAAACAGCTGTATTTAGAAAAGACAAATTATCCTTTCGCCCACTGCATCCACCAGTACACAGGCCTGGCTTCTACTCGGCAGGGCCAGGACAGACACAGCCAGACAGCAGGGCAAGGAGCCAAGAGCAGGGATGTGTTCCTTCTGCCTAACCCACATCTGCTGCCTCAGCACGGCTGTTCACTCCAAAGCCTTGACCCCAAGTCCTCCATGGTCCTTGCATGTGCATTTCTTTTGCTACCCAGCTGCTGCTGTGACCCAATTCCACAACATTCTCTTCCAAACCTCCAAAAAGGAGCAGGCAGAGTGAGTGACAGCACAGGGATCAGTCTCACCCTTCCCTAGCATCATAGCTCAGGGAAGAACCAGTCTACCCTTCCACGGAAATGCACACTGACATCAAGGCTAGAAGGCAAACATTTCAATTAAGCAGCTGGAGAGGCCAAGGGATGGAGGTGGTTTCCCATCAGTGCCCAAAGGGGCCATGATTAACCTCTTCAACCCACCCAGCATCAGACCAGGAAGCCCTGCCACCTTTTCCCTGCAAAGTCATTCATCTGCCCCAGAGAGTTACGCAAGTTAAAGAGCTTCCCTCACCCTGGACACTCACTTCACCTTGATAAACTGGTATATTCCTGCTTGGCTCCCACTTGCAGACCATCTGTGCCCTACAGATGTGGGATTTCAATTCCCTTTTCCAAAGCAAATGATTGAACTCTTCCTGCTCACACTGTCAGGAGATCAGATACAAAAAGAACGTGGATGAGAGAATCTGCTCTTTAGGAGGAGAGCTGGCTCAGTGCCTCTCAACTGGAACCACATTTTGCTACTGAAACAGTGTCCTTGAATAAATGAGGCCTTCATGACTTTCAAAAACAGTGGCAGAAGAAACCTTTCTAAAGATTGTTTTTACTAAAATTGTATCACAACTGGAAGAGTAATGCCCAGTCAGGAAGATCTATGGGCCAGAGCAAGAGGCAGAGAGCAGAGGTGATAAATCACTTCTGTGATCAGCAGCACTACCAGGGCATATTTCCACACTGAGGAACAGTAAATATGCTGCACTGAGCCAAATGAATAGGGAAACCATCTTTTGTGATACAAGAACTGGAGGTGACAGATTAGCTATTAAACACCATTTACAGGTCATAAGATAGAGAAGTTATAAGGAAGCTCTCCCTTGGCCAACTCTGTAAATAGCCAAGCTGCACTTGCTCTCCCCGAGGCATCCTTTCAGGCAGCTTAATTATAATGAAAGAACTGCCAGAATTCAAAATGTCTTAATTTTTTTCACTTAGTGTTGCAGATGGACTCCACTCGACACAAGGGACAGTGCAAGAGGAGCAGTGGCAGAGCAGCAGCCACTGTTGGAAGCCCAGGAGCATCCCTGTAAGGCTGCGGCACCGCTCCACAGACGGCAGCCTCGGAAGATGGAAGCCTTGGGCTCCGTCCTGCAGATGGTGAGAGCAGCCCAGGACTCCCTGCTGCCAGTACAGCCATAATGAACCACAACGGAGTCGTTTTTCCTGCTGTAATTACCCCAGGCCAGAGAGGGGAGCAGCAAGCAGCTACTCTTCAGTGACAGGCCACGCACAAAGCTACTGAAGATGCTGCCACATGGTCAGATGGTTTCTTGGGCTTGAGAGGGGTTTTTCCAACAGCAGGCATCACAGGTGGTGGGAAACCATCTGAATCACAGGACCACAGAACGTTAGGGGTTGCAAGGGACCTAAAGAGATTGAGTCCAACCCCCCTGCCCAGAGCAGGACCAGACAATCTAGCTCAGGTCACAGAGGAATGCATCCAGACTGGCCCTGAAAGTCTGCAGAGAAGGAGACTCCACAACCTCTTTGAGGACCCTTACAGGAAAGAAGTTCCTCCTTGTGTTGAGGTGGAACCTCCTGTGCTGCAGCTTCCATCCATCGCTCCTTGTCCTATCACGGGGAGCAAGTGAGCAGAGCCTGTCCCGCCCCTCCTGACCCTCAGCCCTCAGATGTTGATAAATATTTATTAAATCCCTTCTCAGTCTTTTCTTCTCCAGACGAAGCAGCCTCAGGACCCTGAGCCTCTCCTCATAAGGCAGTGCTCCAGTCCCCTCAGCGTCCTCAGAAACAGATGACTCGCAGCCTCTGCACAGGCACTTGGCTCAGGGACCAAAGCCACAGTCACTCCAGAAGTGACCTCTGCAGGACACTCTGCAGAGCACGGCCCCTTCACAGAGGCCAGCAATGCCTTGGGAAGGAACCTAACCCTTTCGGTGCTGCCTGCTGCTGTGCCTGGCCAGGCTGCGCAGGCAGAACCTGCCTGTCCCCATGCCTGGGGCTGCAGGAAGAGCTGGAGAAGACCTCGTTCCACCTCGATCAGGGCAGCTGGGCCCTGGACGGGCTCTGCAGACAGTGCAGTAACTTCTTGGCTGAGAGCTCCTAGCTGAAAGAGGGTTTGAGGGCACCTGTTTTAAAGTTGCTACAAAACCAACATCCAAACTTTTGCTCTGAATTTGAATCGATTTTCACACAGCTCTTCATGAAGATCAATGCATACACAGTATGGACTCAATAGAGGGAGAAAGAAAAAAGAAAGGAAAAATAGCTACATGCAGCCAAGGGACTGCGTGGGGACCATTACAGGAGCTAGCAAACAGCACCCTCACTGCCACAGGATCAGAACAGCAGGACATGCTGGGCAAAGCTAACACCCAGCACAAGGAACCAGCAGAACCCAGTCAGCAGCCTCAGCTCATTCTGAAAGACAGGCTGCCACCACCAGCAGAACTTTGCTATACCTGGGAAGAGAATGCAAACATCTTTCTGGAAAACATGGAGGCAGTGAAAGCTGCTGTCTCCTGGGGCTGCTGAATTTTTTTTTTTTTTTTTTTTTTTTTTTTTTTTTTAAAGAAAGTGGACATTTCTACATGCAGATTGCTGAGTAAGATGAGCTATGGCACAGAGCCACTGAGACAGAGCCTCAAATGATGTCAGCGGGCTGTGGCTGGGGAGAAGAGGCACAAATGGAAAGCAGCAGATCACAGACCTTCTGTGCACAATAGACACTTGACAGATCAGGGACTGCTCAAGCTCTACCTGGAAAGAGATCTTTAGGAGATCTCCTAGACTGGGAAGTAGGTGATAGAAAGTGAAATTCAATTCATGTGTCTGGAAATGTTTGTTCTCAGGGCTTCTAATCCCTCTGCCCAACGGCTCACAGTAAAGACCTAGAATGAAGGGTACAAGCTTGGCAACCCTTCTCAGGCCTTGGCTTATATGTCTGAGTGTCCAGGGCCAGATCACCCAAGCCAGAATGCAAGAGACGGACAAGGAAACCAGAAAAGAAAAAAAAATAACTAGGAGGAGACAAAAAGAGCACTGGAAAATGAAGGTAAAAGGGCTGACAAAAGCCTGGTTTCATCGGAAAGACAGGGCTGCTCCCACAGGCTCGGCTGCCTCTGCCCTCTGACATGACCCTTGCACCAAGGCTCACAGCAGCTTCCACTACTAACTGCTCCGAGTGCTCCAAGAGAAGCACTTCTCAATCATCCCAGAGTCTGCAAGAGCAGAGCCCACGGCACTCCTGGCTTGCTCAGGGCTGGCTGTGTGCAGCATCTCTTCTCCCACTCCAAGATAATTCTCCGGGCTCGTGGGGGCAATCAGCAGAAAGACTGTGGAGCCTGACATTAAAGCAGTGTTTAGGAACAATTTGGTGATTACATCTGCTGGGGGACACCCATGACTCACTTCAGGGGGTTAGTAATAGGATTCCAGAAGATAAATTCATCACTGTATACTTAATAAAATCCTCCACGTAACAGGATCCAGCGGGAGCTGTAAGTGGCTGGCACAGGGGGCCAGCGGGGCAGGGCTGTTCCCGTGGGCACTGACAGAGGAGGCACAGTGCTGCAGTGAGGATGAGGCTGATGCATGTGAAAGCCTCCAGCTGTGCTAGCACGAACCTCTGCCTGGTAGCAGGGTGATGGGAGACTACAGCTTCATACCAGTGGGGTTTTGCATCAGCAAACAAAGAAAATCAATGCTTTATATATCTGACAAAGACAAATTTTACAGTGGGAGTTGCTTACACCTCCAATTATGCAATTTATCACTTTAATAGAAAGCAGATTCTTCTGCCACTGAGCTGAGGCACAGAAGGGAGTTCTGAAGAAGGTTTCTAATTGTTCTCTCTTTCTTGGGAGCGACAGCCAGCTTAGGTTTTTCAGATGAACAAGGTAGAGTCTGATATTAAGCAGATGTGCATCACAGAATGACAACTAATAGGGACCTGGGTGACTTGGAGAAATGTGCTTTTCAATGCTTCACACTCACCAGAGAATGGTCATCTCCTAGTGATGTTACATTTAAACCATTCTTTAAGTGATTGCACAGGCTCCTTAAGTGAGAACAATGTAATAATTCTGAAGTGGGTGAGGTGAAAACGCTCTGCCTGGTATCTCACTCTCATGTTGCTTTAATCCCCAAACACAGACATCAATTAGGACAGATGAGAGATTGAACTTTGACAGCCAAAGAAGGGAAATAACTGGCATGCACTAAGCATTTGTGAAATTCAAAGCCTGACTGCAGCATGCTCTAGCGTGCCACTGCTTTCCACTTCCACTCTCCCTCTGGGTAAGGGGTAACAGCAGTGCCTGATGCCACACGATGCAGTGGAGTGGTTTCCAAAAGATCAGCCATGCATATTCACAACATCTGTGCTCAGGACAGTCAGCAGGATTCTCTTCTCCAGAGTCAGCACACCTCACATGCATGCAAGCAAAGATTCCCTGGTTCATCACATGCATTTTGGGCTTGGTGAGAGGAAGGCAACTTCAACAGATTGCTTCTGAATGCATACAAAGAAATACTTAAATCTGAAAGCATCAACAGGATGATGCTGGCTTCACCATACAGAGCAAAGTCTCATTCCACCCTGTATCAGTGCCACTCTCTGTGTAGGAAGCACAGAGGTCAGCGTGCAGCAGTGTGGCGCTGTGTGAGCACTCTGCAAGCCTTCAGGCTCCTTCTGTGGGCACTGTCTTACAGGTATGGGCCTTAGAACTGCTGTGCACTCAGGCAGGAGAGCAGGACAAAAAGATGAGTTAACTTTCAGGACCTAACAAAAGGATCCAATGGATGTACATTGCGTTTTACTTCTACTTCAATTAAGCCCCTTTACTGTGTCCTCATAAGCCACCAGTATTCCACGACTAGGCTTAGTGACCTACCAGTTTATGCACTAATGCAGGTTTCATACCCAAACACAGGAGGTGCCCATCAACAATCAAAGGTGCCCTTCCCTGCTCCCTCAGAGGTGAGGCTGATGTGCCAAGACCACATCCAGCTTTTCCCTTTGTGTGGCATGCTTTTGAAAATAAGAGGAAGCAGCTGGCAATGCTCCCCTCCTGTACATGATCTGTACGCAGAGCAAAGGAACAGATTTGCTTTTAGGTAATTATTTCCTGGGGAAAAAAAAAATAGACTGGAATCAATATCCCTGTCAAATCCAATTTATTTGTAAGAAGGTCTCAGTCTTTTACATAGCAACTACCAAAAAAGCAAACCTCAAAGAAGCCAGAGCCATAGAATGAATGCAGCACTATCTGAATGCCTGGAAGGAACTGTGTAACTACTGCTAACTGAAAGGGAATAACCTCGAATTAGTGACACAATAGAACAGCTCAAACCATACAGCAGGAGGAGACAGCTCTGCTCTCCTTTGATTAACGGATTAAATCCATAGCTCTGCAGGTGTCAAGGGCTTGCTGCTCATGACAGAGGCTGCCACGGGTTGCGCTTACAACCCACTCCCAGCCCTGTCTTTCTTGTTCAGAGAAATGACAATGTTTAGAGGACCGATCATTCTTCCCTTCTCCTGGCAAAAGAATCACGCAAATTAGGTGAATCCAGGCAAACCTGAGCAGCACCACGGCTCAGCTGTCACATCATTAAAGGTCAGTCATCCCCCTGAAACCAGAGGCTTCAAAAGGAACACTGACTTTCAGCTGCTCATTTGGAGAGCAAAATGAGGCTACTCCAGTGGAAAATCCATTTACTCCAACTCCTCCATTATCATTTAGGAGCTTGTTCTCTGCCCAGAAAACTTGTAAAACCAAAGCCGAGTTATTCTTTAACTCTATAACTGATCAGCATCAAGCCTAAGCATCACCTGGCACTCACATACCTCTACAGAATCACAGAAAGGTTGTCCTATGTACCCAAAACTTCTTATTTTTCTGGGCATAGTCTAAAAGGCTGCTGGGTGAAATAGCTTTAGGAGGGATGGCTGACTCGACATTTTTTGGTGATGATGTAAGAAAAGAAGCTCTCATTTAAAACCACAGGCTGAGATTGTGACACTGAGGAGTAGTGACTCATGCCCTGATCAAAGTCAGTCCTGGAAGAACAAGCCAGCACGTTACAGAGTTGGATCTCAGAGAATCAAGAGAAGCTCTTTATGCAGACAGAGGAAGTTTGAGACTCCTGCAGCAATGTGCTGACCTGTGCCAATCCTGACACTACTGCTCATAAAGCTGGAAACCACTGCACTGGAAACTGACTACAGGAAAGCCTTGGCTGAGGTGGGCCTTCAGAAAACCTAAAAAGCACTGCTCCCTGAGCTGCAGCTCCTACACAAGTTTCCTGCTTTGTTTCTTTGCCTGTGATCAGGTCCAGCCCTCAGCAGAGGGCTAGCTTTTGCAGATACTGTGCGAGGTAAGTAAAACCAGAAGACTGCATTTCTTTCAGCTAAAATCCATGTGCTGAGGAGGTCAAGTGGGGACGTTTAAAGGAGATCCTCAGGAAGTATTACATTTCCCTTCTGAGTCACAAGTCCAAACAAAACAAAGCATATGGCCTTTTAGTGCATTCCCAAATTTCCTGCACTGGTCAGATTTCCCTTCATTCTGCTTAATCCTATCACATTTGAACCAGACAAACCTGTACGAATCCAGATTTTCTCTAAAAAGAGCTGCTGAAGACAGCAGAGAAAGGCAAACAAATTATGCCTTCTTAGACAAATCCAACTACGTGACGCTCAAAAGCACTCTGGTTGCTCACATCAGTGAGCTAATCCTCTCAGCCAAGCAGGTGATTCAGCCTGAGCTGTAACACAGCCCTAGTGCTCTAAAAGACCTTGCAGCCTCAAGTAAACTCCCATGGCAAGTGCCTCGTAGCAGCTGGTGCTCGGTGAGCTCTCCTCCAAGAGAGCAACCCTTCCTCCAGGCTGCAGCGAGTCTGCCCTGACCCCTGGCAGAGCCAGGCTGCTGTCTGCAACGAGGCTGAAACTGATGAAGCAAAGGATGGCACTTTCTAACGAGGCTTCCAATGGCTACCCGCAACACAGGTCAGATTTCTGAGTCCCAGTGGTAAATGAGAGGCCTCTCACAGATGTTTGAAGTGTAAGCATGCACAGGAACAACATGAACTGGGATGTGTATGACTGTAACTTTGTACGCCCTACAGAGCCAAACATCTGGGCTAGACAAAGACTGAATTTCAGTGAATTGAACAATGCAGCAAGAAGCGTGCAGGAAGACATTCTGCAGACTGACTCAGATCTCTCACAAGTTCTCATTCAGCTGAAGTCATAGCATCTGCAGAACCTGAGACTTCAAGGGCAGCAGGGGTGAAAATAAAGCTTCTGTCCTGTTAGGAAATGTGGAAAACCAATCTGCCTAACTCTGCACTGGCTACTTCAGCAGCCTCTGCAAAGGGCTGCCTGGAGCTGCTGAGACAAGTCTGCCAGCAAATGGCCAGGCCAGTATGAGGTTTCAGTTCTATAAAACAGATCACACTCAAGTCTAGTACAAAATCAGCAACAGTTCCAGAAAACATGGACTGGGATCTGCAAATGCCTCCTCAGAAAGCTAGGGAAGTGTTAGTGCCAGCCTCCTGGCAAAGCAAGCCAGCTTTACCAGGTCCTCCACAGTCCTGGAGATGACATCGCTGCTCTTGCATGTCTTACAAACCCAAAACCACTCAGGCCACAGGCAGTCTCAGCAAGGTACCCATCATGCTAGGATGGCCCTGGAGCCCCTCCTCCCCCAGCTCACCTCACAGCTGATTCCTGGAAATCCTGCTGGGCCCCTCCACCACCTCTGCTGCCAGTCAGGAAAGTTCTGCCAATCTAGCCAACAGCACACCTGGACCATACCCACTTCTGACAGCACAGGACTGGGAGGCTGTGGGCTGAAGCTGCATACCGGGCAGTGAGTGATTCTTGGCAGCTTCCGGCCCCAGTAATAATGAAATTACTTATTAAAACCAGCCTGAGATCAGCAAGAAGGATCTGTAACACCAGATTTCATGAAAGGGCTCAGATTAGACAACAGCTTCCAAAGGCTAAGTGACCCTTTCTATGAGTATCCACTCCAAGCGCTGCAAAGGCCTTTACCACTTTCTGTCTCCTGTGGGTGATTTCCCACTGGGTTCCTAGGAACTGACATTGGGCTCACCTCTTTGGAAAAGCAGAGATTGGGAGCAGCCTTTTGCTTGAATGGTTTGCAGCCTGATCAACCATTCTGTTGTTTGTAAAGCCTCTGTAAAATGTCATGGGATTTGGAAAGCTGTTTCTCACGCAGAGGCTGAATCAGAAACCAGCTTGTTTCTATTTCTTGGAAGTTACCTCCAGGACTCAAAAGTTTCCCCTAAAAGAACCCCGGAGAAAAACATAAGGCATAATGGAGAAACAAGAGTGAGGAGGTAATCCCATGCACTGTTTATAAATACAGCTGCACCAGTCACCCATTTACCCTCTGGCTACTTGACCTTGCTGACAAGCCACTGGGGTTTTCAGACACAAGGCTAAGAGGACACCCCTGCTAAGCTACCATCTGCACAATACATAGCATAATGCTTCTCCAGCAGGCTGCTGCCTCTTAGTGCTCAGTAACAGAGACACCAATTTCTTCACAAAAGCTCTCACATTGTTTCCAATCTCCTCTCTTGATGATGCTTAAGAGGTGAAAGCTACCTGCTGTTTAATACTGGAGCAGCGGTCACACCCTGAACTTGTCACTCCTGTGCTTCTATTAGCAATGGCTGCATTAACCACTGATATGAATAATCAATCAGCAAAGCCCTCCTTGGCCCCTTCCTTACTTCTGGGTCTCCAGTCAGATGTGATAAAGCTGTAAGGAGTAAGGTATATCCTCTCTTAGTCTTTCCTGATCATGTTGCCACAGGCAGCAGATAATCCACTTCTGGCAGACAACCACCTAATAAATTATTTTGAGGCAGTGGCTTCACTACAGAAAAGGAAATGAAGCAAAACATAGAATAGCAGAGACACAACCACCTTTCTCTGCTGCCTCCTGCAGCAAGTGCTACTCTCCTGCTTTTGCTTCCACAGCCTGCTTCTGCCATCTTAGTGCATGTTTTCATGCATGACAAACTGCTTTAGCCTGAAGACTCTTTCCACTTCTCATTTGTGAGGTATTTATATCCTCTCCTTATCTTCCAGACTGCTTGCAAATGTAACAGAATGTCTGTGGTCATGAGATGCTCAGATTTTTGCTTTCTGAAGATTCTGGCAGCCCCAGGGGCAGGCCACCCCTTTGTATGGCCAAGTCCTCCACACGCGCCACAGGCAGCAAAACTGCTGCAGGCTCCCTCAAATCCGCAGTCAGTGAATTAATTTGGTTCTTAGCAGCTATCTGGGACTGCTGATGATGAAACACAAATGAACAGACCACATGATGACCACTTCAGAATTTCCAGTGAGAAAGAGACAATGTTGGCCCTATGAGAAGTTAGATTTGAAAGCCACTTGAATGCATCGAGAAAGGATCTGTGGTGTGAAAGATAAATGCTGCAGAGAACAGGAGCAGCACCCAACCCACTGCTGTGCACCCTAGGAACTGACGACAAGCAAGCAGAAGGGATCACAGAAGGGTTTTTCTGGCAGTGGTTAAGATACTGCTCAGGAAGAGCAGCAGAGGCAGCAAGAGCCTGTTTCACTGCGCCGTATGGAAGGTCTGGGTGTGCCTTCTGTTTGCCCAAGGATGTGCTACAGCAATCAGAAGCTAATATAAACGAGACTTTGCAAACACGGTAGCTAAGCAGGGAGTCTTCGCTGCACACACTTCTCAAATCCTCTTAAAAGCTATCAACGAAGTAAGAAAAGCCACACACATGCAGGATGTTTTGCTGACTTGAAGCTGGGGCTGTGACTGGGAAGGGGAATGGAGCAGTAACAGCCCAGCCCAGCCCACAAGACATGCAAGAAAGATCATAGAATGGTAAGGTTGGAAGAGACCTCAAGGATCACCTAGTTCCAACCCCCTGCCATAGGCAGGGACACCTCCCACTAGTACAGGTCACTCAAGGCCTCATCCAACCTGGTCCTGAACACTTCCAGGGAGGGAGGAGCCACAACCTGTCCCAGTGTCTCACCACCCTCACTGTAAAGAACTTCCTCCTAACATCCAGTCTAGATGTCCCCTCTGCCAGTTCAAACCCATTGCCCCTTGTCCTGGCATTGCAAGACCTTGTCAATAGTCCCTCCCCAGCCTTCCTGTAGGCCCCCTTCAGATACTGGAAGGCTACTATAAGGTCTCCTGGAAGCCTTCTCTTCTCCAGGCNGGGTCACTGGTGTCCAGCTACAGATGGACTACAGCACTCCAGTCTGACTTCAGCGAAGCCTTCCAGGATGACCTGAACAATGCCAAGCCAAGAGAAGGCACAGCACAGTGTCCAGCTCAGATGTGACTGCAGGAACTACATCTACAACTACAAACAGCCTTCCACCACCTTCTAAACAGTATATTTCCAGCTTCTACAGGTAAGGGAGACAAGGAAGTTCACCACCCTTATGGAAGCCAAGGGCCAGTGTTTCTGGATGCTTTATTGTCTCATTTTTAGTGAATTATGCTCTTTTGCAGTTGTTCTCATGGCCTTCTCCACGCAGATCTAGGATGCAGCACATGTGACAAGATGCTTTTGTCAACAGTTCACTACACCACACTGCTATAGTGACACAAGTGCCACAACTCATCAGTGGAGTCTGAACCAGCCCCAATCCACACTTTAATTTATGTGATAAATGGCTCTTAACATTTAGGTTAAAAGTGCACTGGAATGATCACAAGCAACATGGACACTGAAGAACAACAAACTGAGAAAAAACAGTTCATGCCACAAGAATATCATTCTCTGCTTCCTGAAGCTACATGGCAGTATAGAGAGCACTGCAATTCTGCCTGCTCTATGCAGGCTAGCCCAGGGGCTTGGTACAGGCATTGAAGCTGCTACCAATACCAAGTCAGAAAACATACTTTTCCCAGAACCTCATCACGCAGCCTGAACAGCTCCTGCTCAGCACATGTACTCACAGATGTCTCCTGGGGCCTGGCACACGCCAGGACACCAGCTGTGCCTGCCCTGAAGGGAGAAGACAGAGCCTGCATGCTCCAAAAAGGCAATGCACAGGCTCCCTTCTCGGGGGCCAGGCAGCTGCAGCGGGACTGAGGGAGCTGCCCGCAGCTGAAGAGCAACTCTCTGTGAAGCTCCTCGGCTTGCTGCGGGGAGAACCACAGTGACCAGGCTGGGTGACAGTAGAGCAGCACCACTGACTCTGAGAGGATGTGGCTTGGTGCAGCCACGTGCCAGCAAGTGTCAGAACATGCCAGCTGCTCTCCCAGCTGCAAGGTCAGGCACGGGCACTTCAGTGAGGAGAAGCTGTGCTCACTGCTGAGCCCAAGCTCAACTTCAGGTCGGATTTCAGCAGTGCAAATCTGATGGGAGTCCACATGGCTGTGTAAGGTCTCTGGATGCCTGACAAGGTAACCAGGAGAGGAACCTGGCCCACAGCTAACGAACTGCACACGTTGGGATGAGCTCACTGCATGCTGACATGCCCTGTGATGGCTTCTGCAGAGGAAGGGTTGCACAGATGCACACTTCCAGCCAAATCTGAAGCACAACTGCAAGTGCAGGGACCCTCACCGTTGAACAGAAACAGTTGTGACTTCATCTCTGGCAGGAGCCCTGTGGATGCCAGCACGGTCCAAACAGCAACCATTCTGGGCCAGGGAAGGAGGGAGGCAGGCAGCCAGCCAGGGAGGCAGTCCACATTTGGAATCAGCTCTCCTGCCATTCCTTTAGAAAAAAGGGGGACACACACACCTTGCTCAAGCATGAGCTAGACCTGATATCCCCTGACTCGTCTGCTCAGAGCCAGTCAGCTTGAGGTGCTGAGAGTGATCAGTTCATGACACCAACACCACCACAGCCTTTGAAAAACCTCCCCAGAGCAGGGCAGCTCAGAGTACTGCAGGTAAGGTTCAGAGCATACAGGAGACCCAGCAGGTTGTATTTTAAGAGCAATGAAGACAGTGGTTCCCGAAGGACAGCTGTGTCACTTCTAACTCGGATCACGTTTCACTCTTTTTTTCTTATCTAAATCAGCAGAATAGATATTTCTATAATGATTGGTAAGGAACGTTAAAAAAAACCCACAAACTTCTTTTGTCCTGTACCATAATGCACACAAAGAGTTCAGGCAAGAGGCCAAACACTTACAGCTCTGCTATTTACTGAAGATGTGGCTTGTGCAGACAAAGCACGGCAGGAAGGACACCTGGAAAGCATTTCCCCTTCCCTTCAGGAAGGGGCAGAAAACCTTGGCTTTATAGAACTTACGGATTTCAGTAGAAAAGAATAATCTATCTTTCCTTCTATATCTCCTTCTGGAAATAAGAAAGTGAAATCTGATCTCTGACTTGCACAGCCTGACAGCAAGTAGCTGTATTTCACAAAATGTAGGAGTTTTGTGCTGCATTTCACTGCTGGCTCTGGCAAAAACTACTACAACTGCAAACCTAAATAACCACCAGTGGCTGAGCTGCACACAAAGTGTGCTCAGACAGCTGCAGAATCTGCAAATTCCCAACTGAATCCAGACACTGATTATGGCTGTCACAGCAATCATATTTCACTAACGCTCCTCCTCCAGAGAAGCACAGCAGCCAGCTACCCCTGACAACCTTCCACCGTGACAGTCCTCTGCTGCCAGCAAAGGCCTCTCCTCTCCATCAGCTCCATGGCAATGCTCTCTCTGCAACAGAAAGCATAGCACTGAAGGGGCTTCTCCAGTCCCCTGGGTTTCCAGCCCACAGTTTCTCTTCATAATGGAATTTCTGCATTCTAATGTTTACAATAGAAAAACCTTCATAGAAAGGCAAGAGCAAGGTGACACAGAAACCCAAGAAAACCTGTTCAATAAACATCTTTCCTCTATACCACTTAGCCACCCTGTTCTAATTATTGTTGTCTCCATCCTCTTCTCCTGCAAAAAAGTCACTCTGGAAAAAAAAAAATTCTGCTGACACAAATTCTGCCTTACACTTGAAATTGTTTTTAAAAAACCCAACATCTTGAGACAGTAAAATCTAGTTCATTTGTCTTGTATCTGAGCATACCCACCTGCTGCAACCACAGCTGCTTGTGGGGATACCCAAGTGCAGCACCAATGCCCACAGAAACCAATGGTCAGTGACAAGAGGACATTGAGCCAGTGCTGCACCTACTCCTTCCAGAAATAGCTGCTTCTAGAGGGGAGGTGGGTGAAATCCCATCAAAACTGGGCCAAGAGTGATTGCTGCAAGCTGTTGAGCATCCTGAGTCAACTCAGGGGCAAGCTGGCACTGCCAAAGTCCATCGGTTTGTCCTCTGCTCTCTTCCAGGCCCCACTACCCTTCCCATGGTCACTCTCCCTCAGCAAAAGGGCATCAGGAAATAGACTGGAGCTGTTCAGCTGCATCTTCACGCCAGTCCTAAGGAAGATCGGAGCATGAAGAATCCCCTTCCTCACCCAACCCCTCCTCCTCGCTCCCTCCTAGCGAAGAGGGAAGCTGCATCTCTAGCAGAAGGCTCAGTCCAGCCCCAGAGGCACCGGCCAGGCAACAGGCAGGAGCTGCCAGCACCCTTTGGCCTGCTGGCAGCATCCCCCTGCCCAGAAGCTCTGTGCTGGCAGTGCACTTTCACACAAGCATTAATTTTCTGATGGTTAGTTTATGATTTTGCTGCCCTGCTGTTTCTGAACACAGGACTGTAACAGGAGGCGTCTGGCAGTCCAGGAGACAGGGAGCAAAGACGCTGCCGGGTCCCTGCAGGATTATTACCCTGACGGGATTCAAGCACAGCCTGTGTCAGGCTTTGGGCACTGAATCCAAAGAGAGGCTTTCCTTTCCCTTGCCATATCTGCTTGTTAACCCTCACACCTTCAAAACACTCCCTCAAGCAGTGCTTTTCCAAATGAAATGTTTTGGAAGGAGTACAGATCCTTGTGCTGTCTACTTGGGGGTCATAAAGACACAGCCAAGTGACAACTACCCTACCACCAGTGGTGTGGCTGATGCATGAGTAGGTATATCCACATCAGCTTCACTTCAGCCAGCAGAGGAAACTTCATTTTAAGAAAAGCAGCAGCAGAGACTTCATTGGGATTCTCAGCTTGAGTGCGTTCCCAGGTTCTACATCAGGCCAAGACAGCCCACGCTGAAATCTGCTCTGCTTAATCTTCAGAGAGAAGCGACAGACTACCAAGCTGTGCTGCTATTTCCTCTTAAACTCCATCCAATCTCAGAGCTGAACTCCCACACTCACTCCCAGCAGAAAGAGAGGCAACTGTCCTTCTAGATGGTCCTGCCTACCTTCCTCTCTTGTACTGCATCTCATTTCTGTAGTCATCCTTTTGAGGATCACAGAATTTCATTCTACCGACCGCAGTGAGCATCTGCACACTCCACAGAAACCAAAGAATGCACAGAAAGAAAGACCAAGTTCCCTTATGATTTCTGGTTTCCTGAATCTGTTAATTCTTTCAGGAAAAAAAAAAAAAAAGTCTTACAAAATTAGCTCATCTGGATTTCTTGACCAGCCACTGCAGCTGGTCAAAAAATCCAACCCATCACTTAAATGTGATGGAAAGCATTGAAATTACTCTAGAGGTGCCTGTTACAGCCTCTTGCTAAAAACAGTCTTCTTATTCATAGACCAAAACCACATGCATGTTCAAAACCCCAAGGTCTCTGTTGGACACACCAGAGGTATGTCAAATCCCAGCTACTTCTGCTCCATTCTCTCTGGGTGCAAGCACCACAAAACAGCTTGAACTTGCCCACACACTGTGACTGTGGCAAGAGGATGATGTGCCCAGAGAGACATCCTGTGCTCGGCATGACACAATGCTTGCAACAGGAGCTGCACAGAGCTCTTCAGCCTTCTCTGGGCAGCTCACACAATTCCCTGCTCAGCTGATGAAGTTTCCCTCCTCCAAGCTTGCGTGGGGGAGAACAGACCTGAATGCTACAGCAGAACCTATGCAACTCTCTCTTTGGTTTATAGGTGACACAATCCAGCAGAAGCTCCCAGTACAAACAATTGCCTCAGCAACCTCAGACCGACCCCAGGGCTCTCTCCAAGGGCAGCAGCATCCCCTACAAAGGAGCACATTTTAACCTTCCATGGCAATTCTCTCTACAGATGGAGGTAAAACAATTACCTCATTACAGGCACACACCAAATTCCCTTCTGTGGAATTCACATCAGCACTACTGCAACTTTATAACATTTGCATTATAAAAATGTCTGCGAAGGAGGCCAAGAAAAACAGTTTTTTGTTCAGAGGAAGCTCTGTGGTCAAGATGATGTCATCAGAAAGCGCCAAATTAATTTCCTGTGGTTACATCCTACAGGAAATCCAAGAAGTTCAGCTTTCTTGCTAAACCAAGTAGTCATTTGTTGTCAATAACTGCTAATTATGTGCCCAGATGTGTCATAAACTAAGAACTATCAAGATTATCCTTCATTCCCTGGATTGCTCCTAGATCCATCCTTGGGATCTGTTTAGATCAGTGGTCTGAAGTCAGTGCAAAGCACCAGCACTTGTGTCCCCAGGCTGGCCCAGGGGCTCTTGGCTAACTGACACTTGCCAGCTTCTTCCTGCAGCCCCCTCCCCACAACAGAGCATCTGCTGCTTCGAGAAACACCACTGAGGAGAAGCAGCTATGCAGATTATATTCTCAGCAGAATCAGGGACCTCTAATCAAGAAAACTATAAAAACAGTGATGGTAACAGTGATTCAGGAGGTTTTCCATCTGGTGAAATCATGATGGAAATGTCTAGCAGGTCCCTCCCGCACTCACAGTCCTACAACCTACTGAAAGGTGCAGCTCTCCAAGGTTTACTTGATATTTAACTCAAAAATTAACACTTTGTTAAAGCACTTGGCCAATTCAAATGGATCTTTTCAAGGACTTTTCAGTGGGAAACTGACACCTCCAGCTTTAGGTCTCCCCAAAGCTCTCTGTGTTTACATGTATTCACACCTGCCCTGTTGCCTCCAGGCACTCCCTTCACCTGCTCTGCAATCCACAAGCCCTCTGTGTCCCATTCACTGCAGAGGCATTCCACTAGAGAGAATGGAAAAGCTTTTGAATCTGCAACTTGCACTGAAATGATGATTCTGTCCTCCCAGTGACCCAGGCTTGGGACAGGCTCTTCAGTGCATGCAGGACACTGCCCTGGGCTAGTAGGGAGCTCACATAAGGCTTTGAGAGCTGAATGGTAAATGGTCAAACAAACCAGATCCAGTTCGAGCAATCCCTACACTCAAAAAACATTGTATTTTCACTGCTTCTTAATCTAAGCATATTTTCCATGAGCTCACTACTTCTTTGGATAAGGCACAGCACAGGAAGGACCCTACAGAGCTCGAGTTGGTAGCATCTGTATCACAGGGAGAACAAGGAGCCAAAGGCAGCCAGGGCTCCTCAGCAGAAATGTTGCACTGACACACACTCAGCAGTAGCTTCTGCCCTCAGAGCCCAGAGCCTGTGCGGTGTGGGCAAATGGATGGGAAGGGAGGAGGAGAAATGCCATCCTCAGAGCCACCTGGAGACTAGAGGCAGGGGGAGGCAGAAGGACAAATCATCCTGCCACAGGCACTCACTGTGTCTGCTGGTACCCACAGTTCCCTTAACAGAAGGCAAGCAAACTGATGAGAAGAGAACTCATGCAGCTTCTGGGCTCCCAGAATAAAACAGGGCATACAGACAAGGCTTCCTGACGCCTTGGTATCTCTCCAGAACACCCATCTTGGATGGTTTAAGCAGCTTCCTACCTCTCTGTCCTTGAGCTTCATGGCGAGCACCAGCTGGTGTCTGTGGTTGGTCAGGGCCTCCCGGTAATTTCCTTTGGAGAAGAATGCGGAGCCCAGGTTCCCGTGAGCTCGGCATTCTCCCGTCTGGTCACCTGTGTCAAACAGAGCAGAGCTCAGCTAGCAACAGCACTGCTGGCTGTGCCCAGCAGACTGGAGCACACTGTGCAAGTGCTGCCCCAGAGAGAGCACCAGCAGCAGAACAAACCCATCCTGTCGTTTAACACGCAGACTAAACTCTCCTCTTTGCTGGCCTTCAGAGACTTCTAACCAGTTTAAGAATTGCTTTAATTTCTGCTTTGACCTAACACTTGCTAACTTCCCATTCTCCCAAATTTATTCCTTACTCAACATGAAAAAATTGTTTGTGAAGCTGCGTCAATGGCCCAGGCCTAAAACACAGCAAAAGCACAGCAGCTTGCTTCAGAAAGCAACTCTGCACCAGAACACTGCTCAGCTCAGACACAAAATGCATCTTTTCAGTGAGCTCTCTCCAGCTCTGCAAGCTCTGCCTTGCTGTCTCATTAATGTCTCCTCTCCCATAGAACTCTGAAAGCTTGAAAGCTCCTAGTGTCATGCAGGTTAGACCATGCAGGTTAGAGAGGTTTTCCACCTTGTTTATTTTTTAAACCCTCTTGCCCATCCACTGTCTCACTCCTGATTTGTTCCTTCCCAGGCAACTGCCCCAGAAGCTCACTGAGGACCTTCTCCATCGAATTCCTGAAAAGACAGGCTGCTTCTTTTAAGATTCATTTATGGTTTTGAGGCCAAGTCTACATAGAGGATAAGACCTTTTCCCACATATGTGACATCAGAAAATCAGAGGTCCCTGCAAAACCTCAGCATGTTCATCGATTGCCCACCCCTCACACAGGCAAACAGGGCTGCACAAGCCTGCAGTCTGCACTGTGCAGAGATTTCAGGTTTGCTTTCACAGTTTGTGAAATTCCACGGAAACCTGAGCACTACAGAGACATTCTGAGCATTAACACAGCTATGAATCTGTTGTACCTGTACCCAGCACTCAAGCAGGTGAAAGGATAGCTCTTACCTAAAGACTTGGCTACATCCAAGTCCTGCTGCATGTATCCAGTGCTTTTCTCTGTGTTCCCCAGGGACCAGTAGGCGCTGCTCAGGGCAGAGAACACCGATCCCCGCAGCTTCAGGCTGCAGGTGCCGATCTTCAGGGCAGCCTCCAGCACCACCACAGAGGCCCCGTGGTGGCCTGCAGTCAGAAGCTCCTGGCCGATCACAGACACCACAACAAAAGGGCTTTTGTCCAGTTTCATCTTCTGCAGTTGTTGATAGGTGGGCTCCAGGGACTCTGCAGTATAAAAACAAAGGCAATTACTCAATAAACCAAGTTATTTGCATCTAGAAATAACCCATCTGGAGTACTGTGTGCANAATTCATCTTTAGTTTTTTGGTGACCAGATGACACATGAATTAAGGACCAGACTGCCCAAATCAAAGCAAGATTTATCATGGGAACTCAGGGCTCAAATGCATTGTCCATTATCTATACATTGGGACAGATCAACCAACAAGCTGACATTTTCCTTGCAGAAGCCACTTCAGGAAGGAAGCACAAGCATGCAAAGCAGTCTCATACTGAGCTCTGCAGACTGGCCTAATGGCAGAAGGGATACAGAAAACATCTGCAGAGTTCTGTAGGAAACTGGAAACGGGCCACCAGCAGTGTGTAAGAGCACTGCAGTTTCTGCTCCCTCAGCACAAACTTTCAGCTGAACATCTGCAAAACCTGTGCCTGCCCAGATACCACAGCACACAACGTGTGCCAAGAGAGATGACAAAAGCTGCTCCTTCTTCTGCAGAAGGTACTCTGCAGAATGACAGCACTGGACCTGCCAGACTACTTATAATTGGTCTACCTGCTTTTACCACTCTGATGGAAAGTTGGCTGCATGTTTCAATAAGGACACATGCCACTGACACAGCTCTTTTGTCTTCCCAGTTGTTCCTCTTCTTTCCCTGAACACAACTATTCTGGAAACTACCACTCACAGCAGTCTAACCATAGCTTCAAACCACCTATTATTCTGGTGGAATGAAGTTACAGGGGACTAGCTTTACACCACAGACAATACCCAGGAAGATGATCTCTGTCTCTCCTAGAGAGTGAGCAGGAGTGAAAGGAGTCCAGAGCAATACCTAACAACTGCTCAAGTGCCTGCAGGGCACCCAGCACAGTGGAACCAGGTCTCTGAGCAGGCATTACAGCAGTACACACCCATTCTCCAAGTAAAGCCTGCCCTTCATAAGCAAGACTGATCTACAGTGTGTCAAACCAGTGTGACAAACCAGCTGTGGAGAGGACAGCACCTAGAAAACAGCAACACTGAAGCAGAGTGGGAGCAGCAATGTCAACACCCAGCTACAGCGCAAGAGGACAGTGAGATCCCCCAGCCTGGCCTGAGGATGCTTACAGAGAAACATTGGCTGCATTCTGTGCAGCAGCCACAGCACCTCGGGTACCCATACATAGATTAGCTTCACAGGTAACTGCTATATAGGACAGAAGCTTCCAGATGAATTAATTTTAAAGGATGGAGAAAAACACTGTAAAAAAAAGAAACACCAGCGGGGATATTTTTTCATTTCAGCACTTCTAGGCCCCTAAGCCCTGGGGCCCCAACAGCATCTGCTGAGGATGAGAACTGCCATGTTTCCTCCTGGGAAATGCCATTAGGACACTGCAGCACAAAGCTTGCCAGAGAAACAGAGCAAAGAGCCTACCTCCTCCCTCTGAAGTGGAAGAGCCTGGAAATGGGGACATTATGAAAGAGGCAGAATGCTGTACAGCTAACACAGCTTCAAGGCCCAAGTGATTTCAACAACTCTTCCTCAACAGAAGTGAATCAGCAGAGCAGCTTTTCTGCCTTCTGGAATGCTGTGTTTTGAGACACATTAGTACCTCTGAAAAGCTGCCAATGTGCTCTTCTGGTCAAACACTGGCCCACAGCATTTAAGATTCCCTTTTCTCAAGTGCTAAGCACTAGAGCACTGTGGGAAGCTGTTCCAAGTCACAATAAGGAGCCAGGATAAAAGCAGTGGATATCTCTCTACCTGCACCGATTCTGGACAAAAGACAAAAGGAGCAAGGACACCACAGGAACTGCTGCACCACACCAGTCTGATTCACCTCCAGCGCTCTTGAGTTGGGTCTCACCATCTTGCTGTCCCCACTGTATCAGAAGAACATTTTTTTTTGTTGCTCCTCCAACTTCAGGCTCCTTCCTTAGCACCAGCTGACTCCTGAAATCTTTCTTTCCCTTCAGCCCTGCAGGTTCCAATCTTTCCCTTCAGCCCTGCAGGTTCCAATCTTTCCCTTCAGCCCTGCAGGTTCCAATCTTTCCCTTCAGCCCTGCAGGTTCTACTCGCCTCAGATGCTGGCAGAGTCATCCATGGACTGAAACCACCCTCTCCAAATCCCTTGGCAGCACGTCACCATCCCTGAGCAAAGCTCCTGGCACTCACCTCGCATGGGAGATTTCATGGCGGCCTCGACCATGCCAACCAGAAGCTGAAGACTCTTGGGATCCTGAGCCAGTCCCGAGGCAAAGGCTGCCAGTGCATCTGCATGGCGTCCAAGGTACTGCAGGGCCACACCCTGTCGGAAGTATGCCTGAAAAGCCAAAGGGAAGGAGAAACAGCAGTTACTTAGTTGGTAAAGTCACAAATCAGCCATCCCCCCATGGCTTCACAACGGTGGACACTGGGCTGCACAGTCATGTTTTGGCTTCTCTAGTCACTCTGGCTACAAGCAGCAAAATCCTGATCATACCTTCCTGCATTCTTAGTTCATTTCGAGGTATTTCAATAGCAAAAATAAAGTAGTCAGAAGAGAAGACATCATTTCCATTTCTTAAAAAGTGCTTTAAGCTTGTAACAGTGCTCCTGGAGGTTGGCTCCAGGCAGTACTTTCACAGAGACAACCTCACCATCATTTCTCTCTATCTGTAATAGGGACCTGCACTCAAGATACATTAAGCATCCATCTGTGGAGGTCTCTTTACTTAAACAGGCTAAATCTCCAATTAACATCCAAACTGGTATTTCATTAGAGATTTCAAACACTTTGAGAATCCAATCCGGAGAGGCAGAGATTAAGAAAAATCAGAAATGACATGAGAAATTTACAGATATGAATATTTAATCTCTTTTCCATTAGTGAGCCTTGATTGTAGAACCACTCTTAATGAATTCAATGAGAGCAAAATGCTTTTCATTAACCTTTAGTATAAATGTGTTCTTATTGAACCAAACAAGCTACTGTACTGGAAACCCAATTCAGCTATAATTAGATTACTAGCACAAAGCCTTAAATCAAAAGAAAATACAAAGAACCAACATCATGCAGTGACCATCAGGCATGAGTCCTCCCAGCAGTGAGTGAGCTGTCACCTAAATCATGGTGCACACTTTTAACTGCTTTTTTTTCCCCCCCTCCTTTTTATCACTTAATTACTTTCGTTACCACCCGATGACAGAGGCAGTTTGACGCAGCACGTCTCTGACGGGGGCCTTTCTACCCAACAAGGCTGGTCCAGGACAAATGTGCCTGCCTGATTCAATTACCAAGGATGAGGGCACAAATACTCAGCAACCAGCAACCGAACTTCATTTTGTGTGTAGGCATCTCCAACATCTCTGTGTCCAGTTCTGGGCCCCTCNACTCTGAGGAAGGTAGAAGCCTGCCGTCTCCTCCCTTCAAAACATGAACTGCCAGGACAGACAGAGTATCAGGGACACAGCTCCTTCACCACTATAGAAAGTCAGCAAAGCTCAGAAAAACAGAATTCACTTGTATATGGGGTTTCAAGGGAAGGGCAGGAGGGAGACAGATGCTACAGGCAACTCAGACAAGCCTCCTGCAGCCTGCAGAACACAGGAATGCTTTGCTTCGGTTTACAGAGTTCAGAAGGGACCACGTAGTAGGATTCTCTCTCACATCCCATCCTGTGCACAAAAAGGCTGTAGGACAAGAAATAACACTCTTCAACTACAGCCATGGCAACAACTAGCTTTCCTGCCTACCAAGGAAAATGAAGAAAAAAGACAAGCTAAGAAAACTCAGGTGGAGCCTCTGCCCTACTTCCAGTTTCCATATAGAAATCCAAGTGAACATCTGTTCCCAGCAGGAGAAAACACACCACAAAATGGGAAACATCACAAAAGGGAACAAGGGAAACAAAGCGCCTGGCCACGGCTCTCAGAGCACCCTGCAGAGGAGGAACAGATCTGTCTTGCTCAACACTGCCTGTCCAAGAACTCCACCACCTTCCCTGGCAGAGACGAGTGCTGCCTGGCTGGGCTGCACCAGTGGCTGCAGTGAGGACACTGGTTTCTAGCCTCTGTCCATCTGACTCTGTTGCTTTTGGGGAGCACTGAGCACATCTCCAACGCTGAGCTAGCAGAGCTCTCATCCCCTGTGCTCTGCACCCAGAGGAGACAACACAGACAGGAGATTCTCCCAGTCCCCAACTCAGCACTGTGCATTTCCAATGCCATTTCTGAAAGGTGGCTTTACCCCCTCCCAACATCTATTCCTGGAACTCCCCACTGGAAATCACTCCATTTGAATACAAACACAGCATTCAGAGCCCAAAAGAAAAGTCCATTAATCATAATTGATAGGAAGATTCTGGCCAATTTTTCTCCTGCAAAAAAACTTCCTTTCTTCTGCAGCTTCCACTGTACACAGAATGCTCTCCACACATTGTGTTCCCCAGAGACCTTTAACAAAACAAATAAGCAGCATTCACATCACCTATTTCCTCCCCAAGAGGCATTCACAAGTTAGTTTAGCATTGGAATGAAGACACTGTATCAGGGGAAAAAATCTGCAAAGAGGAAGTGATGAGAATCAGCCTTTGGAAGAGCAGAGGAAAAGGAAAGGCAGGGAGCCAGCAGCTGCAGCTGAAGAAATGAGACAAGGAGTAGCTCTCCAGTCCCAACACAGACAAACTCTTCCCATGCTTCAGCAAACTACACTTTTAATGACACTATGTGAAGACAGAAGAGTATTTGGTCCACAGGAAAAGTCACATTAATTTTCCAGTGATCCCAGATAAGGAAAAACTATTGATTCCTTTTACAAAGAGCAGAATGATGCTTTGCTGAAGATAAGAGAAATGAACAGCAGGTGTTGTCTAACCTGTGGCTTCTTACATCCTCCTCACTGTAAGACAAAGAGCTGGAACCACTCTTTTAATTTTTTTTTCAATTTCTGCATCATACTTTCCAGGAACAAGGCACTGCTCTCTACAAGTACCTGAAAGGAAGTTGTAGCCAGGTGGAATTGGTCTCTTCACCCAGGCACCCAGGGATAGAACAAGAGGACACAGTCTCAAACTGCGCCAGGACAGGTTTAGGCTGGATATTAGGAAGACATTCTTATGGAAAGAGTGATTGCCCATTGGAACAGGCTGCCCGGGGAGGTGGTGGAGTCACCATCCCTGGAGGTGTTTCAAAGGAGGCTGGATGAGGCACTTAGTGCCAAGGGTTAGTTAATTAGAAGGGTTAGGTGATAGGTTGGACTTGATGATTCTAGAGGTCTTTTCCAATCTGGTTAATTCTGTGCAAGAAGAAAGCCTCACTCTCAGCTGAAATCTGGTACTAGATGCACCTCCCTTGATGGCAACTATTTTCCCCCACCTTGTATTAACATGCTCAAAGACCTGCCCCCTTCTGCTGCCATCCCAGATTCACCAGCATGCCATTGGGGTGAATGTGAATGGGACCTCTACGTTTCCCAGGATTCTGCTAGATAGAAACAAGCCCAGTGAAGGAAGCCCAAGAAAATTCAATCACTGCTCTTGTTAACAGAGAAGTATCAAAATATACTTTAATTTTTTGGGCCAGGGATCTAGGCTAACAGTCATGTTGTACTGGCGTCTGTAGCCGGCTCTGGTACAACCTTTTGGACTCCTTCCAGTAGAATCCATGGCAATAAATCATTCAGATCCTTGCAGTGTATCCCACATGCAATGCTTGCAGGAGTTAGAGGGGAACAGCAGCCACAGGAGCTCAGTCCTGTCTTACCACAGTCTCTTCTAAGCCTAAAGCATGAGCTCATGTTTCTGGAATATGATTTAGTACCAAGGTAGAAGCATTTTCTAACAGTAGCCCACATCACACTCCTCACTGGGCAGGATGGTATATACTGCTTCTGAGTTATTTTAAACCAGCCAGAACTGGGGGATTAACCTATGTAGGAGCCCTGGGAAAGCTCAGTGTCACCCAGCTGCCTGAGGACACAGTGGGACTGCCACGCAGAAAAATAAGCTCCACCTTCCTCCCTGAGCAGGGCAACCCGTGCACAAGCTTCATGTGCAGCAGACACCAGGCACACGGTTGGGATCCTCTCCCAGCACTCCAGCACAGGTCCTGCTGGCTGCAGGCTGCCCACAGGGAATGCAGCCACAAAGACTGTCCCCACTTCAGGATCTCCATCAGCCAAGGGCTGCCCCCTCCAGTGCCCAGAGGTTCCTGCCCTCCACCTGCACCTCTCCCTTCTGTCGGGTTCAGCAGCACCACACTGCACCCTCACTATGGCTCCTCACATAACTCTGCCATCAGACTTCACACTCCTTCCCATCAGGAATGATGGCTCATTTGTAACTGGATAATGGAGACAGGAGAACGGAACTGGAACAGCATCAGAAGAACCTGGAGCAGAAAATCACTGTCAAACAAACATGGAAACCCTGAAAACAATGCCTCAGCCTTAGACAAAGGCTCCTCTTGTACACAGGGAGGAAATCCCAAACGTCTCTGTGTTCAAGTCAGCTTCGGACCCTGGACAACATCTCCTTGGGCAGGAAAGGCAAACACACCAAAAGGGTTCTTTCCACAATGCTGCCTCAGCTTGCCAGAGGAGGGGATGATGCCAAAAATAGCAGGAATAATCGATGATATATTCAGACATCCTGCTCTGAGCATGCAGAGCGCCTGGACAGACAGACCTGCTGCCCGGGCACAGCTCCGGGTGTCCCCCCCAGCTCCACCCCTGCGCCAGGCCAGCGGCAGACCAAGGCGACTGATGAGGGACTGATGAGACCAAGCCACTCTCCATCATTTATCAACAGTCCTGGCTCACTGGAGAGGTCCCCAAAGACTGGAAGCTGCCAGTGTGATGCCCATCCACAAGAAGGGCTGGAAGGAGGAACCAGGAAATTATAGACCTGCCAGCCTGACCTCAGTGCCAGGCAAGGTTATGGAACAGGTCATCTGGAGTGCCATCACACAGCACCTACAGGATGGCCACAGGATCAGGCCCAGCCAGCATGGATTTAGGAAGGGCAGGTCCTGCCTGACCAACATGATCTCCTTTTCTGAACAGGTTACCCTCCTGGTGAATGCAGGACAGGCTGTGGATGTAGTCTACCCGGACTTTAGCAAAGCCTTTGACACCGACTGCCACACAAGCTCCTGGCAAAGCTGGCAGCTCCTGGCTTGGACAGATTCACTCTGAAATGGGTGAAGAGCTGGTTGGAGGGCTGGGTCCAGAGAGTGGTGGTGAATGGTGCCACATCCAAGGATCAGTGCTGGGCCCAATCCTGTTCAGTATCTTTGATGACCTGGACCAGGGGATTGAGTCCAGCATCAATAAGTTTGCAGATGACACAAAGTTAGGGGCAGGTGTGGATCTGCTGGAGGGTAGGAGGGCTCTGCAGAGGGACCTGGACAGGATGCATGGGTGGGTAGAGGCCAATGGGATGAGATTTAACAAGGCTAAGTGCAGGGTTCTACACTTTGGCCACAACAACCCCAAGTAGTGCTACAGGCTGGGGACAGAGTGGCTGGAGAGCAGACAGGCAGAGAGGGACCTGGGGGTGCTGGTAGAGAGGAGCTGAAGATGAGCCAGCAGTGTGCCCAGGTGGGCAGGAGAGCCAATGGCATCCTGGCCTGGATCAGGAGCAGTGTGGCCAGCAGGAGCAGGGAGGTTCTTCTGCCCTGTGCTCAGCACTGGTAAGGCCACACCTTGAGTGCTGTGTCCAGTTCTCAGCCCCTCAATTCAAGAGAGATGTTGAGCTGCTGGAAGGTGTCCAGAGAAGGGCAGCAAGGCTGGTGAGGGGCCTGGAGCACAGCCCTGTGAGGAGAGGCTGAGGGAGCTGGGGGTGTGCAGCCTGCAGAAGAGGAGGCTCAGGGCAGACCTCATTGCTGTCTACAACTACCTGGAAGGAGGTTGTAGCCAGCTGGGGTTGGTCTCTCGTCCCAGGCAACCAGCAACAGAATGAGGGGACACAGTCTCAAGTTGTGCCAGGGCAGGTCTAGGCTGGATGTTAGGAGGAAGTTCTTGCCAGAGAGAGTGATTGGCATTGGAATGGGCTGCCCAGGGAGGTGGTGGAGTCCCCATCCCTGGAGGTGTTCAAGACAAGCCTGGATGGGGCACTTAGTGCCATGGTCTAGTTGATTGGCTAGGGCTGGGTGATAGATTGGACTGGATGAGCTTGGAGGTCTCTTCCAATCTGGTTGATTCTATGACTCTATGATTCTATGCGTGTGATCAGTGAGGAGGAGGACAATGTGGGAACAGCCGCTACGGCTGCCTGGGGCCAAGCACCAGGTTGAGCCTCTCCTCTCCCCTTGTAACTGCTTTACAGCCAAATTGTAGAGAAAAATACAGGACAAATCTCTGCTGTGGGATTTCAGGAATGTGAGGAGAGGGAAGAATGCGCTTTAATTCAGAACACATGCAGCACATGCACAAACACTGCTTGCTGTCCACATGAACCCACCTCCTGCCCTTGCACAGTTAAAGCCTGCACCCTAGACCACGATTTTCCTTCGCAGTCTGCACTGTCAGCTGGCACCAGCACCGCTGCCGGCAGCCTGCCCTCAGGAAGGAGCAGAGATCTGACAAATTCATCATCTCTGCAGCACGGCTTCTTTATCTGCCTCCCCTTTCCAAGGTGTCTCTTACAGGAACTACCCTGCTCGGAAATGGAAATTTCCTCTGTGCCCCACTGAGCCCAGACAGAAAAACAGGATGGAGGGTGTAAAATATCATGCTTTGCTTTACCCAAAGAGCATTTAATTATTCTTATTAATAGTGCTTTCACTACCTCCAGCAGGAGACTGCAGAGATCACTTGCCCACCTCAATTAAATGCAATCAGCAGTAAGAAAGAGTCGAATCTTTGCTTAGTTGAAGGTAACAGCCCAGCCTTTCACAAAGCTCGTTGTGGCCGCTCCATTCTTGTCTACTTCAGGGTTGCCCCAGAAGCAGCAGCTCCAGCCTCAATCCCAGCATGTTGGAACAGACAATCTTCCCACCTTTATCAGCTACCACTCTGAAGCCATATTTAATAGCAAGAACTATCCAGGAGTGGAGAAAAGTGCTCTAGGCAAGTAACAACCAACCTGAGGATGTCTGGACACAGCAAAGGGAAAGCACAATCAGTCTCTGGTGTTTAAAGCTGACAGGCACAGATCCAAGTACAGCATCTTTCAGAATTCCTCTGCAAGTAAACAGGGACAAAGTCTTGCCCAGTTTGTGGCTAAACAACTTGTTTCAGAAATTGGAGAACAGAAGATAAGGCACCTTTCACCCTGCTCAGAAGTAACACTCATCTTGGCAAGACACTCTTGGAGATTTCATCGATAAATGTGCAGTTGGCACCTGTAGGCTCCTTCTCAGTGAAGTTTGGGGCAGTGGCAGAAGTGGTTTTAACACGACATGACCCATGTTTTGTTTGTGATGATTTAAATTGCACTAACTTTTGATACTTAACTCCTAGCGTGCATCTGCACACAATTCTCACAATGCTGAAAGTGTTGAGAACCTTTGCAGAGCTCAAGGATATACAAACATGTGCTACTATTTGTTCTTCTAGCTTTAAAAGCAAAACCAAATGAGAAAGCAGTACAAAGAGAAAAGAGGGAATAATAAAAATCGTGTCCTAAACTGGAAGACATCCACCACCAGAACTTTTTTTTTTTTTTGCTATTCAGCTTGAGTGTTCCAGCATAAAGTTTCATTGTCTCACTTGGAAACACTCATCTGAGCAGCAGCTCCAATGCCTGCCTCCCCTCCAGCCTTTCCCCATTTGGCACGCTGCTGTCTGTGCAGGCTTAGGTGGATCACACTGAAAGCCCACCATAAAATCCAGAGATGAGACATTAAAGCATCCGGTCAGCCCAGTCATGAGGCTTGGCACGCACACTGCATTCAGCAGGGGAATCTGTTATCTGCCCTGGATCTCTTATCTCATGCAGCACTCATGGGCTGGACACTCCTGTCATCAGCGACCTGGATTCACACTCAAGACAATTGTCTTCTAGTTGTGTGGACACTATCAAGCCAGCACTGCACAACAACTCCTCATTGCCACCTTGCAATACATAACACTACAGTGTTTGCTCTCACCATTACTGTTCTAAGCTGGCATCTCCAGCAGGCACCACTGATGGGACACCTGCACATCCAGCCAAGCTGCAGCACAGTCACCAGTCAGCTCTCTGGCCAAGGGAGACCACAGACACTTCCATGTGGAAACACCAGCAGGCAAAGCCTCCTTTGGGTCTTGCAGCATGCAAGCACCTTGCAGGTCAATGTTTCCTATGCAATGGTGGCTGAATGATCAGGAGAAGGCATTTGTTACAGTCCCTGTCACACCTCAGAGTGCCCAGACTCCTAGATAGAAGTCATCCACTGATCTTATCCAAAACCACAGCCACCTGCTTTGCCACCAGCTTCCTTCCACATCCCCACTTGCCAATGGGAGATGTCCTGCTATCTCTGGCTCCTATCCTGCAGGGCAGGCAGTTCCTAGCACTCCTGCCTCTCAAAATCCCCTCCACACTTTGGTTTTTCTCCAAATGCAGATACTCTGCCCAGAGGACTGGACCCCCTTGGTTTCACTCTGAACAATCCCTCAGTGTCCTGCATGCCTCCATTCTCCGTGGCACACCAGCCCGTTCCCAGTTGATGATCTCTGCCACTCTGAAAACAATTCAGGGCTGTTTTTGGAAGTGCAAGCACTTCCTCACTGAAGTAAACTGAGATAAAATGGGATTTGCCAAAACCAACACATCTGGAAGGCAGAGACAATGGCTTGCATACCAGCAGCTCGGTGCTAGAGAGGGCCACCTCCAATTTTGAGTCCAGAAATCAAGGAAACATTTGTTTTCTGACAGCTTTCTCCTGCTCTCTGAGTTCAGCAGCAGTCTCTGACCCTGAGAGTGCATGTGTCTAACAGGCACAGTGGCTGGCCACAACCAGAAGGGTGAAAGTGAAGACCTCCTTAGGTACAGGCTACTTACACACGCTGAATACTGAATCCTGAAAGATTTCAGATAACTAAAATCCAGTGGTTATGAAGGGAAAATACTGAAGCCACTGCAAAAAGAAGCTAGCCTGGCAAGATTGCTGTGACCAGAAGGCAGATAGGTGTTTTTGTTCTTAGCTATAAAGAAAATCCTGCATCCCCACCTTAAAACAGAAACAACTGAAGATATCAGACTGGTACAATCTCCAAGAGCCATCAAACAGAAGACAAAGGTAAGTGGAAGCACATGATGGCACAGGCACAGGGTAACAGTGACCAGAGTAAGGTATTTTCACGGGCAGAGTGGAGCTGGTCCACGTCCCTTAGAGAAGGGCCTCGTGCTCAGGAGAATCCCAGCACGCACCTACTGCAGACACAGGCTCCTGCCTCTTGGCTCACAGCTCCCTGTGCTCACTCAGCACCGCCTGCCAAGAGGGACAAAGCTGATGATGGGGGAAAGGGGAAAAATCAAATTTGCAGAAGTACTAAATATATAAATCTCTTTGGCCAAGGTGAACGTGGGAAAAATTCTTCAAGAGGGGCGTCACGTTTAGCGAGTTCTGCCAGATCGTTACTCTTGCAACACAGAGGGGGGGAACAGCAACACCATGTTTCCTTAGAATAACTCTCCTCCTCCATCACAGATCTCTGAAGCACCAAGTAATTTAGTAGTTGCTATGGAAACTGCTGGGTTTATTGAACAGCCTTGAAAGGGTCGAGAGGTGCCATCAAACTGGCCAATTGTAAATTATTTCCCTGCTAAACATCAGCTTTGTTTTAGCTGCTCTACTACTGCTTCTCTGTTTTGTGGTTAGAACAATGTTTGGACTGACTCCAGAACAGGTGTCATTCTTCAGTGGGGCTTCAACAGGTTAAGTCCAAAAATAGCAATATTTATGCCCCAATACCTTAAAATCCTTCATGCAGAGGAGCCATACTGAGGGCAGAATGGTTAAGAGACTGTGGACTGCTCCTTCTCCCACACATCTGCACTGACCTGAGACAGCAGGAGCTAGAATGAGAAATTAGTTCTCCACCTGATCCCCAGAGGTTCCACACTGCTGCTTCCTACAGCCATGAAATGAGCAACTCCCAGACTGACCCACTTATGCCTTCGAAGAAGGGATGAAGCAGAGCAGCAGAAGAGTGTCCATCCCAGTACCCAGCTTCATTACCCTAAGACTGCAGTCTGCCCTGATAGTCTGTACTCTGGGAACAGAAAATACCACATGGCCTGCACTGGGCTACCAGAAAATAACATTGGCTCCTTCCTTTACTCACCACACAGAAATTAACACCTGAAGTTAAATCAGCAGCCAGCAGCATCCACTCCTACAGGGCAAGAGAACAGCACAAGCACTGCCTGCATTTCCAACTCTGCTATTGAACCCACTAGATTTGCTACAGTCCCACAGAAGTGCCTTGCTTCCCAAATTCCTTATTATCTCAATTTCTTGAATGCATGTCTTCCATGAGCCCAAAAGCATCAGCAAAGAGGAAAAAGGCAGAGTGAACAGCAGCATGTTGCTGTTTCACTGTGGCATCCTTGCAGGGTAAAGGCAGTCATGGTGAAAACTAAAATGTGACTCTAGGGAAGGAGAAAGTCAGGAGTAATTACAGTTTGCTGAGGAAATCTCCAGGCGACAGGGATGGCTGTGGCCTCTTCACTTTATGTGAACTATAAAAATTTGAATAACCTTGGGCAAGAGGTTTAAAAGGCTGTAAGCAACAGGAAAACTTCCTCCACAAGGTACCACGAAAAAAAAGCCACAAGAATAAAGAGCAGAAAGCACGGTCTACTGCTTGCCACCAGCCTGCAACTCCATCAGGGTGCCAGGAGGTGAACAAGCAGGCTTAGTGAATAATTGAAGACACAATAATGAAACCTCAGAAAGTCAGAGACATAATACAGTTTTGTAGGTTTCATCACGAAGCCTCTGAATTCCCAAATAAGACACACTGAATAATTTATCCCTGTGTCAATACTGGGTCAGCAGCTGTTCACTCACAGCTAGCGATGGTCCAGCACGCTTCAAGACACTTGAATGGGTCTGAACAGATTAATGAGCAGGGTCCAGAGGGAAGAGGTGAGGACAACTGAGCCCACTCACCCTTCCAATCACTAAGCTCAGATAAAAATGCACAGGCCCAGCAGCGATGAAGAATGCATGAGGACCCACAGGTTCTGAACCCATCTTGGGGCCACCCAGCACCACCTCATCCTTGTGATGCTCCTCTGGGGTGAGACAGCAGGAAACCGGTCTACACTGGGCTGGCTCCAGGCTGACCATTTACCACCCCAACTCATGCTCAGCATCCAGATGGAACCCAGAGGCTCACCCTAGTTTACAGCACTCCACCAGCTGCATCAGCCACAGTACAGGGCAAAGAAAGGCAAGCCAAAGGAGTCAGCCTCATCTTTCTGCTCTGGAGCACTGCCTCTCACACAGCTGAGACACTCGTGCCAGGAACCCGACTTAATGGCCTTGTTAAATATGAAGGTAAGTGTGTTTGGGGGAAAATAAACACAGCTGACGAAATGACTGACAAAACCTGCTGCTTCTGGTCTGCAATGCTCCCTATGGGCTTCTGGCTGCACAAAGCTGTGTCTGCTGCCCTGTACCAGAGCCCATCCTCACCTGCACAGACACGAGCTGTCTCCACAGCACCGATCCATGCTGCCACGCAGCAACCCTGCCGCAGACACACACAGGCCAAGTGCTGCCCAGCAGAAACCCAGCATACAGCCCATGACTGATGGACAAAGTCTGTGAGAACAAACTCATGGCTCCAGTTTTAGCAGAATTCCACAGCAGTGTCCCAGCTCTGCTGCACAGCCTGACGTGCAGCGTCTGCGGCTCTGGCAAAGAGCCTGCGTCATTAATTACTCTTGTTCTTCCTTGTTCTTCCCAGCATCCAGAACAAACAGCAGCAGCAAAGCTGTTACTGGCTGTGCTGCCAACAAGTGCCCAGTCACAGCTCTGCCAGCAAACACCGCTCAGGCAGCAGAGCAGGCAGTGTCCAGCACAGCAGAACTCAGGACCTACCTGTCTGTGACACAGCAGGGAACATAACAAGTCAAGAAGAGTGTGAATGAGGACAAAGACCCCACTGAAGCATTAATTCCAGCAGGACCAGCACTGCACAGCCTTTGTCTAGCCATCATCTGGAACGTGCCAGTGCTTAGGAGCACTCAGATGGTACCAGCTGATTTCACTGGGTTAGTCTGAATTTTGTCACGTTTTTAGCATTCACTGACAGGCAGGCACATGTGCAACAATCCACAGCTGGCCTGTTTAACCAGTAACTGTATGGCAGCAGATACAAATCCCTGCATTTCCAAGGGAAATCCCACAATTACCACACCCAACTACCCATGATTGGATCAAAGAGCACAGCTCAATCTGCCCTGGAAATCTGCTTAAGATAACCTGAACACACAGGTGCCCACCACACACAACAAAGCTTGCAGGATTTAATTCAATTCTCAACCACCAAGGACTTATCCGCATTTAACAGTCCTGAAGCAGCCCTCATCAATACTCGCTGACCTGGTGGCATGAGTAATTACCTCCTAGTTCATCCTTCAAATGACAGAAGAATTCTTCTCAGCTGAGCTATTCCCCTGAGCATCTCTCTGCAAGGAAAGAGCAGAGCTGTGTGCTTGGAGCTTTCCCTGCAGAAAAGGCAAATGCTCACTAAGGAATTCTCTGCTCCATCCATGCTTTGTAAATTATCAGATTATTTGAGGGGAAACAAAATAAAATGCAATACAACCATACTGTGCACACATTCTTTTGGCTTTGATGATAATAAATGGTTTCTGTCATTTCATTTAAATGAAAAAAAAAATCTAAGACTTTTGTGAGGTATCAGTCCTGTCCATTCATTGCTAAGACAACGAATTCTTCAGCAAGACCTCTCGGTTTGCTCTGCTAACTGACCACCACTGAGGATTCTGTACCTTCTTTTGCCAGAAGCTCCTTTTCTTTCTCAAAATAGTGACACTTTGAGAACAGACCTCACAGACAGCCCAGCTCTGCAAGCTGCTGCTAAGCACAGAGCGACCAAATGAGGCCACACCACAAAGGATTCTGATTCCTGCCTGAGACTGATTCTTGGCACTGCCCTGCCATAAGGTGAGATACAGACCAAGTCCTCGACATGAGGAGAAACTTCTTCACTGTGAGGGTGACAGGGCACTGGAACAGGCTGCCCAGAGAGGTTGTGGAGTCTCCTTCCCTAAAGACTTTCAAGATCTGTCTGGATGTGTTCCTGTGTGACCTGCCGTAGGTGATCCTGCTTTGGCAGGGGGGTTGGACTCATTGATCTTCAGAGGTCCCTTCCAACCCCTACTATTCTGTGACACTGTAACTCCTGTACTCATCACCACGTTAAGCTCTGGCTATTCATGACCATTAAGACAGTTACAGTAATGCTGAAGAAAGCATCAAGTGCCCAAATACCAACAGCTGGGGAGCAACCAGAGGTTGTGCTCGTGAAGGGAAGCCAAACTCCTTGCTGTACCCAGGCAATGCCCACACGCACTCTGAACAGTCCTGACTCACAACCCAGAACATCTGACCCTCCATTCAAAGGGTTCTGGATGCCATCACTAATGAAGTGGGACCATGCCCTAGTGCCTTCAGTAACTCAGTACTGAGGAGATTCAAACAATGACTGGGTGCTAAAAAGGGAGCTGAAACGTTTTTAAAAGAAATGTAAAGTGACAATTCTGAGCCTGGAAAGATTTGGTCATTTAAATGACAACATGTCAGACAAAGGCAAAAGACAAGGAATGAAGAAATCAAATTCACCCAAGTGTGCACTCATTCATATGGAACAGGCAGATCCAGCTGCAGATCAATCAGCTAACATCACATTAATGTCAGGGAGCCCAGCTTTGTGTTGGTGCACCAGCACAGCTATAGAAACCAACGTAAGGAAAGGTGGCACTGCCAAGTCAGGGTCACCACATCCCTGTCTTGCCCTGCAGCAGCTTTTTTCTGCAGAGCAGTTAAGCAGTCTTTCATTTAACCCCCACAGAATGAAGCATAAAAAACAAGAACATCATTCATTAGGGCTTTGTTAGGTAACTCAGTACTAATGCCAAGATTTTCACCCCTTGTATGACACTCTTTGGAGGCATCTACTGCCTCCCACCACACTCCTTCAAGTCTACTTCTAATCAGGGTGCTGTGTGTCAACAGCTGCAGACAATCCTAGCTCTGGTGGCCAGGAGGGGCAGTGCCATTCTGGGGTGTCTTAGAAGGGCTGTGGTTAGTAGGTCGAGAGAGGTTCTGCTGCCCCTCTACTCTACCCTGGTGAGGCTGCATCTGGAGTACTGTGTTTAGTTCTGGGGCCCCCAGTTCAAGAGGGACATAGAACTGCTTGAGAGAGTTCATCACAGGGCCACAAATATGATGAAGGGAATGGAACATCTCTCTTACTAGGAGAGCCTCAGGGAGCTGGGGCTGTGCTGCTTGGAGAAGAGGAGACTGAGAAGTGACCTCAGCAATGGGTATAAAGATGTAAAGGTGAGTGCTAGGAGGCTGGAGGCAGGCTCTGCTGGGTGGTGCCTGATGACAGGACAAGGGGCAGTGGGTGGAAGCTGAGGCATAGGAAGTTTCATTTAAACATGAGGAGGAATTTTTTCCCTGTGAGGGTGACAGAACACTGAACAGGCTGCCCAGGGGGTTGTGGAGTCTCCCTCTCTGGAGATATTCAAAACCCACCTGGACACGTTCCTGTGTGATCTGCTGCAGGTGATCCTGCTCTGGCAGGGGGGGCTGGACTGGATGAGCTTTCTAGGTCCCTTCCAGCCCCTGACATTCTACGATTCTATGACCACAACCACCATAGCAGGTCTGCCCAAAGGTCCCTCCAGACCTGTGTGCTTCTGGCAGCAGCCAGCAGAGAATTCCACGGGAGGAAGAGGGCAAGCATGAAGTAATTGTGCTCAAAGAACTTCCACACCTATTTGTGGCTCAGTACAACTCAGCAATGAGAACATTCACTGTGTTATTTCTTTCTTATATTTTTAAGTTTCATTGCTGCATGTTTGTTATGTGGCACAGCTGTCCACAGCTGTATGCTACAACAGCAGATGAAGATTAAGGGTGTGCCAGTGATGCCCAGGACCTCAAGGCAGATTGAAAGCAAGAGCTTCTCCCAGATGAGAACTGCTTTAATCAGAGGCACAGCAAGACCCTACCTCAGCAACTGAAGACACCTCTCTGTCACATTAACCAACCAGGTCCTCAGACAACCAAGCCAGTGTCAAGCACAGGGAATCCTGTGTGATTTGCTTACTAGTCAGTGGTGCTGGGTCACAAAAGCTTGGCTCAATGTGATCTTGGCCAAGTCACTCCTCTGTGACTCGCAGCTCAGCAGATCTGCAGAGAGGAACATCTTCCTAGCAAATAATGCAAGGCTTATGTGTAAGGAAATGCTTTAAGTGCCACCCCACAGCTTGTGGCATTAGGCAGGAGGGTTCTGCAGAGGTACATTCTTCATTTAACCAAGCAATAAATACATGAAAGCCAAAAACTCTTCTCTTAATTGAAAAATGAAACAATTAGGAAGTGCCTCTTTCTGGGAACATGCTGCTTCCACTGCAGCATGACCGAGGTTATTTTGAACTTATTACTTTGACTGGATTCAGCTGTAAGTAATTAAATTTAGTCATAGAAGTCTGATCTATAAATGGAACCTACAAAAGCAATTACCATAGCTTCCATTAGATCAGTAAGCAATGGCAGCTCTGTTTGATGTAAACCAAAAGGAACATTATTTATCCTGCACGAGAAATCACAGTAACTCAGTCCCCCTTCCAGAGAGTTGCTTTGAAAATTACACTTTTTGGTGAAGAAAGTCACAGGTTACAAATTTCAACCCTGCTCTGCTCCTTCCAGTTGAACAGCCTGAGAGACAAAAAAAAAAAAAAAAAGACAATTGGATCACACGATCCAAAGGGACTATTTGGGCTCCTCTTCTGTACCCAAAGGGAAGCTATATCCAAGAGCTGGGGTGAGCTGGAGTGAGTAAGCATCAATATTTTTTTTTTAATCTATTTTTATATATGCTTTTGCTTCTGTTGGAATCTAGACTGTGCAGAAGCTGATGGACCTGTGAACCTGATGGTACCTCTCAGCCCAGCCCCTGAGCACACACGTAAGTGCTATATGATTCAAGTAATTTCTCTGAGTAGGAGATCCTGGGGAATTTATTTTTTTTTCTCCTTGGGGTTAAAAACAATACATTCAAACACAGCTATTTATTTTCCCTTTGCCTCCTCCAAAACTTGGCACTAGAATCTGAAAATAAGCAAAGATGTCATAAATAAATTTGGCCAACCTGCAAATCTCAGCACTCACCTAACCATCCAAGACCCTTACAGGCATTTTTTTCACTTCAATGATGTAGGAGGGAGAGAAGGGAGGGATGTTTGGTTTGGGGTGGGTTTGGCATTTTTAATTTTTTTTTTAATAAACACTTCTTTTGAGCTTCACTGACAAAACAAATCAAAGCAACATTAAAAAAATAATTTTGAAAAAGAAAAACAATGTCAACAATGAAGGTGGAGAGGCAGCCAGAACTCAGGCCCTTCGTGTACACACTGTCTCTTTCCCCAGTAATAGCAACACATCCCCTTCCCCTAGCCAACTCTTTCCCCTGTACAGCTGAGTTCTGCAGTGATGAAGTGGCTTTGGTGGGCACTGGGCGTCCAGCTAAGGTCAACCCCCAGACCACTATAAATAAACTCTGGTATTTCCTATCAGGCAAAGGTCTGTCTGACCCAGCAGCCTTTGTGTTTCACACAGTCCTGCTTGTTTTAAATTCCTTTCTTACCAACCCCACTGGCCTTTTACTGCTCAGATTTGAGGCTCACCACACTCCATATCCTATCCAGAATGGACTGCACCATCAGAGCTGGACAGTAACAAAACAGGAGGTGCACTTAGCATAATAAATACAAAGTTTTACTCATTCCTCCCTCCCTCAGAAAGGAAATTCCAGGCTTCAGTATGCACTATACACACCACACACAAAACCAGAGGAAAGAAGCAGGAGCCATTTCCCACTCTGGGAAGGTGTCAGGGCCCTGCCTTTGCACACTCAGTCACCCAGAGCTGTGTGCTCACAGGGCTGCTTACTGTGCATGCTGCAGGTCCTGAGCACTGCCTCTTTCCAAGCTGCGAGCTGGAAGAAACCCAACCAACCACAACTGCACTGCACCAAGACCAGATCCCTATTTCTGCTGATCCCCAGCAGAGCCTGCAGGCAGGACGAGCCTGTGCCCATGGGACCTGCCAGTCATCAGTGCTAGGGAGCACAGAAACTGTGCTTCAGACCCAGCACAGCACAGAACCTCCATTCCTCTTCCCCTCCATTTTCTATCTTTCTGCACAGGCAAAGGCACTGATTCACACAGGAGCAAGAGCTTACACGAGCTCCCTCCTGTCAAGAAGATGAAGAGCCTGTGTGCTGCTGGAAGTGAGATCTGCCACATGCTCATCAACTCTGAATCCCCAGCTGGAATTGCAGTCCAGGGACCCACGTAGGCAGAAGGTCACTGCAGTAAACTCTGTGCTCAGGTATCAGCATTGCAATGCTTACCCTCATGGCACTGGCAAGGAATAACAACCTGCTCCTCTTGATCACAACTCCTTTTACTTCACAGGAGAAAGAAACAATACTTTGTTAGCAAGTGCAACATAAATTAACGGAGTAATAAAGATCAGAACCACTGCATGTAGTAAAATCTTTGCTTGGTTTTAGAGTTCTCTGACGATTAATGTGCAATGAGGTCTGCAGTAGCATGGCAGCATTAGAAATGATTCACTGCCACAAGACACTTCTCAACCAACATGCTCAGGAATGCACAGTTCTGCAAGCTCTTCCTCATCAATCTTCGTGCATAAAAACACAGGCAAGGCACAGGGTCTGTGAGGAATGAACACAGATCCCTGCAGACTGGAAATAAGAGAGAGCTGCTATAAATATCTTACAGGACATTCACTATCAGAAGTTCTTATTCTCTATGCAACACAAAAATGGTAATTATCATTTGGTAAGAAATGTGCTAAAGTCATTTCTCGAGGGGACTGAACACACAGATCCTGCACGTGTTTATGCTACCGAGGAAAAACTGCAAACACACAGCCAGTCTCTGAAAAGTGACAGCTTTCCCACAAGAGTCTGCAATCAAAAGCAAATCAAACACACACCAGATCAGGAAATCCTCTAACAGTCTCTTTAGCACAAATGCTTTGAACCTGGAGCCCTCTTAAGCCTAACTAGGACAAAAGTATTTTGAGAGCAATCTTGGTATTTGCATTTGGACATGGAGTTAGAAGTCCAGGGGAAAACAAACAAAGAAAACAGCACCACAAAGCAAACACAAAACCACACAAAAACTGGAACCAGAAAACCTGCAAAATTTACTGTCTGGAAAAACCTTATTAATGTTTACAAAGATGTGAAGAGAGAGCACCACAAGGACAGAGCTCAGTGATGTCCAATGATAGAAGAAGGGACAATGGGTGCAAGCTGAAGCAGAGGAGGTTCCAAATGAACATAAGGAGAAACTTTTTCACTGTTGGGATAACAGAACTGAAACAGGCTGGCCAGAGAGGTTCTGGAGTCTCCTCCAATGGAGACATTCCAAATCCACCTGGATGTATTCCTGTGTGATCTAGGAGACCCTTGCTCTGGCAGGGGGGTTGGACTGGATGGTCTTTCAAGGTCCTTTCTAACTCCTAACATTCAGTGATTCTATAACCAACTCACTACAAGACTGCCTTCCTGCTAGCTGAGCTTTCACTGATGCCCTACATCCATACCAGCAAACACCAACTCACTTCTTAGGCAGGCTTCTGACACAACAGATCTTCCTTTGGGGAGATGCAGAAGCCTCGGACAGTGTCACATCCAACAATGATGTTGGCACACAATTTTGTGACTGTGCTTTTCATAAACAACTGGGAGACTGGGTACATCAATCCAGTGGAAAAGCAGCCAGCAGCCACCACATCCTCAACAGGAACATCTGCTCTAGGCACAGCACACAGTGGTCTCCCGACAGCAGGCGTTTGCATGCCCTACACAGCATTTTAACCTCTTACCACTGCTCTGTCCTAGATGGGGATGCAGCAGTTAAACAGATCTGGGCAGCTCTCAGTGCTTGTTCCTTCACTAATACAGTCTCATTTAGAAAAATGAAAAAGTAATTCCACAGGGCCTGAAAGTTTAAATTTTAATCATTTCCCCTTTGCCCTTTCACACAACAGTTCCCAAAGGAACTTCTGCTTCAAAGCATCACTCTTCAGGCACCTGAATCAATAAGCCTCTCCTCTGAAATGCACAATAGCAAGGGAATACACTGTCCCCATGGCTTTTAAATACACATGTCCTTACCCTACACATAATATGACAGTTTGTACTGGCAAAGACAGGCTAGAGCAATGTAAAACATTTGCTTTAAATTTGCAAAGGAATAGAAAACACAGAGTTAGTGATGACACACAACCCTGCTCCCAGGCTTTGGTACTGTAGCCAGGTGGGAAAGAGAACTTTCAAGCCAGCCCAGAAGACCCCATATGGCCACCACTTCAGTTAAAACAGATTTTAGCTTGAAGGCAAAGATTCAGCTGGAACTGAAGTCTGGAATTTCCAAATGCATTTTGCATTTATTAAGGTGTTAACGTCGCTAGAAAAGATACTATGGATCAGCTCATACAGAAGACCATACCCTCTAAAGGTTTTAACACAGTGATTCAGTGGGAGAGGTATGAACATAACTGCCATGAGATGGCAGAGTGCAGGACACCTGGCAGAAGGTGCATCTTTACAGCAGCGGCCTGGAAACAATCTAAAATATCACTAATTTCTGCAATAGCTAATTCCAAAAGTCCAGTCCTAGATCCCAGATTAGTATCCAGGCTGTAGTCCACACTTCTGGATGAAAGCAACCCAACTATTGACCTTCTCTTTGAAACCCCAGCTAACTGCAGAAGGGTGGACAGTACAGAAAAGTGACCTTTATCAGCTCAAGGATGTTAATATTGATGGAAAAGCCAGGGAAGGTCGAGCTCACACAACATCCTGCCTGCTGCTGTGTTCAGCCAGTCTCACCTAAATCAGGTGCTAAACCTCACAGATGCAATCACCAAGGTCAGAGACACCTACAACCAGAGTCATTTCTGCACCAGTGTTGGCTTTACACTTCTGACTGTCTGGAAGATTTTGGGTGTGTTCATTGGTAAATTAAAAAGCAGTAGCTTGAGTCATTGGATTTATAGTGAGACGATTAAATACCCTAACTTATCTTATTATTGGGGAATTTCCCTATTTAACAGCTAGTTCACCCTTGCCAATATAATCCCATTCTCCCCATCATCCCACCCTGAATAATCTCTCCCTGACCCCTCCCTGTCCGTAGACGTTCAATAATCACAGGCTTTCATGTTCCCCGTTCACTGACAGTTATCCAAATGATACAAATTTAGCCCCTTTGATCTCTTCTCATACACCAGCCCCTCCAGGCCCCTAATCACTTTTTTCACTCTTCTCTGAACTCCCTCCAGTAATGATGTGATTCTAATCCTCTGAAAGGAGAGGCTTTTGGCTTTGGTCCTTCAGACAGATGCAAGCAAACCAATTCAGAGACACTTCACGAGCTCCGTGTGCAGCACTATCAAGAGCCGCCAAGCATTGCACTGTGACGCTGAAACAAAGATGGAATTGTCTCGTGAACATGAGAGATGCCAGAAGCTGAAAGACAAGACAATGAAAATTAAAACTATGAACTAATCAGTGCTCCACAGAGCCATCAGGAGAAAAAGCCACACCAAGAAGACAGGCATGGCTGCCTGCTGGATGCTCTGAAGAAGCCAAGGTGACAGTCCCCAGATCACAGAAACATTCAGGTTGGAAAAGCCCCTCGGGATCACCAAGTCCAACCAATAACCCTGCCCTGCAAGGTTCACCCTAAACCATATCCCCAAGCACCACATCCAAACAACTTTTAAATGCATTCAGGGTTGGTGACTCAACCACCTCCCCGGGCAGCCTATTCCAGTGCCTGACCACTCTTGCTGGGAAAAAAAATTTCCTAATACCTAGTCTAAACCTACTCAGTTACAGCATGAGGCCATTCCCTCTTGTTCTATCACTAATTACATCTGAGAAGAGACCAGCACCAACCTCTCCAGGACATCCTTTCAGGTAGCTGTAGACAGTCACGAGATCTCTCTGCATGCTCTACAAGCGCCAACCTCTCCACAACATCGTTTCAGGTAGCTGTAGACAGCCATGAGATCTCCCTGCATGCTCTACATCTGACCAAAAGAGAGAGAGGTTTGACAAGATGACCTCTAAAAGGTCCCTTCCAAGGCAAACCATTCTGTAATTCCATGATAAGAAAACTAAGTCCTGAGACTCAACAGTCACTGAAGAACAAACCCAACTTAATAAAATTTTATGAAAGCCTCTCTCAGGGATCTTTTCCATGTTCAGAGCTCACTCTTCACGAGGCTCAGAGGACCACAATCCTCTCCTGGCTTTTACATGAGTCTAAGTGTTTATACAACCCCTCTGCTGCACCCCCTAATCCCCTGTACACTCTTACACAGCAGCACTCCTCACTATTTCAGACAATTTCCCTTAGTGCATTTTCTAGTGAGCACATAAATAAACTACGACAAATTGACTCTAATTTGACAACCAGTAAGCAAATACCCTTTAAATTCCTTCCACAGATGTGCTGCCCATTAGCCTGCTCTTCACCACCGTTGAGAGAATACATTTGTGACAAAGCAAGGCACCTTTATCAGCACACGCTGGGTCTTGCCTTCTGTAGAGAACTTCCCAGTGTACACAGAGGCATCACACCAGGTCCCTCATCATACTAGAATTACATGTACCTCTGTCTGATCAGTTACTCTCTCACAGCTGGGTCCCACATGCACACCACCACTTCTCCTCCGGGTAAGGATGCAGATCTCCTGCATTCTCACACACCGTGTGAGAGCCAGGAGAAGCCTCATGCAAAAAACAGATGGCAGAAACGGCTCCAAACGCCGCATTTCAGTGATCAGAAGGTATCAGTGCAAGATGCAGTCAGCTTCTGTTGGGCCACAAAGCTTTCCATCCAACAGCTACGTGCCTGGAAGGGCACAAGGTACTGTGCTGCGATCACAGAGGAGATGGAATTCATCAAAGCCGGATTCGAACCAGAAAAGCGCTGACGGAAGCACGATGGGAATCGCGGCGGCAGCAGCGGGAGCAGCCATCTCAGCACCAGTTTAATGGCCACTGGTGATGTGTCTCCATGGCAGCAAAGGCTGCAGTGGAACTGCTGCCTGAGAAAGGATGGGGCTGAGCATGGCAGGACTGGGAGACCGAACAGTCAGCACTCCAGCTGCAGCGCTCTGGCTCTCCCCTTTCTGTGGCTCTAAATGAGAGAGTTGCCCTTCCAACCCCTACCCTTCTGTGAGTCTGTGAGATAAACAGAAATTAAAATCCTTCCAGGCCTGGTCTGCAACAAAGCCAGGCCACAGGCTTCAGCCCCTCACCTTCAGATGGAGGTACAGGAGAGAAAGGAGGTGTGAAAAGCAGAGGATCAAAGGCTACTCAGGGACAAGGGATTTTAGCCCAGCTTTCAGCAACCTTTTGCACAAGCCAAGAGCTTCAGTGCACTCTGCATGCAAACCACCTAATGAACCTGGGCTGAACAAAAGGACTCAACCATGTTCAAATGAGAAGGAAGAAAAGGTGACAACCAGGGAAATGCTTGGGTGGAACCAGAACCTCCATTTGTCAAAGAGATTCAACTGGACACAGCAAGTCAAACAGCAGCAAACACAGAGGTGAGCATGGACATCTCCTTTGCTGGTTCCCAAAGACCCAGACAGAGCTGGGATGTAGCTTGGCATAAAGATAATTATCATTTTGACACTTGCTGCAAGTGGCACTAGATGTACTCTGGCTCCAAAGGGATGAAATGGTACACTTGTGCACATGGCACAGATTATCTTGGAATGAGGTCCAGGTTTTCTAGGGTTTACTGCAGAAGCCTCAGGTTCTGCACACCCTGGTCAACCACCAGATTCTAACAGTCTGGCTAATAGTGGCCCTGGAGATACCTGCACAATCTGGGGTCACCTAATCTGGAGTAACAAGTCCACAAAAAGGGTATGGGTTAATGTAGCTAACAAGGAGATCTGTAACAGGGGGAATCCTGGTTTTAGCTGCTTGCGGGAACGAAAACATTAATCAGTGCTCTCTGCACTCTAATTAACTGGATAAAATTAAGATTCAAACTAGAAAATCTATTAACTTATTTAAGAAATAAATATTTTATCTGGCAGGTCATCAGTCTTTTTAGCCTCAAGGGTTTAGAGGCTCCAAGCAAACAGGAGCCTGACTCATGTGGCCAAAGCTCTGTGTGGAGGCTGAGCTGTAGCTGTCTGGCCACATCAGAAGCACTGCATTTCCTCCCTAAACTGAGGGTGTTCCACGGTCCATCACTTCAGCTTCAGCTGCAACAGACAACACCACAACCACTGTGTGGGGTGGGATTTGGGAGGAAAGCCTGAGCATACAACAGGAAGCAGGGGGAAAAAAAGAAAAAAAAGAAAAAAAAAAAAAGAGAGACAGAAACCAGCATCTGGAATGGCAGATTCAACCCCACATCTATGTTAGAACAACTACAGATTCAGCTCACAACAAAAGTTTTTGTCAGAACACAAAATCCACCCAGTTTGTCTGCTCTAGCCTGCGTATATGGCTGTCACTCAACTGTCACACTCATCCATTCACTGTGTGTTGTGAGAATAATTGGAAAGAATTTTAATTATGCCTCAGAAGACACATCTTCAAGGAGACAGAGACACGCGGTCCACCTGCATCTTTCAGTCTAATTGTCTAATTTCCCTTAGGAAAATTTCTCTCAGATGCATTATTTCACATCAGACAGCCCCCACTACCCAGAGTAACTCTCCAGTCTGCACTAATTGCTTAAGTTTGGTGCATTTTAAAGCCATATATTGAATCATAGCACCACAGAATCATAGAATCAGTCAGGGTTGGAAGGGACCACAAGGAGCATCTCTTTCCAATGCCCCTGCCATGGCCAGGGACACCTCACACTAGATCAGAGCCTCATCCAGCCTGGCCTTAAACACCTCCAGGGATGGGGCTTCCACTACCTCCCTGGGCAACCTATTCCAGGCTCTCACCACCCTCATGGTGAAGAACTTCTTCCTAATATATAAATATATACATTTATAAATATGTAAGGGGCAGGTACCAGGAGGCTGGAGCCAGCCTCTTCTCAGTGATGCCCAGTGACAGGACAAGGGGCAACAGGAGTGGAAGTTGAGGCATAGGAGGTTCCATGTGAACCTGAGGAAGAATTTTTTCACTGTGAGAGTGACAGAGCACTGGAATAGGCTGCCCAGGGAGGTTGTGGAGTCTCCCTCTCTGTAGATATTCAAGAACCATCTGGATGTGTCCCAGTGTGATCTGCTCTGGGTGATCCTGCTCTGGCAAGGGTCTGGACCAGATAAGCTTTTGAGGTCCCCTCCAGCCCCTGACATTCTATGATTCTAACATCCAATCTAAATCTACCCATTTCTAGCTTTGTTCTCCTAGTCCTATCACTACTTGAGCCAGTCAGGACTGCAAGAGCCCTCATACAACCTATTCAGAGGGATGCTGAACCACTGAAAAGAATCACTGAGGATGCCAGCACTTCAGGAAGGCAGGTTTAGGGATATCAGGAGCATTTGTCACCTCGACAAAGAGCACAGCTCCATGCACAACCCTGTGCTGGTTTGAGGC